>CM046789.1:40552795-40625295 GCA_025617405.1 Perca schrenkii | reverse complement strand
ATAAAGCCAGATAGTTAGACTTAATAGGCCTTGCTGTGTGTTGGGAGTCAGAGGCATTGACTGTGACAGTCCACTGGGACTTCACTCTCCTTATTCTATACTGGGCGGTAGATGTGCCATGGCTTTTACGGCCCTCTGTAATATGGATTGGTAAATCATAGCGAAGCAGACGATAAGCACAACAGCAACAGCCATAGTCTTCTAAAATAAACATTGCCACAAAAACTCTTTTGGCTCAGTGACATTAAGGTCATCAAAATAAGCAAGTGCAATCAGGCATCCTAAATGAACGCCCTAAATGGTGTTTCTCGAAAGTTGGCATTCTGAAGTCATTTTTGTTGTAATGGAGCTGCCCCCTGCTGTATCGTAGGCTTTTTTCAATCGACAACAACAACTACTTCAGGCTAATGAATCTTAGATGACTTTGGCTGCACAATTTCATTAAAAAAAAGGAGGCACTGCAGGTCTGGATAACACAAAAAGCACCACTCTCTAAACAATGAAGATGTCTCTTCTTCACAGAAATGTTTTGTTATAAAAATTCTACCAATCTAAGTAATAAAAAAGTATTTTACAAAGCCCCTTCATGGCACAGATGCAAAGACAGTAACTGAACTGATGTGAATGGAAAGCAAGGTATGACAGGAACAGATTTAATCAATGGAAGAATATTGTAGTCACTTTATAGTACTTATTAATTCATTCATTCATTCATTCATTCATGCATGCCTATGTCCTTTTGACACTGAACTGTTCCCACCTACAAATGTAAAGTGAATCACTGCTTTAAACAAAGCAACACTGCCATCTAGTGTGATGAGAAATGTGGACATGCCCTCAATGGCTAAGCATATTCCCAAAAGACGCCATCTTATAAAACAATAATTGATACGTTTTGAGAAGAGAGAAATTGTGGCTGATGTAAAATATTATGAACACAAAGCATCCCTTGTCTGCCTAAACTGCCTTAATAACAGCTCTTTGTCCATAAATTAAAGGTAAATTAGTAGCCTGCATATGCAGGAATACTAATCTTTTAGTCATAGTTTATAGTTTTTAAGAAAAGAAAAACAAAATTTTTCTATTTGTGATTTTTACTCTGTATATAATAACTACTGCTGCACCAATCCAACCCGCCACTTATACTGAACCTATTAAATGGATTGTGTATCAGCCAGATTTCACCAATCCACATTAAACAATATTTTCATCAATGGCATTATATAATTATGCATTTCCGCTATTGGTTACATGAATTAAGTCCCTGGTACATAATATTGCCTTATTTATCAATATATACCAGACACCTGGTCATTCTCTGTATTGCCAGACATCAGGAGTTTAGGAACTGGAATCAGTATTGGGAGAGAAAAACTTGGATTGGTGCATCCCTAATAAAGACAGTAGTGCTGAGCGGTATGACCACATATTTGCATCACGGTATTTTTTAAGATGCTGGCGGTTTCACTGTATGTCACCATTCTAAATTTTTCTTGCATGACTGGGCCTTATTATAGGTTTTGTTTTGGCTTATTCTATGATTAGGAGTACATAAAAAAAAGAAGAAAAAAAAAAAGAAGTAAAATATGAATTTTGCCGGTGTATTTATTTAATTATTAAGGTTACAAATTATTGTGTGCCATGGTATATATTTATACAAAACATGTTTGTGTCAATGAAAAATTCATATTATACAGGAAATTAAAACCGGTATGTACCATCCAGCACTATGTCAAAGGTCAAAAGTAACACATCAACATATCTCCATAAATATGTTTGAGTGTAGAAGCATTGAGATAGTCAGTGAGTCAGGTAAGTAAAGTTATTTGACTTGTAACTCATACTTTTTGTATTTTGTAATTTACGATCCCCCCCTAGAATGTGGTGCTTGTGGTTCGTGCCAAAAGAGCAAGGATGTTCTTTCAGCAAGTTCTGTTTCCTCTGTGCCACCACAATTCCACTTTGAATGTCTGCCATGCTCTCTCAAGGTTTTGAACATTGGCTTAGGTGTCAAGATCAACTAGACGGTTGTTACATAACATCATAATGCATGAAGAAAGTTTGTAGCAGCTCTTATGAGGCTTTAAATAAGACAGAGTTTGTGCATCATAGATAAGGGCTTCATATAAAGTGACAGTTTCCTGTTTTATTATATTAGATTTAACACAAAAAAATAATACAGTAGTTAAAAAAGGGGTTGAAAAAACATGACTATTGCCAGTTTAATGAGTCTCTCAATGTTTCTACTTGCAAGTTTGGGCAATTCTCATTGTGTAAATGTATATCAATACACCTAATAGAATCAGCTTAGCTGTCAAACTGTACTTCCCCACACTAGACTTAAATACATTAGTGTCTTCATTGCCAGGGCACTACATTACTCACTGATTCAATATCCATGTATTCTTGGTAATAAAAAAAAAGAAAAAGAAAAAAAAATCAATCTGCAAGGTGGTTGGCAGGCTTCCACAGCTGCTGATAAAGCAGAGTTGTCTTTTGGCACATTACAAGCAGCTGAAGTGCATACAGGGCTGTACCCAGGGTTGTCCAGTCTATCTGAGAAATTACTTGCATATCATACACATTGATTGTTTAATTAGAAATCCTGACTTGGCAGAATTACCATAAAAAGATGTATGAGAGTTGTATGACAGTTTAGTCTAGAAATCAAACAAACCGAGTGGGGACTTCCGGTTTAGCATGGAGACGGAGTAGTTGAGAAGAAAGTGGCTCCTGCACATTTGCCAATTATTTCAGTTATTTGACGAGTGACCATTAACCTCACACAGCAGCTTTAAGATTAAGTGACAACTGTTGCATTACGGAGGAAAAACGAAGAGAAACGACAAAATATCAACTTCAGCTAGCATCCCAGCTATTACACCTGCTGGAGAATCTCCGCTCTGCGCTACTCATCTCACTATATATATGGTTTGTTTCTCAATACATGTTGTCCAAGCAGCATCACTCACTGATGCTGTTAAATGTTGTTTATCACCATCATACAGAGTACAGTCTCATCTTTATTCACTTAAAAAAGTGAAAGTGTCCTTGTAATGTAATCTAAAGCACTGTGGGAGAAACCCCAGCTTTAATCTCTCAAAAGCCCGATTCCGAATGTCTGCTGGATAATAGACTTCCATTTTCAATGGTGTTTATTTAGCAGTACAACTCCGTAATTTTCACTGACCACCAATTTGAAGACGGGGGAGGAGTGCTTCTAATGGCCAGAACTGTGCAATTTTCATGATAAATTCTTTAAAATGTATTAAATGAGTTACTGCTTGGGCAGACATTTTTGTGCTAAACATTATTTATGCTATTAATATCAAAATAAAAGCCTTAACATACATTCTGAAAACACAAGTAATGTAATGTTACAATTACTTTTGAAGCTCACATTGCCATGATAACTACTGAATAGAAAGGTATTTATCTCTGCCACCAAAGTGACTTTATTCGCATCTGGCATAGATAACTGTAAGTGTACAGGAAAAGCTCACTCTCCTGCATGTGTCTCTGCAGTTGTAGTTCACCTTGACAAGAACACCATATCCTCAGCAGAAGGCATAGAAGCAGAAAAGCCAATAACCAGATGTGGACAACCAAGAAACTCCTATATTTTCCACAAACCACAGTGCAGTGAAAACAAAAAACGTATAAGCATATAAATACACTTAGGTTTTACATTAAATGCAGCTAGTGGTGTTTAAAGTGTGAGCACATCACTTATTTGTGTAATACTGTATGTATAACATGTAATACTGACAGCAAACAGTATTACTCCCCTTACACCGCACGTGTATTCTGATAGCTATTCAGTGTTTACAGGTTGTACTATGCAAGAAGCTTCTTGTTACAGTGTATTTGTGTTCACTTCTCTGCATGATCACTGAAATTAGTTTCCATTACACAGATATACAAAAGTTTTAGAACACCCCAATTTTTCCAGGTTTTTATTGAAATTCATGCAGTTCAATGTCTTATTGTACTCTGCAATGAAAGAATAGAACAAATGAACAATTTAAGTTAAAAAAGAAATCATGGAATCAATTTATAAAACAAAATGTATTCTAAATTTTTTACTCTTATTTAAGTCTGGTGACTGTGCTGGCCACTCCATGTTTTTATGCTTACCATCTTTTTCTTTTTTCCTAAGGTAGTTCTGGCATAGCTTGGACTTATGTTTTGGGTCATTATCTTGCTGTAGGATGAACCCCTGACCAACTAGGCGCATACCAGAGGGTACTGCATGGTGCTGCAAAATGCTGTGGTAGCCGTTTTGGTTCAGGGTGCCTTTCACTCTGTACAAATCACCGACCCTGGATCCAGCAAAACAGCCCCAGACCATCACGCTTCCTCCTCCATGTTTGACAATTGATGTCACACACTGAGGAACCATCCTTTCGCCTACTCGACAGCACTAGCGGCACCAGGATTTTGATTGTAGGTGGGCCTCCAGAAAACTGGATGGGCCAGATAAAATAAGCAAAAAAAAACGGGATCCCCCTGCATACAGACAGCCAGAATCTAACGTTAATGTTAGCCTACTTGCCTTGCTGGTGTGAGGGGGAGGGCTTGATGGGGAGAGGGCGGCCGAGCAGGATGGTAACTCGTCACTTGTAACCGCGAGTTACAACTTGTATCCTGCTCCTCGGAGCATTTCTTGCTCAATTTAAATGAAAACAAGCTGCTTTGCTTTGCTTTTCGTTTCATATTAGCTAGCTAAAAGCTACAGTTAGTGTCTGTCTCATTGAGCTTGCTTGAAAAGCTTGCGTGCAAACGTCCTTCATTTCATTGAATCACTTGCTGGTGACGATGCAACCTGTGGGCGGGGCTTAAGAGTCCACACGTGGGATATAAGCCGCTGATTGGCTGAGAAGCTTCCACTCTAAGCTTTGCTCGGGCTGATATAGGATGAACTGCTAGAATGAAAATCACTCACTCACTATAGGCCTGGGTCAAAATGGGTGGGCCCGGACCTGAAATGGGTGGGCCCAGGCCCACCCGGGCCCAATGATAGCGCCACTGGTGCTCGACAGCGTACAAAAATCCTGCGTGATGAACCGAAGATTTCAAATTTTGATTCATCAGTCCATAGCACCTTCTTCCAGTCTTCAGTAGTCCATTGACGAGGTTTCTTAGCCCAGGCAAGCCTCTTTTTCTTATTCTGACGTCTTAGCAATGGCTTTCTTGCTGCAACTCGACCTATCAAACCTGCAGCTCCAAGTCTTCTCTTTACAGTTGAAACTGAGACTTGCTTATTACGACCACTATTAAGCTGTGCTTGAAGCTGTTGTCCTGTGAGCCGCCTATCACGCAAGCTGTTGACTCTCAGAAACTTGTCTTCTGATTCTGTTGTGGCTTTGGGTCTGCCAGACCTCTTCCTGTCAGAGTTTCCCCAGTTTCTAAGTGCCTTTTGATGGTGAAGAATACTGTACTCACTGACGCCTTGACTTTCTTTGCAATTTCTCTGTAGGAAAGACCAACATTCTTAAGTGTTATGATGGTCTGTCTCTCTTCCATTGTTATTTGCCTTTTTCCCGCCATTTATATAGCAACACACTACTTTCTGCAGTACAATAATGTTCAAATAATGCTCACGAGGGTACGGTACCACAGTGTGTTCCAACAATCCTTTTATACAAACAGAGGGGTTTGTAAGTAATCCAGACAAGTTGGAACACCTGTGGGAATTGGTAGCACCAACTTTCAAAGCTTGATCAACCTCCATTGCTGCAGAACAGCTTTACATTGTTTACCCATTTCTTGTTCCCTGAAAAAGGCCTTTTTGTAAAATACTGAAATGTACTTTATTTTTCAGTTTTGGGTAACTTACTTTCTTTTTAACCTCAAGGCAGTTCACCACTTACCCTTGTACCATTTCAAGCTATTCATTGGACTTGAACTGCTAAAATTTCAATAAAAAACTAGAAAAATTGGGGTGTTCTAAAACTTTTGACCAGTAGTGTATAAGACCCATGACAACCTGAATTGTAGCTGGACATAGGCCTGTCGCGATAGTCAAATCAATTAATCGCATGATAAATAAAAATGCGCTCAATAATTTATCCGGCCGCGATAATTTCCATTTGCATGCTTGTTTGTTTTCCTCTGCCGCCACTGTATCAGAAATAGGGCAGACACACAACAGGGTTTCCGCTATGTACATGTAGGGCGCACCGCTGCTCCTTCAACTGTTTATGAAAAGTCATAAAGTCGTAATTACCCGACTGTGCAGAGCCGTGCACTCTACTGAACTCAAGCTAACTGTCATCCGCTCTCTCTCCCCTTTAGGGTGAGCAACTAGAACAGTGACAGGACATC
The DNA here is from genome assembly GCA_025617405.1 of Perca schrenkii. NCBI lineage: Eukaryota > Metazoa > Chordata > Actinopteri > Perciformes > Percidae > Perca > Perca schrenkii. Next base: position 40,618,968 of record CM046789.1, on the reverse strand, counting down.
ATCACTCGCGAAGTCATGGCAACCCAATAAACAACAGGGCGAGTACACTTGTCACTCAGTCTTAGGCAAAGTGACAAACTAGAGGTCGACGATTCATCGGTTTTGCCGATTAATTGGCACCGATAGTTGATTGGTGGAACTATCGTTATCGGCAGAAATCCATGCCGATAGTTTTTTCTGGTTGCGTCCGTTGCTGGAGCGGCTGAGAAGCGCACGCTGTCATTCATTACACAGTACACAGAGCTGAGAAGGGTCTGCTGGCATCATGCATTACAATAGCTCCTCTAGAGGCGAAATAAAAACTATCACTGATGCCGTGTTTATTTTCGACACGTGTTACTGCGCGCTGCATGGAGAACACATGCTGTGCGGAGAAGGCTGACATCAGATGCGCGTTTAAAGCATCGACAGCAAAAAGGTTTGTAATATCATTATAAAGTTATTCATTTGTTGAATAGATGCTGCATTAGTAGAGAAAGAACAGCACAACAGTATGTTTGTTTGTTTGCTTTCGAGGCTGAGATGACGCTAAACATTAGCAGTAGGCTAACTAACCTCAAGCGGTTAAAACACTGACAAAAATGAACGCAAGTCCGACCCAAATCGTCCACGATCCGTCTAGTGGCTGCCGCTGGAGAATTGAGATTTGTAGAATCGACAGCGCATTCATTTTAAAATCCTCAGCGGAGGAGCATCAACAACTGCCCGAAAGCACAGTACTAGCGTCGAGATAGAGAGAGACTGGAGAGAGAGAGCGTTATATGGTGGAGAGACATAGAGAAAGACTGAAGAGAGGGAGCATTATATGGTGGAGAGACATAGAGAGAGACAGAAGAGAGGGAGCGCCGGCGCTAGAACAAAGCCGTGAATCAGAGAAATAAAACGTGTTTTCGCTGATTCATCTCTAGAAATGCGACTGTAGCGAGCATGTCACTATCACTAACGTTATCCACATTTATATTTGACACGCAACATGAAATCCGCGACATGAAATCCGCGACATGAAATCCGCACTCACGCGGGTCCCGGGAAATTTGACAGCTACAGTTTAATGGAAAATAGCATTGTGGACACTGAATTTGATGAATTTACCGTTTATCAGACCCCAGATGAGACAAGAAGCTAACGTTAGCGAACGCTGTGGTGACGGTCCCTCTGCCTCTGACTCCCGTTGCAGGAGACGCTGTATTCCTCCGACATGCTGTATTAACGTTTACACATTTACACGTTTATTTCACACGTCATCAATGTATCATTAAACACAAGTTCAAAAAGGTACAATGATTATATATAAGCCGTGTCAAATGGGGAACCCCAAATAATCTACTAAAAGCTTTTAGGAGGGGGCCCGATAACAATAAACAACAGATAATATACAAACCAAAAACTCAATTTACCATAGACACCAAAATACAGATACTTAGACCAGACTGAGACATACTTAGACTAACCTAGACAAACACTACAAACAGACGGTCCTATCACAAATTATAGCATTTAAAGAATAATCAGCAATTTTTCCTTGAGACTTTTCTTGAAGATGGAGACTACAACACTTTCAAGTTTTCCTCAAGCTTGTTCCAAATCTGCGGTCCCCTACAAACTATACTCAAGCTCGTACACAACCGTCGTTTTTTTGCCAGTGATTAGGTGTTAGGTGTTTTATCCTTGTGTCACAAGTGTGCAGGGGATGACTGATTGAAATAAGCTCACACAAACGGTAGTTTAACCTATGGATAACCTGGAATATCACGCAGGCATTCTGAAAGACTAATGAAAATTTCACTTTATGAGGTTTTTTAACATTAATATGAGTTCCCCCAGCCTGCCTATGGTCCCCCAGTGGCTAGAAATGACGACAGGTGTAAACCGAGCCCTGGGTATCCTGCTCTGCCTTTGAGAAAATGAAAGCTCAGATGGGACGATCTGGAATCTTCTCCTTATGAGGTCATAAGGAGCAAGATTACCTCCCCTTTCTCTGCTTTGCTCTGCCCGCCCAGAGAATTTAGCCCACCCATGAGAAAGAGACATCATGCCTTTCAAACGAGCAAAGTGGCAGTTGGTCAAGGCCACACCCCCACCCTCCACCTTGCCTACCCCTCTCTCAGAAATGGCAAATACTAAGGAAAGCTCATTGTGGGACTGGCTCTAGTGTCTGTAATTCTGCACCAAGGCTGAATTTCAGGAAAGAGACTTTAGATACAGTATTAGGGGACCACTAAGGTCTATATAAAAGAGACTTCAGATACAGTATTAGGGGACCACTAAGGTCTACATAAAAGCATCCAAAGAGCACTATGTCATGGGACCTTTAACAAACCCAGACGACGAAATAGAGGACGAGTGGGGGTATTGGGCTCAGACCATGTTAATGCCCATATGATTTTTTTCTGTAAAATCTGTAGTTTACGTAAACGTTACGGTTTTGTGGGGGTGCATACCGCTCAAAACCAACATGAAAAACGTAGCTAATAGGGCTGCAACTAACGATTATTTTAATAATCGATTAATCTGTTGATTATGTTTTCGATTAATCGGATAAAAAAAACAAAAAAGCATTAATTTACATCAACTCAATACATACATACTTGTTGTTTTAGTTAATAGTTGTGTAAAGGTAAGTAACCCAAATAGCAGATACAGACAAGACACACAGACAGACAGACAGACAGACAGACAGACAGACAGACAGACAGACAGACAGACAGACACACACACACACAAACACACACACACACTTATTCATTAAATTATTACCATCATTGTAGTAAGTTTAAGTTAAGTTCATTTATACACCACACACTAATATATTTGTCAACAATAACTGATATGGGACAAAGCACATAATATATAAACGGGTTTCCTGTTTACAAACATTACAGGGTGCGTGCGCATACCAGGGGCAGAAAGCCAGATTGGTGAGCTGGTCCGATAATGCAAACGCATTTTTGTCTCAGTGAACATTGTCTTAGTCCCTTCATTTCGTCATGGCATTTATATAACACATACTCTATGCTCTTACAAAGCTAACTTTTTTGACCGATTACAATTTAATCATTTGTTGTGAGCTGGAGAGCTCTCGTTATGAGAAGCTAGCTATAGCTCTGTTTGCCATTCATTCCAATGGGGAAACAGCGCGGCTAGACTTTCGACATACATTGCGTATATTTACACTTTGAATTTCGTCATGGCATTTATATAACACATACTCTATGGTCTTACAAAGCTAACGTTTTTGACCGATTACAATTTAATACATTTTTGTGAGCTGGAGAGGTCTCTTTACGAGGAAGCTAGCTATAGCTCTGTTTGCCATTCATTCCAATGGGGAAACATCGCGGCTAGACTTTCGACATACATTGCGTATATTTACACTTTGAATTTCGTCATGGCATTTATATAACACATACTCTATGGTCTTACAAAGCTAACGTTTTTGACCGATTACAATTTAATACATTTTTGTGAGCTGGAGAGGTCTCGTTACGAGGAAGCTAGCTATAGCTCTGTTTGCCATTCATTCCAATGGGGAAACATCGCGGCTAGACTTTCAACATACATTGCGTATATTTACACTTTGAATTTCATCATGGCATTTATATAACACATACTCTATGGTCTTACAAAGCTAACGTTTTTGACCGATTACAATTTAATAAATTTTTGTGAGCTGGAGAGGTATCGTTACGAGGAAGCTAGCTATAGCTCTGTTTGCCATTCATTCCAATGGGGAAACATCGCGGCTAGACTTTCGACATACATTGCGTATATTTACACTTTGAATTTCGTCATGGCATTTATATAACACATACTCTATGGTCTTACAAAGCCAACGTTTTTGACCGATTACAATTTAATCATTTGTCGGTTTTTAATTTTGCAGTGTTACTGTGATATATATGTATGGCTATAATTATCATTTTAGGCTAATGTAATAGCCCGTGTTAGCAGTAGGGTTACTCCTGAGTGTACCCTTATGGTTGGTTTATGCCTTAAAATAATGGCCAGGATTTCTGGGAAAAGGTACGATATGTTAGTTTCAAAACATCACTGCAGGTTGATTGTTTTTAGCAGCAGAGGTTGATTGTGGGCGAGAGGGCGATAACACTGTCTTGGTTAGCTCGCCGAAGCTCTACTGCCACTGTCTCGGCAACGTTACCTAATGTCCGCTAGCTAATGTAGGCTAACTATAGCCAGTTAGCTTTGTATGTAACATAACAAAAACCCACCCATCTCAGAGGAGCAAAGCTTAATATTTCAGTCAATAAAGTTATGTACAAAAGGAGCACTAACGCCACAGGTCTTATCTTGGCAACGTGGACGCAGATATAGTAAACTCCGAAGGCAGTCGTAATATTTACCTAGTAGGCTAGGCTAACGCTGTTGCGCTAACGTTACCAAAACATCGATGTAGCTTTAGCTAGCAGTCTAAACTTATCTCGAATCCGGACCTTTAACTGTCTATGGTGCACAAATTCCACAATGCACTGACAATGCCCAACCTCGATAAACTCCGTATTGGACAAATGACATAACGCCCAGCCGAATAGCCTACATATTGCGCAACTAACCTATTGCACAATCCCCCGTAGCCTACGTATTGCACAACTAACATATTGCACAGCCCCAATAGCCTATGTATTGCACAACTCCATATTGCACAACCCCGATAGCCTATGTATTGCACAACTAACATATTGCACAACCCCAATAGCCTATGTATTGTACAAATGACAGAAAGGACACCCCAATAGCCCACATATTGCACAAATGGCACATTTCCACATAACCCATATGGTACAGTACATGTTGCACGACAACATAGGACACAACCTAACCAGTCTACATGTTAGCGTTAAGAAGCTTAATGGACATAGGCACAAATGAGTGTTTATATCGGTTTAGCCTGCATCTAGGAATCCTGAATCTTCTACCAGAGGGTAAGAGCTGAAATTCTGGGTGAAGTATGTGAGTCGGGTCGGAAACTATTTTTTGTGCCTGTCTGACAACCGACTGCTCATAAATTGTCTGGGGGGACAGATGGTTTTTGACCCCCATAATCTTCATAGCTGTCTGTACCTGACGGGCGATCTGTGATTTAGACTGTACTGTTAGGTTACCATACCAGGCTGTGATGCCATATCTTAAAATACTATCTAGTATTGCATGATAGAACAACAACATAATTTTTTGTTCGACTCCATACACTCTAAGTCTTCGTAGAAAATGCATCCTCTGTTGAAATCTGGAACAAAGAGTGTTCACGTGGTCCTTCCAGCTAAGTGCATTATCGATATATACCCCAAGGTACTTGTATGAGCTAACCTGGGTAATGGGTAAGTGGTTGATCACTACAGGCCTGGTGTCACCTATTGCCTTTGGGTCAAACACCATCTCCTCAGTTTTGGTCGCATTTAGAACAAGATAGTTGTTGTCGCACCACTGGACAAATTCTTCAATTTCCGTATGATACACTGCTGGGCTTTTGTCTTTGTGCATTAGGCCGAGGATTGCTGTATCATCTGAGAATTTAATAATATAATTGTCTGTGTGGAGTCTAGTGCAGTCATTTGTATACAACGTAAAGAGAACTGGAGAGCTGACACAGCCCTGAGGGGCACCAGTGCTGATTGGCCTGGGCTCCGTGAGAGCATTATTTACTTTGACTTGTTGAGTACGGTTTGTTAAAAAGGAAGGAAAAAACATGACAATGTATACATGACAACAGATTGAAAAATTAATGGGCCAAAAAAGGCGAGTGAATAAAACCGTGTCTTTAGTCTTGCAAACTATACCACCCCTGCTTTATTACTGTTATTAAGGAGCTAACGCTAGCTTGTCATGCTAGTCTGCTGGATAACGAGTAAACACCACACCAGAAGAGCTACTGGAGGGACGGTACGTTCCTCACTTCAGAACGGAACAGAAGTAGGATAGTGTAGTGACTTTACCCTGCTGTTGAACTCCCTTCCTCCTCATCAAGGACTCCAACATGTTTACGTTTTAGGTGCTGACTCATCACCGTAGTGCGCCTGTGCCATGCCGTGTCGCTTTTGCTTATCTTGCAATTAACACGTTTTTGGTTTATTTAGTGTGAAATGCTCCCACACCTTGGATGACTTAGGTCGTACTGATTTCTCTGCATCCGCCGAGTGTTTCAGAACAATGTTACGGGTCTCTCCGGTCTCTCTCCGTATTTCCTCTACCCCCGCTCTGCTCTTTTTTCTTTTCTTTCGCTCCGCGCTGCTCTGCGCTCAACTAAATTTTTTTTTTATCTCCGCGACTAGGTGCCGTAATGGTTGCGCAACACAACGAATCGATAATTAAATTCATTTTTTTAGTAATCGAATTTTAGCGATTTTATCGATTCGTTGTTGCAGCCCTATTAGCTAATAATGTTCACTCAGTGTTTTGTTCTGTTGTTAAACTGTGTGTAAAATGAGCGGTGACGTTAATTCACCGGTTTCAGGTAATGGCAGCCTACGGACTATGGTACCGTGTAATTGCTGGATGGTTTCAAGCTAACGGTCGGTAGCAAACATTAGCAGATAAGCCGGTTGACAGCGTTATTGTTCATATTTTGGCACAATTTTTCTGACCGTAGTAGTGGTCATAATGACTGAAAGTGTGATGTGAGATGCTAAAAAGAAACTAAACGCTGTTTTCAGGTAACGTTAACGTTTTGGTTATGTTTGGTTTTTATTCCAGTGCATTTTTTGTTAACAGAGACTGAGAGTCCATTTTATTTTATTGTTTTTGGTTGTTTTGTTCATTTATTGTGGATATTGAAAATGTCTTCCAGTTCCAGTGTTAAATATTCTTTAGAAATAAAAGTTTATTGATCTTTGAAAAGGTGTACCTGCATTATTATGCCATTATTATATTCGATGAAGATGGTCTTTCAACGACAATATTATTGTTTATCGCAATAATTTCTGGGACAATTTATTGTCCAGCAAAATTTGTTATCGTGACAGGCCTAGCTGGACACATTAATTTCTGTCCACTACCAGAGGTACACTGAGTAGTTAAAGGGTTAGCAGTTTACCTAATCTTATATAATTGCATGTGGAATGAGCAAACTGATGGGTAAATGGTTTGGTAAATAAATAAATGGATAGATAAATGATTAAAAAAAATACAACACATTGATGAATTACAGATAAATCAATAAAAAAGGAAACAGCTATACAGCTTGTGCAAATGAGGAACACCACATTACAGTTTACTAGGCTACATTGCAATTCATCCCAGAGAGTTTGAGAGACAGAGGTGATTGACCCGCCAGCCCTAGCATTGTCAATAGACAACGTAAAAAGGGATTTTCCTTGCAATTACAGTACTACTGGCAAACCCATTAAAATATTTATCCTCAGTAACATGCAACATCAATATTAATAATCTTTACAAAGCTTATGTTAAGTCTGTGATTTGCAGTTATCAGTGCAAAACAATTAAACAAAAAAATGATCCAAGTTTAAGACTGGAAGCTCAAGAGTTTTGGGACCTCTTTATCTAAGTAATTGTAACTTTAACCTTTAGCACAAGTGGGAGTAGTTCTAAATACTTATCTAACACAAAAAGCAGCTGAGAGAAACGTAACGTGAAATGCCAGGTAAATGTTGGATATTTGTTTCTAAGGATGGCTCTTATCTTCTCTTGGCTTGGCATTTGTCATCTCCTGTCCTCCCACACATTTCACCCTGGCCTATGCCACAGCTGAGGCCCATTAATCAGAGACATTTTATAAGTTCAATTCTCGTGCATTAACCTTGTTGCTGCCCCTTACCACCCCTGAAAGTTGGCACTGGTGTGCTGCATGTGCGTTCTTGTGTGCATATTTTGAGCACTCGTCACTTGTTAGTGTAGCAATCCCTGCCATGCTATAAATAAAACCAGTCACAGGGAGGGATGGAAGCCAGTGGAGTGCTTTGACAGCAGAGGACATAGTGGCCTTGTCTCCGTAGGATATGAGGATTAATTCTGGTCTACAATCGGATATCTTACTACCTACCTAAAATACTGTACCTTTGCACATTTAACACTTGGTTGCAATTATTTATTAACTATTTTACTCAGTCCTGTTTGCTAAATAGTCTCATTCTGTATCATACTGTTACTTTGTGTTGTGCTGTATTTCACACATTATGCACAGGGTTCATTTACTTATATTTACTGTATTATTTTCACTTAGTTTAAAGTGTGGGAGCAATAAAGAACATTATAGTCCTATCATATTTATCTTGTGGCATTAACCCTCTCCCTTTGCATGGTTTTGCAACCAGGCCAAGAAGAAACAGTAGAAAATATGTGATTCTTACCTTGACCCTGGGCATCCAGTAAGCGACCACAGAGAATTAGAAGGAGCTGGAGGGTGAAAGAAGGCACACCCACTGGTGATGCTTTGAATCCCACACTGCTATGGCTCCTTGTGGCCATGGCACCATTGGATACTGGGGTAAAATGGATATACAGTGAGAAACAAGCTTGAAAAACATTCTCACTTTACTTGAGCATGTCTTGATATAGTTAGGGAAAAAGCTCATGGTATGAAAAAATAAGAAAATATGAGACTACTGGGCTCATGAGGGCCAGCACAAAAGAAAAATCATCTGGCACATATTTAATTCACCAAATGTTAAGCACAAAATATTGGTCTGCAGTCAAAGTACCACAGCTATTAATACAAAACACATTCACCGACCAACAATTTATTAGATTCTGCTTCTAACACATTGTAAACATGCATTCATGACAAAAATGTATTATATTGACATAACATCTAATAAAGGATTATTTCAGCAAGAATCAAGCAAATAAAAAGTAAAGCAACTAAAATTAGTGTACACAAATTTAATATCAAAGCAGTTTTGGTCAATCAGTAACAGATTAGCTTTTACACAGATCTTTAATATTTGGTGAGTGAGGGTAGTTTGGCCAAAAACTAAAACCAACTACATAAAGAATACATTTGGAATTACTACTAAACTTACTTGACGAGTTCCAAAGTCATCTTCAGGAATGGCAAACAACTGACACAAAATGTGTGTGCAAAAAGCTCCATCCAGTCACTTTAACAACTGATGCACACTTCGTGGCAAAGTTTACTAAGTGCAATCATTCACCCTGACATTTCCAAAGGAACAGACTTCCAAAGGAAGAATGAAATCAATAGGCCTACACTTTTTACGCACTCATTTATATTCACATCTTGACACCTAGGAAAGAGATTAGTTATTTGGCACCATTGCATCAATGGACATGTAAATAAAACCAATTGTATGTGCCTCCAAATACAAAAAACACTATGCAAACAACTGGAATTATGTTCCCCATCCATTACATCTCATCCACAAATTCTTAGTCTAGCAGCATACTGCCACCAACAATGGTAAATAAATGAGTATTGAACATTTAATGGTATTAAAACCTCAAATCGATATACTACAATTATCAGGTTCTGCATTCTGAACATCAAATCCTGTGTGTGGTTGTGATTATGTCTGGGTGTTACAATAAAAGTCACACTTCCTTACACTGCGCTTGCATATATCCTATTTTTTTTCCAAAGTTCCAAATGGGATTTAAATTATGGTGTTGTGTTCCATTGGAAATTGTTTCTCTGGTTAGAAAACTACAGAACCAAGTAGAGCTTTATAGGCAGGAAAAATATTGGGTATGTCACCTTCCTGTGCCAGGCCAAAGAAATAGCAACAGAGATTGACACAGCTGTATAGATCGTTAGTAGACTATAGAGAAATAACAACTTAAAAACAATCAACTTCATTGGCTGAAAAAAGGTGTCAGTGTGATGGATACTGTATGTCACTCGCTACTGATTGGATAGGGGGTAAAAATACCTATTATGTATTTGAGAGCTGAAAAAATGTATTGCAATAATAAGTACGTTTTGTAACTGGCTTCCAAATAGAGGTCGACCGATTCATCGGTTTTGCCGATTAATCGGCACCGATAGTTGATTGGTGGAACTATCGTTATCGGCAAAAATCCATGCCGATAGTTTTTTCTGATTGCGTCCGTTGCTGGAGCGGCTGAGAAGCGCATGCTGTCATTCATTACACAGTACACGAGAGCTGAGAAGGGTCTGCTGGCATCATGCATTACAATAGCGGCCTCTAGAGGCGAAATAAAAACTATCACTGATGCCTCGTCTTGTTTATTTTCGACACGTGTTACTGCGCGCTGCACGGAGAACACATGCTGTGCGGAGAAGGCTGACATCAGATGCGCGTTTAAAGCATCGACAGCAAAAAGGTTTGTTATATCATTATAAAGTTATTCATTTGTTGAATAGATGCTGCATTAGTAGAGAAAGAACAGCACAACAGTATGTTTGTTTGTTTGCTTTCGAGGCTGAGATGACGCTAAACATTAGCAGTAGGCTAACTAACCTCAAAGCGGTTAAAACACTGACAAAAATGAACGCAAGTCCGACCCAAATCGTCCACGATCCGTCTAGTGGCTGCCGCTGGAGAATTGAGATGTGTAGAACTGACAGCGCATTCATTTTAAAATCCTCAGCGGAGGAGCATCAACAACTGCCCGAAAGCACAGTACTAGCGTCGAGATAGAGAGAGACTGGAGAGAGAGAGCGTTATATGGTGGAGAGACATAGAGAGAGACTGAAGTGAGAGAGCGTTATATGGTGGAGAGACATAGAGAGAGACAGAAGAGAGGGAGCGCCGGCGCTAAAACAAAGCCGTGAATCAGAGAAATAAAACGTGTTTTCGCTGATTCATCTCTAGAAATGCGACTGTAGCGAGCATGTCACTATCACTAACGTTATCCACATTTATATTTACACGCAACAAATGATATATCCAGCTTCAAAAAAGTCTAAAAGTTGGAAGTTAGAATGAAAGCATTGTGCAAAAAGTGGTTGCTATGGAGACGATACATAGTGTTGAGTTCCGTTGCTCTGATTGGTTGTTGGTCTATCCAATGAATGCAGAGGCATTTTCTTTCCTGGTTCTGTTGGACCCTATTGTGGAACCAAGCCCCCAGGAGGAGCGCTATGTCTATAAGCCAACATGGGCTTAGCGGATAACAGTGGTACTTAGCGGATAACATGGCCCAGAAAGACTTTTCACATAGACAATGCATGGCGAAAGAAACGTCTATATTTCAGCGGATCATTTGTTTCGGGGTATATAACTTACCAGCTTGAACAATGAAAGGGTCCTTGTTTAAAACGTTACGTTTTTAACATTTTTAACATTCACTAGAAGCGAATCCAGAATTATTAAATTTGAAATGATGAACGCGCATAATGGACTCGAGCAGACCCACGGGACTGCGCACGCCCGCTCACATGACTGTTCTGCCGAGCTCATGTTGCTAGCTGTAATAATGGATATAGCTAGTGGTTATAATTCATCATGTGTTCTATTAATACGTCCATGGTATTATCTTATAAAGTTATGATACATCCGAGGGATGTATGTATGTTGTAAAGCCTGTTATGTGGATGTAACGTCATTAGCGTTTCCCAAACTAGCGGGGCTATCAGCTAGCTAGCTAGTTGCTAACATCAGGTTTAGCTAGCATGGCTGTATTAAGATCATGCCTACATAACGTTACTACAGACATAGTGATTACATCGCCCTGGTTCTCTCTCATGATACATCCGAGGGCTGTATGCTGTAAAGCTTGTAACGTGGATGAGAGATGAAGCCATGGATGAGCTCTGTTCACGAAACTGCAGGCTAACTGCTAGTTAGCTAGTAGCACCACATAAGTATTAAATGTCCTTGGTTGTCTAAATACATCTATCGTTTATTTAGCTAAGCATGTAAACGTCCGGGACAACGAACACACAGTGTTTAACGTTAGTGAATATTTTATACAATCAAAACGGCGAGTTCCTGAGTTCGCCACTTGTAAGAGAGACGAGAGAGACGCTCATGAACGAGCATGTTGCTACCGGTTGCTAAGACAACACAAACAAATTGTTGCTAGAACGCGTGTACATCGTGACGTCATGGGCCAAGAATGCGGAAGAGCCGAGCTCCATGTTGTCTTAATGCGCTTTTGAGCACTCTCATTGGAACGTACGGGGCTTCCCGCCGATCACTGTATCCAGTTCTCTTAATACATCCATGGTTGGAACACGCCCCATAATCACAGCCCAATGGAGCGGTTTCAGACTAACATTCTGACTAGAATCTGAGTAGGACCACATCAGGCTAGTAAACTGTTCTACAGAGAAGAATGGCGTCACTGTTTTGAGATTTGGCATACATTTGGGCCTTTTTTGAAGAAATGTAAATAGTTTGTCCTTTATATGAATTATAATGCTCATTATGTTTATTTGTGCACTGGATGACTCCAAATATGTAGGAGAACTGTTTTAGACAACACACATGATTGTGTAGCATTGCTGTGGGTGTAATATCAATAAATATGACATTATAATTTTGATTATTGGCAAAAGCGTCTGGACTTTTTTTTAAAAATGTATGTATTTTGTCAACTGTTTTATCCAGTATCAATTCTAAATACTATCGGTCGATTAATCGGTTATCGGCAAATACGGCCCAACCTAACTATCGGTATCGGTAAAATCCACTATCGGTCGACCTCTACTTCCAAACAAGGTGTTGAAGCAATATGAAGTGTAACCGGAGTGACTTCTTTCAAAGCTGGACCATCAGTGTCTTCCAAGATAAATCTCAATCCCACTATCAAGTTATGGTGTGTCTGCACAGGAGGCGTTTTAGCCCTCTGCGTCACGTGCAGTATGAAAAGTTCCTATTTTGAATTAATCCAGCTGTCTTCGTAGGCCCGCAAAACGCCTCGCCTTTCACTAGTGCTATTCGTGCGTGAGCGCAACCCACAGCAAAATGTTTGCCTATAATATATTTTAAATCTATTCTTGACCGTTTTACATAAGCAACAACAGTGATTGTGTGTTGGGCTCTGAGCGCTGCCAAAATGTGGGTGACCTACATGCAACCCTTTGCCTGAACGCATCGTGTGTAGACAAACAGAGGACTGAAGCTGCTGCTCTGCAAACGTGCTGCTGCTTACACTACACCTCCTGTGTAGACACTATGTTACCTTTTCAGCTAGCATTCATTGAATTGTTTACACCTAGGGCACACCAATCACATTCAATCAACTCATGTACAACTGCCAAAAACATTGAATTGAGAGCATACAGTACATTTTGCATCATGTACTCATCTGCTGTATATGTCTAATAAAAAAAATGGTTAGGTTTTACTTCAGAGAGTCCCTTTTCTGCAGCAATTTGGATTATTTATGATTTATACACTCACAGCAGAATATTAAACAAGAGCTGAAAACCATTCAGATAACAAACTGAATATACAGAGAGAAAACACTAATCACAAACATCTTTAAGCATGAAATAGATATATCATTCATGTAACATGCTCAACGTGCTCAATAAAAAGGTACATAAAGATTTACTTTAAACAATGAAGACAGCTGACACTTTGTCCACATAAATTCCTTTTTTTGTAACTAACTTTTAAAATATTTTAAGTAAAAAACTTTACTCGGCATTAGCTGCAGCAGCTCCGTGTTGCTAGCACCGATTCGGCTCGTTTTTTTGCTATCGGCAGTACTCATATACGTATAGCAATCAAGATTAATGGAAAACTTGCCCGGAGTTCTCCTTTAAGTCTCAGAAAAGGACAGTCTTAAATATACTGCAAGGGAAAGGCTAACATTATTCTAATAACAAATCATGAAGAACTCATAATCTAGTTATACATACAACTACTTTACAGCCCCATCCCCCAAACGAACACACACGTAGTACCTGTACTGTATCTGCACCTCCGCTTTGCCTTGCTGCTGTGTATCCCACGAACGAGTCCAGCTCCCACTGCTGCCTGATTCTTCTCTTTGCCTCCGCTGTACACTCACCACTGGTACAGCTCTCTTCCCTTTCACCGGCCAAACAGCCCATCTGCAATGATAGAGGGAGGGAAAATGAGGAGAATAGGAAAAAAAAAGAAAAGGAGAGAAAAACCAATGGATGGGAATGAGAAGAAAAGGAAAAGAGAGACAGATTGCTTTGATAATGTAGATTGTCAGGAGCTGCACTCTTGGTAAGCCAATGTGCACGGGGTAAAAATTGCAGAGTGAAACTAATTTGATTTCACTTTCCCTCAGTACTGTGGTTTCCTTTTCTATTCATTTGCTGCATTTCAGCTTTTGAGCTTCAAATCACAAGCCGGGCTCCTGTGCACTTAAATCACAATCTATGTAGGATCTTATTCAAGCCCTAGACAGTGTACCCTACAGCCTTTTCAATGCACAAACTAATAGAAAACATTTGAAATTCACAATAACATGCAGGAAAACAATAACCTGACTCCGCCAGATGGATCGCTTCGCATTTGCTCGGCATATCCATCTGGGAACTTTCCGTTGGAGAACTTTTGGAAAGGGGTGAAAATACTGGTTAGCTGATTGGATGAACCATCTGTCTATCACCTATGTTGGTGATAGACGGGCCAAATCAACCAATCAGATCCACGAAGCGTATGAAAATACAACCACAAGCCCGCCCCTGCTGCTGCAGGCAAAGCATAGCTCGTTAGCTCAGCAAGCAGGCAAAATGTCGGTAAAGGATATTTGCCGTTTGTGTAACGAGAATTTAGGAATAAAAGGCACCCTTTCAGGTTCCCGGACCGCTGTCTGAAAATACTGGTTAGCTGATTGGATAAACCATCTGTCTATCACCACCTAACCCGCCTCAAAACCAACGCTGATTGGCCCGGTCGTTTGGCTAACGGCTCCAAATTTTCTCTATCTCAAGATGCCAGACTGATCTGCGAGTGGAAAATTGGAGCTCGCGAGATCAGGACGGTCTCACGAGGCTAGGAAAACAAAAGTGTCATGGAAAAACTCAATGGATAAGAACCGGACAGATGTTACATGCCACTGCCAAAAAAAAAGAAAGACAGTAAAGTAGTGGTAATAACACAGGGCAGCAAACATCTGGAGCTAGACAGAGCCGGCCCGATATATTGGCCATTATACCATGGTCTAGGTGAAAACTCCATTCTGATTGGCTGCAGGGTGTCCATTAAAATGTTTTATAGGACACCTAAGTAGTTCCGGTGAAAATGTCTGTCTTCCGTTCTAAAAACTGTGCTTAATGAAATAAGAACGTTAAAAAATCTGGATCTTATTTCCAAAACTGAGTGTAGTCCTTTAGTGCCTCTGAACACCGCATGATGGCGCTAACACACAAGATAAAAGAAATAAATGACACCGCCCCTCTAAACCTACTTTGTATCACAGAAGTCATCTCTCGTCCCATTCGCTGTTCAACTCTCTACTTCAGGCTGCAGCCAATAGTACACATGGCGTATTACAGTATTTGTTGTTGAAAGTCTGTTGATTTGGGGATAATGACACGGTTAGATAAGTAGCTCGTCTTGTTGTTAAACATACTGTCAAATTATATTTACGGTCTGTCAACCGTACACAAAGTCATTGACTTTGAATTTTGCTAGCATAACATTAGCTTTCTGGCTCATAGCTGGGATTCTATGAGCTGAGCGGACTAGAAATATCTCCCGTTGCTAAGACGTATCTAAGATCTGGAGCAGTGAACAACGTTTCCATTGCATAAGAACCTTATGGTTTAGGAATGACTGGTCCAGGTATTAGTCAAACCAATGTATAGTTCTCAGATTTTTTTTTAAGCTCTCAAATATGGATATCTGCCAGTATTGGTTGGGCTATACACAAAACTGCTGTTCAAAATAATTGATGGAAGGTGAATGAAAAGTCAAAAAATTATTGGCAATTAAACTTTTGTTAATGTGCCCTTGTGCAAGCCTTTATTCTCAACTACTCTAATGGAGCTACACAATTGAAAAAGGCAGACTGTGGTTAGATTGGGTAGCTCTCAAGTGTATGCTTTTCTAACTGTAGGTTCTCATCATTTTTAAACAAATGCTTTTGCAATTTAGGCACAGGCTTGGCCTGTTTGAGCTCAGTTTTCTCAAATAACTTTATAAAAAGGGATTATGAAAACAATGTGCTGATTTCTGGACTTGTTTTACTGCTGAAATGTATTTCTAATTTCTGGCAGGCAGCATAACTGTACCAACCACTTTGTAATGTAGTGCTTATCAACGTTAACCTTATTTCAGCAACCCTCTGTAATCACGTCCCTGCCTATGACGACAGGAAGGTCAGAGCAGAGAAGAAGTTAGCTACCAGGTTGTAAGAATTCAGCAACTTCCACAAAAACATTTGCTGACGTAGGGACTTGAACCAGGGTCTACAGCTGAAGGACACTCATCCTGCTGACTATACACCCTGCTGTCCAAAAAGTACATTAGTCATATGCCAATGTTCCCTTTCAATTCACAGTTCTTTCCTTAGAAAACACAATGTGATAACTACGGTGGCACAAATACAAAGGAAGTGAGCGTGTTGTTGACAAACGGAGCCGGAGGAGGAAAGTTATTGTATATTTGAGAAGAAAATGAAACATGGTTCCTTGCTAATTATGATTACTGTCGCTATGTGATTGTCACCAATAAGCAATGTTGTTCAATATCTTTTTTATTTTCATATATGTACTCTGCCATTTAGGCTACGAAGTTACAGCTATAACGTTATCTAAATGGCGCCCAGCATCTTTTAAACGCACGAGTGCTACATTTAAAGTCTATAGTTTTTCACGTTTAGTGAAGCTGTTTAAATCACACAAATATTATATCCCACTGGTACGTGCTTCTAACTTGTTAACCGTATATGTAAGGGTTAATGCCCGACGAGGTGTCCATTGTCAGGTATTAATGGACGACGGCGAGGCGTGAACCGTCCGACGCGCAGCGGAGTCCATTAATACCTGACAATGGACACCTCGAAGGGCATTAACCCGCTTATACCATGGTCACTTGCCAAATAACATATTTTTAAAACATTAGTTCATATTTTAATTAGTTTTACAATCGAAATCTAAAGTTTATCCAAACGATAACTCCGTTTTCCCTGGTTACGCCTGACGGTTCGACTAATACCTGGAACAATCATTCCCATCCATCAGGTTCTTATGCAATGCAAACGTTGTTCTCTCCACCAGGAATTAGGAAGAACCTTAGATACGACTTGCCTCCCTTAGCAACCAGAGATATTTATATAGTCCGCTCAGCTGATAGAACCCTTCAGTTTAGCTACAAGCCAGAAAGCTAACGCTATGCTAGCAAGATCCAAAGTCAATAACATTGTGTACAGTTGGAAATCAGTAAAAATAATTTGACAGTATGTTGAACAAGACAAGCTAGCTATCCAGCCATGTCATTGTCCCCAAAACAATATAACGACTTTTACGAAGAATTTGATCCGCGATGTGTAACGTTACTGTCGGCTGGAGCTGCGCAGCCTGAAGCAGCGAGCTGAACAGTGAACAGGATGTGAGATAACGCTATTCACTAGAGGTCGACCGATAGTGGATTTTACCGATACCGATAGTTAGGTTGGGCCGTATTTGCCGATAACCGATTAATCAACCGATAGTTTTAAGAATTGATACTGGATAAAACAGTTGACAAAATACATACATTTTTTCAAAAAAAGTCAAGACGCTTTTGCCAATAATCAAAATAATAATGTCATATTTATTGATGTTACACCCACAGCAATGCTACATAAGCATGTGTGTTGTCTAAAACAGTTCTACATATTTGGAGTCTTCTTGTGCAAAAATAAACATAATGAGCATTATAATTGATATAAAGGGCAAACTATTTACTTCAAAAAAGGCCCAAATGTATGCCAAATCTCAAAACAGTGACGCCATTCTTCTCTGTAGAACGGTTTAGATCTCTGTCTCCGTGAACAACATGATATCAAAGAGATAGTTAACGTTTACTGCTCCAGATTTCCCACTGTGATCACACATATATGACTCTAGAGTCGCTACTTGCTGCGGAGATAATTGCCGTCACTCTCTCACTTCTCCCTCTCTCACCAGCTTCCCACACGCACACATACAGCGACTCGACACACACACATCACACATTACACACACCAGCGCACCAGTATAACCATCAGGCCACTTATATGCTACGGAGAAAGCTCTGCGTGGAGCCTCCGGCAGCAAAAAAACACCGCTGGCTAAACTATTTAAAAATGCCGTCTGTCGCTGGCAATGCGGTGATCAGTGACGATTCTTTCCGACCAGTCAGCAACCTGCAGGGTTTTCGCGTCACCTTCTCAGCTCGCCTCAGCTCGCTTGGAACCTCGACTGAGGAGGTGCGAAAAAAAGTTAGCAGGTACCAGGTACTTTTTTTCGTAATGGAAAACCAAAAAAAGGCGAGGCGAGGCGAGGCGAGTAGGTACTGTTAATGGAAAAGCACCTTATGTCTCTCCACCATATAACGCTCTCTCTCTCCAGTTGCTCTCTATGTCTCTCCACCATATAACGCTCTCTCTCTCCAGTTGCTCTCTATGTCTCTCCACCATATAACGCTCGCTCTCTCCAGTCGCTCTCTATGTCTCTCCACCATATAACGCTCGCTCTCTCCAGTCGCTCTCTATGTCTCTCCACCATATAACGCTCGCTCTCTTCAGTCTCTCTCTATGTCTCTTTACCATATAACGCTCGCTCTCTCCAGTCGCTCTCTATGTCTCTCCACCATATAACGCTCGCTCTCTCCAGTCTTTCTCGCTCCACCATATGACGTTAGTACCGTGCTTTCGGGCAGTTGTTGATGCATTAAAATGAATGCCCAGTCGATTCTACATATCTCAATTCACCAGCGGCAGCCACTAGACGCATCGTGGACGATTTGGGTCGGACTTGCGTTCATTTTTGTCGTTTTAACCGCTTGAGGTCAGTTAGCCTACTGCTAATGTTTAGCGTCATCTCAGCCAAAGCAAACAAACAAACATACTGTTGTGCTGTTCTTTCCCTACTAATGCAGCATCTATTCAACAAATGAATAACTTTATAATGATATAACAAACCTTTTTGCTGTCGATGCTTTAAACGCGCATCTGATGTCAGCCTTCTCCGCACAGCATGTGCTCTCCGTGCAGCGCACAGTAACACGTGTCGAAAATAAACAACACTAGGCATCAGTGATAGTTTTTATTTCGCCTCTAGAGGCCGCTATTGTAATGCATGATGCTAGCAGACCCTTCTCAGCTCTGTGTACTGTGTAATGAATGACAGCATGCGCTTCTCAGCCGCTCCAGCAACGGACGCAACCAGAAAAAACTATCGGTATGGATTTTTGCCGATAACGATAGTTCCACCAATCAACTATCGGTTGACCTCTACTATTCACTGTGAAACAAAGTCAGTCCAGAGGGCCAGTATAACTTACTTCTTGCAGCCTGTGTGTTTTAGTGCCATCCTGTGGTGTTCAGAGGACGATTTGGAAATAATAAATCCACATTTCCTTATTGATTTAATGTAGCGCATTCATTTAGAACAGTAAACAGTCAGTATCACCGAACTCCTTTAGTAGGTGTCCTATATCCCTTTTTAATGGACACCCTGCAGCCAATCAGAATCGAGTATTCACCCAGACCATGGTATAAATCTGGTTATTGATCAGCTCCCAGTGGCAAATTCCCTCAATACGGTTGGTTTGGAAAGTGTGTGTGTGTGTGTGTGTGTGTGTGTGTGTGTGTGTGTGTGTGTGTGGGTTATGGTTACGGTAAACAGATGTTTAAAGTGAATGCTAATTGTGTTACCTTCAGTATGCTGCCTATTACAGTGTTAGGGGCGTAATATGTCATACATACACACATACACGGTCTATATTCACGGTCATATACGGTTGGTCTGAATGAAATAAACCCAGAATTTTAACCATGACCTTGTTTCATGCTTAATACTGGATAATAAAATAAGTAAATAAACAGAATTCAGACTGTGGACTCTTGTGTATACGCTGTATTTAAAGCCATGTAAAAGGATTTGTTCATAGACTATTTGTACCGTCTATGGTTTTGTTGCATGTCCTCAGTCACACACACACACACACACACACACACACATACGGGTTTATGTGGTTTAGCTGGACTTTTTCTCCAAACAGGCCCGGTGGTGGTTTAGATGGACTACCCTTTCCTGAGGTCCTAGAGCTATGGGAGTTAGATTAAAACACTCAAAAAAATCTGAAAAAAATTCAGGTCACTTTAGACTTCAGATACACCCTTCAGAGTTTGATACACACCACCCTAAAACTATTGTGGTTTATAGAGACAGTCCTCCTTATGTGACTTATAAGGTCCAAATAAACATTATTGGGACTTTAAAGGGACAATGACGTCACTTAAATAACTTGGGCTCATTAACATAAATACACATTAACCTGACACCACCAAGCGTTAATGGGACTTAATATTTATTTCATTGTACAACTCAAATATCACCATTGTTAGTTGGTGACACTGACTAACAGCCAGATAGGAGCCTGTAACAGCTTAACAATAGATTGTCACACAACACAAGTGTCATGACAATAACTGATTTTAGCTTTTTTTGCTCAAATCTCATTCTTACTCAACTTCAAAAGACCCATGTTTGCTCATAACAAAAATAAATTAATAACATGTAAAAAAAAATAAGTGCTGGTTTACAGTTTGTTGTTATGATGGCCTCTTTGTATAATTCAACCTTATATTTTTGTACTTAACCTTTAAAATGCTATTATTACAACCTATAACAGGCAGATAACTTTGTAACACAAGAGCCACACTTTTTAAAACTAACAGAAACACCACTACAACTGTCAGTGTATTTAAATCTTTTATTTTTGTGACTGCCTCTTTGCAATTATTCCTCTATTTCCAACAAAGTCCCTTATATTTTGCATGTTCTTTGTGCCAACACGGGATCTTCCACCAGTTAGCAGTGACTGCATTCAGTTTTGGTGGCCAGTTTCCCCCTGCTTATATGATCTTTGAAGTGTCGCATTACAGCAGCAACCTCAGCCTTAGACCACACTTTCTTTGCCACTCTTCTGGATCCATGTTCTTTATCAGCATAATTCCCTGGAAGATAGGCAAACAAGAAAAAGATAAATCACAAACAAAATGTGACAGTTGAAGCCATCAAAACATGAGTTCAGTTAGTGCCACAGTTGACAAGAAATTGCTTGTGTGTGCAACAGTAAGATACAGCAGGGAAGAACTTTGTTTGCAATGTTCAACACAAGCTTACAACACTGCCTCTTGAACTTTGACTTTCTCTGCCTGGACCAAGCCAACTCCAGCCAGCAGGACACAGCAACACCGGTGCGCCCACAACGGGGACGAGGCAAGAGAGGTGGGCTACATGCTAGGCTGAGCTACAGGACCATGCTGGCTAATGTCCGTTCTCTTGACAAATAAGATGGACAAGCTAAGAACTAGGACTACAATGCAGCGTGAGATAAGGGAATGTTGTGCTTTTATTATCACTGAGATCTGGTTCTCTGACAGCACCCCAAATCCCTAGCTGGACAGAAAAATCTGTGGTTGAAATAGCCACATCAAATAAAAAGACCTTGGGAATAGATTGGCCTGTGGTTTTGTACTTGCCACTTTTTGCAAAGTCACTATTTTTACTTGAGTAGTTTTGAGCTATTATACCTATATAATGTTAACACTGCAGGTCTATTTAAGTGGTTAGAACACAACACATTACAGTACACTCTATACTAATTCACTAAATATCTAACCTGTGCATCGATAGCCAAGCCACTTGAAGGAAGTTACGGGTCTCAGTCAATGAACACATTTATCCAAGGAGGATACTGTTGTGTACACCAGGCGGGTTTTTTGACACTGTTGGCGAAAATTTTTATTTTAGTATTTATTTATGCCACATAGTTTGGACATAAAGATATTTCATATTTACATATCAATATTTAATCACTTTAAATCCTATACCAATGTGACATTTAATTTACCTCATACATATTACCCTTTTATTGCATTGTATTTTATTGTTATTCATAGCGTATCTTATTAATACGCAGCTTATTTATAGCATATCCTAAATGAAGATATACCTTCTTCATATTTTTTAATTGTAGATGGGAAATTTGTGGTTAGCCTCAGTGCTAGGAGCTGACTTGTTGTAGCCCAGTATAACTAATAGGGTGCCTATCCATTACCTGTAACCAAACAACTTACCATTCACATTAAACCAACATACAGATCAAATTCAGGCAGTCCAAGTGCTCTTAAGGGGGTGATAGAATGATGATATAGGGTATTTTACACTGTTCCTTAAGGTCTCCTAATGGGGTATGTAACATTGGTTGGGCTGAAAATTGCCTGAATGCTATTTTATTAGGCCCTTAACTACCCTGTGAATATGGCTCTATCTGGAACAAGAGCTTTTCTTCCAAATATGGTATGCTAATGAATATTCAGAATGAGCTACGCGCTGATTGGTTTGAGCAAACTACATAGAAACACATGGGAGACTCGACAGCAGGTCTCATATTTCAGACACTGCAAAGTTATACATTGTTTGTCGGGCTATTTCGTTATTAAATTCACTTCTGAGACTTTTTTAAGTGAGAAATCAACTATATAAAGCTCAAATATCGGCCATTTTATGAAAATTGATGGCTAATTGCAAATTTGGTAAGACTGTGTGTCGGAGTTTAGCCGCTGGTGCTGCCTCGCCGCCCGCCGGTGCTGCCTCGACGCCCAGCCTGCCTTCCTTCACAGACCCAGGCCTGCTATGAGGTACTTGGAGCTCCGTCACGGCAGCCCACAGCAGGGACTACCAACACCGCTGCCCTGACAGAGCTCCAGGGCCTTCAACTCCCCTCTTCCTGCTAGCTAAATGGCCCGTTGTGTGAGAGTGAGAGCACGGTCAGCGAGCTTGTTACACCAGCAATCTCTTACCACATGTTACACACATGTCACGCCACTTATACAACATCTAACTAAATGTCTTATAAACCTAACAACGGTGTCCGATTTCAAGTTAATATTTGTGAAGACTAGGTGTTTTGTTAGCTTTGACTGTCCCTTCAATCCTAGCTACAAATCACAGATAGTTAGCTTCCTTTTCGCCTTAATTCGAGTATATTTACAGTTTGAATTTCGTCACGCCACTTACACAACATCTAACTAAATGTCTTATAAAGCTAACAACTGTGTCAGATTTCAAGTTTATGAATTTTTGTGAATTCCAGAGGAATTCTAAGAGGAGGCTAGCTAGCTCTCATTGATAGAGCTACATCCAGCCGCAGGCTCTATCAATGAGACTCACGGACAAGCGGCGTTTATTTCCCCAATCGTTTGTTTAAATAACTCAACACATTATAATTACACACATTAAAAGATTAACTGAAACCTGTGGTAAGAGATTGCTGGCGTAACAAGCTCGCTGACCGCACTTTCACTCACATACACCGGGCATTTAGTTAGCAGGAAGAGGGGAGTTGGAGGCCCTGGAGCTCTGTCAGGGCAGCGGTGTTTCGTAGTCCATTAGCCCAAAAGGGTGACTTTGGACGGGTATGGAGTGCTGTGGGTTGCCAGACGTGACTGAGCTCCAAGTATCTCACAGCAGGCCGGGGTCTGTAAAGGAAGGCAGGCCTAGCGGCGAGCCAGCTACACAGGCAGCACCGGCCTCTGAACTCCGACACAGTCGGACAAAATTTGCAATTAGACATAAATTGTCGTAAAACGGCCCATATTTGACCTCTACACATAGTTGATTTCTCGCATAAAAAAGTCTCAGAAGTGAATTTAATGGTAAAATAGCCTATGAACAATGTATACAATTTCTGAGATCTGCACAACCTAGATTCAGAAGACTAACTGATCTCAGATTAGTTGTGTAGCCTCTGTAAATGTTGGGGCGTGACAAAGAGAAAGACTAGAGCCAAATGAGGAGGAGCCGCAATAGTTGACGTCAACTATGGGGCTCGTTGAGATTCTCCCGTTTTCAGAAGCAGTTTCAAATAGTGAGATTTGCAGAGAAAAGAGGTGTCAATGGGATTTAGATGTTCTATGTATGTTCTAGTTACCCACTAAACTGTCATTATTCAACTATGACAAGGTAAAATCAGTTTTGCATTCTATCACCCCTTCAAAAACCAAAGTGACACCTCTGGTGACATGACCCTCTAAACAGTATGGTCCTCCCAAGTCATATTTGGGTGGGGTTCACCGTTTGATACACATACACTCAGATAATATACTGACTGAAGCTTGAAAAAGCATGTTCAGACAATGTCCTTCCATTTAATTGTCCACATAAAGCATGTTCTACTCAACATTGTCCACATAAGGCATGTGCTACACAGGCAACTGCACACAAACACACACACACATTGAAATAGGTTGGAAGATTTAACATTTTGCCACAAATAACTTCACCAAGTTGGACATCAGATTTAATTTACCTCTCCAACCTTGGTGAGAAGGCCGAGCTCTGGACTGGTCAGATTTGGGTGGCTAACTGCTGTATGGATGCACTTGCTCTCAGTGGTCAGCTGTAGAAGATGAAACAGAGACAAAGGACAATAAAGAGAAAGTCCTGGGAATGTACACTAGAGAGGATATTTGGCATCTGAATAAAAAAAAGAAACAATTCTAGTGTTGACAGAAAGACAGAGGAAAACATTGCTTTTAGATAGATGAAGATATTAACAATAAGAGCAAGATATTTATAAAAATCTATCTTTTGTGAAGACATACCTCTTCAGTATCATCAATTGTGGATGGGGGATTTGTGGCACCACAAATCTTTGGAGCCTTTTTCGTCATCAAGGGCCTGTAAAATGGAAAAGAAATATACATATATTATCATAAATATCTTGAAGACAAGATGTTCCCTGTGTAGCATTCTGTGAAAAGATATAATGGCTGTATTTCTGTGAGTGTTTTGTGGAAAACATGTAGTCTCCCAAAACGGTTCTCTAGTCACTGAACAGGCCACATGACTACAGTCTGTAGACTATGAAAACTATACTCTGATGAATACAGCATTTGTTTACTTCGTTGTTTATCTATTGCCAGCCCACTTGCTAGAATGATCGCACTTCTAGAAAAAGGGGCTGTAAGCTTTTACACTGAGTGACTTTTTAGTCCTTTTATAGTTCTTAGATTTGCTAGGATTCTTTTTAAATGACATCTTGTCATGAATTTTCATCAGTGCTGTTGAGTGGGTGCTCATCCACTAGATGTACCTAAACAACGTATCATTCACATTAAACCAACATATAAATCAAATGCAGGCAGTCCAAGCGTTCTTAAAAACCAAAGTGACGCCTCTGATGACATGACCCTCTAAACAGTATGGTCCTCCCAAGTCATATTTGGGTGGGGTTCACCATTTGATACACATACACTCAGATAATATACTGACTGAAGCTTGAAAAAGCATGTTCAGACAATGTCCTTCCATTTCATTGTCCACATAAAGCATGTTCTACTCAACATTGTCCACATAAGGCATGTTCTACTCAGGCAACTGCACACAAACACATACACACATTGAAATAGGTTGAAATAGGTTGGTAGAGTTAACATTTTGCCACAAATAACTTCACTAAGTTGGACATCAGATTTAATTTACCTGTCCAACCTTGGTGAGAGGGCCGAGCTCTGGACTGGTCTGATTTGGGTGGCTAACTGCTGTATGGATGCACTTGCTCTCAGTGGTCAGCTGTAGAAGATGAAACAGAGACAAAGGACAATCCTGGGAATGTACACTAGAGAGGATATTTTGAATCTGAATGAACCATTCTACTGTTGACAGATAGAGGAGAAGCTTGCTTTGTAACTCACTGACAACTTTTCTAAGATATTAAAAATCAGAGCAAGATATTTATAAAAATCTATCTTTTGTGAAGACATACCTCTTCCGTATCATCAATTGTGGATGGGGGATTTGTGGCACCACAAATCTTTGGAGCCATGTCGTCATCAAGGGCCTGTAAAATGGAAAACAAATATATTATCATAAATATCTTGAAGACAAGATGTTCCGTGTAGATATAATGGCTGTATTTCTGTAGGTGTTTTGTGGAAAACATGTAGTCTCCCAAAATGGTTCTCTAGTCACTGAACAGGCCACATGACTACAGTCTGTAGACTATGAAAACTATACTCTGATGAATACAGCATTTGTTTACTTCGTTGTTTATCTATTGCCAGCCCACTTGCTAGAATGATCGCACTTCTAGAATAAGGGGCTGTAAGCTTTTACACTGAGTGACTTTTTAGTCCTTTTATAGTTCTTAGATTCTGAATTCAAAAATCTATCTTTTGTGAAGACATACCTCTTCAGTATCATCAATTGTGGATGGGGGATTTGTGGCACCACAAATCTTTGGCGCCATTTCGTCATCAAGTGCCTGTAAAATGGAAAAAACAAAAACTATATTGTAGACCGGGGACTATGAAAACTATACTCCAATGAACACAGCATTTAATGACTTCATTGTTTTTGTTCAACCAGTATGTAATGGTCAGTATCATCTTTGCTATGGTGTGCTGGGAAGGTGGTATAATATTGTATTGATTCTTTTAACAATACATTAAAAAGTGTAACATCTTTCTCATAAAGTAACAGGCTGTGTGTACTACATAACAGGGGAGGATGACAGTTGCTTTAATCTCCAGACCACATTCAGACTAAACTTCATCCTGCCTCCAACTGATTTTGTTTTCCGATGGTGTAGAAAGTCACTGACCACATAATCTCTCTAGTCAAAAAC
Source organism: Perca schrenkii (assembly GCA_025617405.1). Classification (NCBI taxonomy): domain Eukaryota; kingdom Metazoa; phylum Chordata; class Actinopteri; order Perciformes; family Percidae; genus Perca; species Perca schrenkii. Next base: position 40,592,260 of record CM046789.1, on the reverse strand, counting down.
CAAATTGAGCGAATCTCTAGTAGGCTTCATAGATCATGTTGCTTAGTGTTATCATCCAAAAATAACAGACAGGTAGCAAGAAAAAAATGTTAAACTAACAGGAGCTGTGTTTAGTTTTCCCAAGATAAAATCTTAAATGATATCATACTCTCTACATTTTCTCTTTCTTCATGTGACAGTAATGGAATTCATATTGTGTTTTGGGGTTCAAAGTACTTTTAAATTTGGTTTCTTTGGTCAATATGAATTACAGATTATAATGACATTAAAAAGAACCAGGGCATGAAATGTTATCACTGTGATGCTTCTGGCATTAGATCTGTTTTAGAATTATTCAAATAATTAACATGCACCTGACTGGTCAAATAATGGTCAAAAGTATGTAAAACTACAAGAGAAAAGGCAGTCCCCTCCCCTCTACAAGTTACTACTGCCTCTGTCCTCAGCCAACACTGTTTTTAACATATTTTTTTTGAAATAACACTTTACACACTGCACCAGATACCTGTCAGGTCTGTTTCCCCTCATGTTTTGTATATTGATCATTGTGGTGGGTTACTATGGGTACCAATTTTTTTATCTTATAGATTTAGTACACTAACAGAACATCATAAACACATTACATTTATTAAATGGCCTGAAAGTACTCCTATTAATGATATATCTTCCAGCCTTCCTGTGTCAATGCAACTTCATATTTATGCAAAATAATGTTGGGCTACTAAGAAAATATTAAATTCTCTAAAATAAACACAATGTCTGTGTCTAAAAGTTAAGGCTTCCAGGTCCAGACCTCAGCTATTACAAAAGCTACAGGTGGATACAGACAGGCAGTTACATAAACTTGTTAATCAACTTAGTACTTACAGAACAGGAAAACCAAAGATGATATCAATATATCCTCTTAGTTCTTTTTTGTTCCAATTCCAAAAAAAACGAGCTGACAACTGGCTGCTTTCTAGTCCTCCTCTCCTGTCCTCTCTGCAGGCATCCACTTCACGTAAATGCTAAACGAGGCTTAACAAGCAGGGCATGTGGCTACGTCCTGCTTGTTAAGCCATGCCGTAGCCACAGCTCAACTTAACCTAGCTAGCTTTCATTTTAAAAACAAAACTACCAGATCTGAACTGCTGGCAATGTTGCTTCTGTCCTCATCTCTACCTGCTGTCCTCCACAGCTTTAGCCTGAGGCCTAATGAGCAGCACATGTTGATAGCCAATCAAGCTAGCTCAGCTAACATGGCACATGCTTGTAAATATAGGCTATAGCATTTCAAAGTCATTTCTTGCAAAAGGAAACTATATTTACGAATATAAATCTTACCTGTATGTATTTAATCCTCTACTAAGTCCATGACGACTAGATGCCGCTTCCCAGGTGTGGTCCATTTAAGTTTTAAACAAGCGGGGTCTCTGGGCCATGCTCCGGGCATGTCTGGGCATGTCTGGGCGGAGCTTCCAGACGACTTCCGTTTGGCCCCGCCCACGCGCGAAAACCAGCCAATCACAAGACAGCCCGCCAAAATGCACCGTGTGTATCAGAAATGTGTATAAAACTGCAATATAAAACCCAGCAGTGGCGTCGCTGTTCTGATACACTGGGATACACTCAAAATCAGGTCAAGTGGTAAATGAGGACTTTCAAAGAAAAAGAGAATTTATGTAGTTTAGACACTACAGAATGCAATTCCGCTCTTTGATTTATGAGGACTTTGGCATAGTCCCCGTATTACCCTTAGGTCCCTGGAGCCCAGGTGAAATGTCTGGCGTGTTGTCCATGTAAACCACATACACCAACACACACACACACACACACACACACACACACACACACACACACACACACACACACACACACACACACACACACACACACACACACACACACCTAGGGATCGACCGATATGGATTTTTTAGTGCCGATGCCAATACAGATTTTTTTTATTCATCAGCCTTAGCCGATAACCGATATGGGGTGCCGATTTTCTTGAGCCGATGCTGCTTTTGCTCCCTCAATTTACATCATAAAAATTTAGGAATCTGCTCTGCCATTTCTTTAGAAATAACAAACAAAAACACAGATCAGTGTCACTTCTGCAATCATCTTACATTCATATCACCCAAATTATGTGTGCAGTTTGCATCATATGGATGGGTGCTGTGCATATGGTTAACTGTGTAAGGGTAAAAGGCTTTCATCAACATCTACAACACAGCCTTGATGGTGCATTGCTTGCTGACATATTATAAGACAGATATAATCAGGTCATCACAAAATTTCCTTTGTCAACACATTTAAATAATTTAAGAAAACAAAAAATGCTAGTGGGGGAGGGGCAGTGCATCGTCTGCACGTGAACTGCAGCATCTCCAGCAACACAGAGCTGCCTGTGGACACCTGTCTGTAAATAATGCCAGGAAAAAACTATCGGCGAACGCAGCAGCCGCATATCGGCCGATACAGATACACGTAAAAACACAAATATCGGCCCAATATATCGGCCAGACGATAAAATCGGTCTATCGCTACAACACACTCACTTCCGTTGTCACTCCCTTCCATTGTCGCTTATGTATTTATGTTGTAGCTTTTGTATTTGTGTTTAAGCTTTTGTTTTGTGGCTTTTGTATTTGTGTTGAACCGTCTCAGCCACCGTATATAATACTTCATCAACAGTTCTTATTATATTACTGTAAATTCAAGCCTGAATTACATATTTAAATTAGAAATGCTGAGTGACATTAATCACCCCATAATGTGGCCTGTCTCAATACTGCTCACATGAACGTTGTTGTACATTGTACAAAGAATCAATGTGCTCATAGACATAAGGGTAATCGACCTCTCTATTCCAGTTTCTAGGTGAAATGCAGATAACAGAAGACAAATGATTTGATGTATTATAAAAATGAAAATTGAATTATTCAACAGTAATCTAACACATTGCTAGAAACCAGTCGGTTCATTATCCATGTAACACCATCCCTACTTCTCAAAGTTTAATCCAGTGGGAGTATTTTCTGCCTCAAAAACTTGAATAGTAGTAAGGATAGGAGCTAGGGTACAATGATCAAAGCCAATAACAGGTAATTTATTTAGGAGAACTTGCTTAAAAGCACAATGGTAAAGTTGGTTTTATATTGGACGTTGGATATTCGACACATTAGAAAAATCTATTATGCAGCTTGACCTTTTGACCTATTCGTGTCAAACCACGTTTGGTGAACTCAGCTAACTCCCCTACACATTGCACAAAGATTCTTTTCTCCAAAAAAAAACCAAAAAAAAAACCATCCTTTAATGTTATATATTTTTATGTAAAAAATACTCATAAAATCAAAGGGTGTGTTTTTTGTGTGCAACGTGTAGGGGAGTTAGTAGGGTGGTACGGTTCACAAAACCCACGGTTCGGTTCGTATCACGGTTTTAGGGTCACGGTTTTCGGTTCTGTACGGTTCTTGTTATTTTTTCTTTTAATCTTTAACACTCCAGAATATACTTCAGCATATGATATATAGCTAAAATTAGCATATTGAATGCATGTTGCACAATACATGCACACAGTGGCAGTTCTATATATTGTTTTATTTCATCATAGGTAACCAAAATGTTCCCACACACCAGACTATAAACGACGCTGGCGTATCCTCCAACTCCGGGCAGCCTCTCTCCCAATTGACATTTCTGCATGTGACGTGACTTGACCAGCAGCAGCACCCCACTCCACTCCACAGCGGTCGGCTCGGTGTCTCTCAAAATCGGATGAAAATCTTTTAAACTGATCTTTGTCGATCGGAAATTAAGACAGATTCAGCAACTGCATGGCCTATTTCTCGCTTAAAATGTTTTCAGAAACACGAAACGTGTTTCTGAACTATTTTCGTAAAATATGAGATCGTATTCTGAACGAGCCGCCATTAAAGTATGTTTTGAAATTCGGGAGCAGCAAGACCCATGTGACGCGATCGTCCAATCAGCTGCCATGGGTTGCGTTCGTCAAACTCATCCCGCTCGTCATTTCCAGTAAGTGTTTTAACATACGGTTCGAAAGTGGCCAGTAAGTGGTTAGTGCACATTAACAGTGTACTGACGAACCGTGCAGCACACACATGCTCCGAACCAAGACTAGCAAACCGAGCAGTTCGGATGTTTTTTCATGAACCGTACCACCCCTAGGAGTTAGCTGAGTTCACCAAAAGTGGTTTGACATGAATAGGTCAAAACGTCAAGCTGCATAATAGATTTTTCGAATGTGTTGAATATAAAACCAACTTTACCATGGTCTTAAAAGTTCCAAAAAGTCAAAATTAGGCAACCGTTTATTTCTTAAGGCCAGTAACGTAGCTACCAACACAGAGGCACATCAACCCTGGATTTGCATCAAACAATGCATAGCCTAGCTATACAAGTCTTTAAAAAGGTACAATATGTAACATTTCTGCTTTAAAATGTCTAAAAATGACCATACCTATGTTATATATTTTTATGAGTTGTGTTCTTACACTATCCCAAATGTTTCCACCAAATGTCAAACCCAGAGAAATCTGTTATTTTATTTTCAGACACGGCACGTTTCCTTTAGTCGCCCGTCAGTGGCGTCATATAACCTTTCACCCTCCAGTTACTCTAACTTCCGTCAGAACACTGGCACCAAGATGATACGTTCAGGAGTAATTGTAAATCATACAATGCCACAGAAAAAAAATACTTGTAACCGTAATACTGCTTTTTTTTGCCATACAGCATCATTTTGTGATTAATTACATCCCACTTTTTATCACATTAATACAACAGAGACCTTATCTATTTTGAAAGTTCAATATCGATACCAGCTTGACGTTACTACAATGTGCTAATGTTGATGCTAAAGCTTTGTGGGTAACATTATGAGGTTACAACATCGTTCAACACGCTAATAAAGTTATTTTTAGTATGACTGTTTCGACCACAGCTAACAGGACTGAGCTAACCCACGAATAACTTCACTAGTAACGTTAACCTTAGCTGTATAGATAGACGATTAATCTAATGCTAATTTAGCCAAAGTAGCACACCCCGGTCTGTCTGCCTCACTCCCCCGGCGCAGAGAGACTCAGTCGGGATGACAGCTGACAACAGCCCCGGGACATATAGCTAGCTAGTTACCGTTAGCCCCCAGTCAGCTATCAGCCAGCTACTTTCATTACAGCAACCCCCGGCCAGAACTTATCTCTAGTGCCTGGTGCTTACGACGCTAACGGCAGTTTAATTAAACGTCGGGAAACAGACTATATCAGACCCAGCACCGAGTCACAACAGCGGCCATCCATAGCGGTAGCTACATCTCCTACATACCGGTGTATGTGCCGAAAATCTCCTCCCTGCCGAATTTCTCCCCCCTTTGCGTTTAGCTGTCTTTACGGTTAGCTAAATTAACCCGACAAAAGGTGGGTTAAGCACCAAAACGAAAAGTTAAGATTACTGAAAAGTGAAGGGGAGATAATTCCGGGCAGCTGGGAGATGTTCTGCTGCTGCACAACAGGCATCGAACGACCTGGCTCGCTATCACGGAGATTCCCCCGGCAATCCCCACCCACACCCGTCTCTCAGCCTCGTTTAGTAGCTAGCTAGCGTTACAACAAACCCCGTCCGCCCCGGTGTTGAAACCATCCAAAAGGTGACATTGATATGTGAAATATTTTGTGTTTTAGCTGCTGGCTACTGTTAGCTTGCTGGCTCACTAGCTAAAAGGTCAGCTACAAATAAAAATCTAATCAAGAAAGACGTAATTATGTTGGGGAAACTGCAGTTATTTTATTACAATAACATGAATAAACGTTACTAAACGTAACGTGAATAAACTTGAATGGGTAAACTCATCCCTGAACTGATGCATTCTAACCGGCAGCAAAGGTGTTTAACACTAAAAACTCCCATAATTCCACGCAACTTCCCAACGTCATCAAAAATCCAGTTTTACCGTCCATTGTTTTGGTTGAGAGACCCATAGCGGCAGAAAGTTACATATTGTACGTTTAACTGGAACAAGTATGGCAGCTTAAAACAGTGCGGTCAAGCCAGCCGACACTTGGATCTCCATGGTCAAATCAGCCAACGCTGAAATAGTGCACTCATATACTACTACTTTTGGTAAATGTATTAAACAGCGCAGATCGACGGTCTTATGCTGCGTTCCAGGCAACCCGTATCTCGTGTTTTCAGAACCTTCTACCCGTGAAAGTGCCCTGGAACGGCAGTCAAACCCGTAACTTACTACTCGTGAACTCGTACCAGATCGTTGTACTCCCAGTTACAGTTTTTGACGTCACACACACATAAACAACAATGGCGACCCCCGTTGATGCTGTACAGACGCCGTTTATTAACAGTGTTAAGTAGAAATAAATAGACAAATAGGCAACGTAAAGTAACCTAGATAGCCAACGTCAACGTTAGGTAGCCACTAGCTAACGCTAGCTAGAAGGGTTTGTGGTGACTTTGCCTGGAACGCTATCAAGTTGTGAGTCATGACTTGAAGTCGTAACTTATGTGATAAAAACTGTGTCTGGAACGCAGCACCAGTTACAGTTTTTGACATCACACACACATAAACAACAATGGTTGACCCCCGTTGATGCTGTACAGACGCCGTTTATTAACAGTGATAAGTAGAAATAAATAGACATAAATAGGCAACGTAAAGTAACCTAGATAGCTAACGTCAACTAGCTAACGTCAACGTTAGGTAGCCGCTAGCTAATGCTAGCTAGAAGGGTTTGTGGTGACTTTGCCTGGAACGCTACCAAGTCGTGAGTCGCGACTTGAAGTCGTAACTTATGGGCTAAAAACTGTCTGGAACGCAGCATTAGCCCTTAGCGATAATATACACATTGGACAACTTCCGCTTTTCAAATAAGATGTTAAAGTTTATATATAAACAACATAAAAAATAAGATTATTGGATTATATTTTCAAGAAATAACAACGAAAATTTTTACTGTATACATTTGAACTGGAGGTGAAATAAAAACACTTTGTTCCATAGTTCCAGACAATGACTGATATATTTGAGTACAGGGCATCACTTCCCAGATAGCAAAAAATATCCGCAGGGCTTCTTTTTGCCACCGGCCCTCAGCTGTCGGCTATAGGTGCGTCCCGCTGGCGGGGATGAAACGTTTGCCGCCGAATACGTCACTCCCATTTCTTGCGAGATGCCGCCGGCGAACAGCTGGCGGGCCGACTGCTTCACTTTCTCTGGCAGTTGCCTCTGTCTAATGGACCGCGGCCGGCTGGTGGCAAGCCGCTTTGAAATACAAGGCTACTCTCAAAATCGACCAGCCATGTTGGTTTGGCATGTTGGGAGTTAGAGTGGAACTGACGGCGTTTTAACTAATTTTCACATTTGAAGCGATTATAAAATCATAATAGCTTATATGTGAATTACATCAAATAGTTTTTTTGCTCCAAAGCCATTAGGGTTTATAACAGATTCTTGACTCTTGATTCCATGATATGGTAAGGTTTAGGAAATGACATTTAAATTACTTTGAAACTCTGAAGCGATTATACAGTAATATATGTAAAATATATTGAATTATTTTATACACTTAGGTGAAAATTGTTTACATTTCTTTGATTTATGCACATCTGAGACACACACTAAAAACTCCTGGTTTATTTCTTCAACCCAGTTTCTGGGTTATTTATGTTGGGTTAAAATCATGGGTTATTTTTTCAGAGAGTAACCATTTTCTGGGTTATAGGGTTGGCTTTCTCTCTCTCTCTCTCTCTCAATGTATTTTTTATTATTATTATATTGTCATGTCAACATTTATAATATGAACAATCACACTTGTGTGTTGTGTACATTATGATAAAACAGTATCACCATTTGTAGGAGAAATAAATTGACACACCCTCTAAACATGGATATATTAACTAAGAAATAGAAGAAATAAGTTCATATATTAAACCCTTGACCCTATAACATACACATCAGTCTGCCAGAAATTCAGAAGAAGAGGAAGAAGAAACACCTCCTGCCCTCTCTACCCCCGTAGAAGAAGAACGCCCCCCTCCCCCGCAGTTGTTGGAATTTTGAATTTTCTCACAACAGTCGTTGGAAATAACCGTCGCTTCGCGCTCGATCCGTTTTGGCCTGTGCTTCTTCGGTGCAACTTCGTCGTGTATTCAAGGTAAGCGAGTATTTTCACTGTTGATGTAATGTAAACTTTTCTGTGTCCATGTCCCCGTTGCTAGTTTAGCACCATTTGCTGAAATAAATGACCATGGCTTAGCTAGTTGCTACGTTGAGACTAGCGTTAGCCGTGGTAGCTAATTCTGTGGTTGGCATGTAGCCACGGCTATCGCGACGCAACAATAATTGACTAGCTAGCTAATGTTTACCATATCATATCATATTATACAGTGCTCTACTAGTTGAAGTAGTGAGAGTTTAGCTAAAGAAGCGGGACAAGTCTTCGAATTGTTGCTAACCTCTAGCTATATTGCTATGTTTTCTCCAGGTTATTTTGAATGGACAGCTTTGTCGCTGATAAGCTAACTGACTGGCGGCTGTCTGAGCTGACAGAGAATTTTAGAGGTGAGCATTTTACTCTTACTGCCCTGACATCATCTCTCTATACCTAGACATTTTTCTTTAATGGGGCTTGAATGTGTCGGTGGAAGATTTTGTAAAAGTCACAACTTCTTCGACAGTGTGGTATGCATATCCATATAACCCTTATAGTTAAAGATACTTGTGCCTTGAAATTCAATGTCTCTGATATTTTCAGATTTTCTTACTTCGGGAAATATTTAAATATCTGGAAATTTAAATCTGTAATGTCACTATTTTGTTTATTTACTGAAAGTGTTTTTTTTACATTTACAGGCCATCCACAAACATAAAAGAGGCCATGGCGCTATCATTGGTTCAGACATTCCCTGAATGATGGATCAGACATTGGCTATGTGAGTTTAATTATCTTGGTTCATATGGAATTTGATGCTGATTTAAAACTTTTTTTTACACACAAAGATGTGAATGCACTATAATAAGCAATGATGTTTAATGAGATGAAGCGGTCATACGAGACATAATATAGTGTATGTGTACATGTATCATTTTCTTTAATTTTGCTTTTAACCCTTATTTCTCTTATCAGTACCTGATGTGTGTTATCTCTACTGCTAAACTTTGTAAAAGATTAAAAATGTCCCTCTTAGATATGGAAAGTTCTGTCTTTTTTTCTTCCAGGAAATATGGTATTTATTTATTTTATTTTATGTAGATTTCCAGAGACTCCAGAATGAAAACCAAGCTCTGAGGGAGGAGAACCACGCCCTAGGGAAAGCAATGCATGAGCAGGTGAGAACATGCACTCTTTCTTAATTTTTTTAATTCCCACTGGGGCCACCTGTACATGTAGTAGACCTAGATATAAATGTCATAGTTTAGTAGTTGAGGGACCAGGACTGACTACTTTATTCTTTTATTCTGGGAACGCCTGTAGGTGCAGATCAGACCCTAATGCTGCGACGTCTTGGAGAGTTTGGCGATGTTGTGCGTAGCATGGACAACAAAATGGAAACTATGCAGCAACATTTCAGTGCCAATGTGTCTGTTGGAGAGCCACTGATGAGGCGGTCCAGGTTAACGTTACGCGTTACCTGAAAGGAGCATCTGACCGTGAAGGCGGAAAAAGTCGCCGCACAGCTGAGAGGGACCCACAGCCGACCCCTTAAACCTAGGCAGACTACTGACACCCCCTTATCACTGACAACTGGAACACTTTCTTTATCCTGTAGTCAGTAACATCAAGAAGCCAGAAGTGCCAGACTACTTTTTTTTTTTTTATTCCCCATGACCTTGCCTTGAGGGCAGCGCCTTGGATGGATATGGGATGGTGAGGTTGTTTGTCCTTTATACAGGCGCACAAGGGATCACTGAAGATATGCCCATTTTGCGCTGCCTCATTCTGGAGATCCCGTAGTCAGGCTTGAAAGACTGATTATCATTACTTAGACTGTCCTGCAATTCTTAGCCCACTACCCCACGTAGACCCAACCACTCCACACATTCTGATTGGCTGTGTTCTCTACAGCCAGATTTCCTGCTGTTAATTGTGTTTGTTCCCACTTGTTGTCATCTGTAAATTTAATGTCAAAATGTATATTACCTGGTATCCTGCACATTCTTTGATACCAAAGAGATCTCAATTACTTCCTATACAACTTCCTGCTTATTTCATTGTTACAGTGCTTAATTATTCTATTTATAAATATAGCTTGTAAATCTATATATATATATATATATATATATATATATATATATATATATATATATATATATATATACCTCTAATACTTGATATCTGCTCATTATCTGTTCTGGTACCAAATATTTTACTTAATGTGACTTTAGTATTGGCTTATTTCATTCAGTCAGTGCTTAACAATGGTATTCTAGTTTGTAAATCCTATTTCATACCTGTTACTTGATATTGCACATTAACTAGTACCAAAATTCTACTTTCATTCCATCAGTGTGCTTAACTGTTATTCTATTAAAAATAGCTTGGAAATCCTATTTCACCAAATATTCTACTTACTCTGTTATTAACATTTGCTTTTTTCGTTTTGTCACAGTGCTTAACTTTTATTCTGTTGTTAAATAGAACTTGTAAATCCTTGTCACAAGTCAGCATTGCAGTTATAATGGTCTGTTCTACTACTGTTTTTACCTCAGTATGTATGTATGTGTAAATATATAATATATATGTGTGTGTATTTAAGTGATCTGACACGTCTTGTTTCAATGACAGTTACTGTACTTTGAAATGTGGAATTAAAACGCCAAATGGAAATTTGTCTGGTTTGATCAATCATTATTCTTGATAAACTGCATGCTATAAATATTAAATATAAATAAATGAAAATATATATATATATATATATATATATATATATATATATATATATATATATATATATATATATATATACACACACACACACACACACACACACACACACACAATAAGCGGCGGCAGATCGCTCGAAAATAGCTTTTTAAAAGCGGCTGCCGCCGGCGGTGCGCCGGCAAACGTGTTTGCGATTACGCCATTCTGACGCTTCTACTGCCTCTGGAGCACCGCCGGTGGTCCGCCAACTCATTGCTATCTGGGTTACTACACCCATACTGAAAATCAAACATTTTTACTGTATAAATATGGAGATTTTTGGACTTTGCTTCCAAAAATCTCCAAAATCATACAGTAACATTTTTGGATTTTCAGTATGGGTGTAGTAAGTGATGCTCTGTACTCAATCTGGGCCGTTTGAATGCATTTACCACACGTGCCGCTATAAGAGCGCACTACAATTTCAGCGTCGGCTGATTTGACCGTGGTCTTAAACCCAAGACCTAAAGACCGAAAATAACCTATATAACGTTACGGTTGATGTTCAATAAGTGAGGCGTTCACTAGGCCAGAGTATAGTCAAATCTGAGTACAAGTAGAGTCAGTTCAGATATGCAACCATACCCAGTAGTAGTATATGTAGTAGTAGTATGCTACGTTAGTAGCCTAGTAGTAGTAGTAGTATATTTTAGAAGGCTAAAATCCAACAAATATATTATAAAATAGAGTGGGTCAATGTCATGCTAAATGTAACAGTATAGCCTATGACAAACACTTGATATCAGCAGCAACAACATCCAAATTACCAAACATGCAACCAACAAACCTGCTTTCAGTCACATCATTAATGAGATTAGCTAGCTAGCTTACTTAGGTTAATATCCACGAGCTTTTCCTCTTGCAGTCTCCACACATATCACGCAAAATATGCTAGTCACGTTACAGGTAGGCCTACGTACATTCTAGTTTGTTCATCCAAATTTTCCACTTCTCTTCCTCCTGGTAGAAATATAATTTGCTCTTTACTGAGTTTGTTTTTGGAGTTACCAATTAATCAAGGCTTTATGCTAGCTAATTGTTGTGTCCAAAAAAACTTACCTGCTGCCTCGCGCTCTGTTAATTAGCCACGTCATGCGCAGGGCGTGGCCATATTAGAAATTCTTTGGTATACGTAATGTATTTACAGCATACTGCCAACAATATTAGACTCTATAGGAAAATCACCTAGCCAATTATTCATTTGTTTGTATCTTGTCTAAAAGTAGTCACATTTAAATACATTGAGTCTAAATATACTGGAAAGTGTTAAGGGCCACTGTTAAAAAAAATTTAGTAAAAAGCCACATTCCTTTAAGAATAAAGTCATATTACAAGATTGAAGTCATGATATTATGAGGATAAAGTCACAGTAGTACAAGACAGTTCATGTACTGTACAGTTACTATTACACTGACTTTATTCTTGTTAGATTGTGTTACTCCTGACAGTAGCCCTAATGCTCTGCCTTAGGAATCATATACCAAAAACACACCATGTATACATTTTTAGTTGTAGAATGTAAACTCCCGTCTAGTTGCTACGTAACCCCCCGAATTCAAAGGAAAAATATGGATTACATGATAGTGTCCTCACTTGTAGCTACAGTCATGCGATGCCAGGTGGAGCAGATCTGGGAAATGATTGTCATGAGTCAGGAACAAAAACATGGCCAGGACAGACATCTAAGATAATAATATGGAACCACAATTCCTTTTCAGTTTGATAGTCAAAGAAGTGACTGCATTGATTCTGAATAAAGCTACAGTTTTGTAATTATCTGAAGAAAGGATTTCCGAGGAGAAGTTTCTGTTGAATTTGTTCGCTTGCAATCATCACTCCTTTATCAAATAGATGCCCCAGGGTTAAAATCTCCTTATCTTCTCAAACCTTAAATCCTCTTTCTGAGTAGACAAGATCAAAATCAATGTTGGAGTGTATTGGAGCCAGGGAAGACTTGTTTAGATAGATATGATGTTATTATCCATAACAATTCATTTTCCTGTGGGATGGGTCTCCAGACAAAAGTGATTGAGACAGGAAAACTATATTAACAAATGTGTAGGTTGAAGTTCAAATTTAGATTTGTGTCAGCCTGGAGTCCTGTTCGATACTTGTTTAGTAAGCCCTTAGTATGTAGTGGTGATGGTGGAGCTGAGGCTACACCTGGGCATTCATTACCTGAAATTCCGATCCACATACAGAACGCCACAGGGTGAATAAGCCATTACACTAGGAGACAAAAGGACGTCCAAGAATAACATCTTTGACCTACCAGAAATATCTTGAAACTGCAAGTCTGGTTGCACTTATTCAAACTCTTTATTGTTCAATCAAGTTATTTGTTTCAGAAAAAGTCAATACATTATTTGAACAGTAAGTAACTTACAACCAAAAAACATTCCAGACATGTACTAAAAAACAATATCATTTTTTTTATTAATAAAAAAAATATAATAATAATCGTTACAGTGATCCCATAGTAAACTAACTAATGTGTTAATGCTGTCACTGTGCAGGCTGACTTTGCTGTTTAGTTCCCGAGTTTGTTGCACTGACAATCCTGATAAGATAATATTGGTTCTAGTTGGGGGACGGGACAGGTCTCCTGAACACACCAAGGATGATTAGGAATATCGTTGGAGCTGCAACCACGGCAACCGCAGTGGAGAACTGTGGGAAATAGCATGACCAAAATGTCAGAAAGATGTTACATCACAATAATGACTCTGTACTTTGGCCAGTGGTGGAAAGGAACTATGTACCTCTCCTAAAGTACTGTACTTACAGTAAGTACAATTTTAGAGGTACTTGTATTTTAGTATTTCCATTTGACGCTACTTTATATTTCTATTCCACCACATTTCATAGGGAAATATTGTGTTATTGTACTACATTATCTGACAGCCATAGTGACTACTGAGAGTTTCTTTAATATTATTCCTTTTTTCTACAATCAAGTTATGAGTCGGATGCATTGTTATAAATTAAAGTGCCCAACGATACATTATATAAAGAGAGGAAATATAATAGTGACCAGCTACAAAATAAATTGATACATTAACTATCAGCAGGTAAATGTTACAGATTATTGAGTTAATATTTGGGAGTTTACACTAGAAATAAATTATGATAATAATATTAATAATTATCAGCAAGGTACATTTTCATATAGAACATTTTATTACAAGTTAATTTATTGGTCTTTGTATTAAAATGCATGTGCAAACCACAACTAAAATGCTACATATTAATGCACCAAAATGATAATACAATAATATAACTGAAATGATTAAAAAACATGTTGACTAATTAGTACTTTCACTTTTGATACTTTATGTTTCGCTGATAATACTGATGATGTACTTTTACTTGGGTAAATATTTAGTTGCTAACTTTTACAAATGTAGCTTGAGGATATGCCACTAACCTTAATAGCTGCACTATAGTCCTTTTGGAATGACTGAAGATACACATTGAAGAGGGCGAGGCTGCAAGGCAAGTATGAATCTGTATCTTCTGAGTCTCTGCATCTTTTGGAAGAGAATATAGAATTATTTTTATTTCAGATTTCTGTTGAAAACAGTATACTGCACTGCACTTACACAACTGGCGTATACATACACATACAATTCTAACACACCTTTTGTACAAAGTGCTTAGGAGCAAACTGTTGTCGGCCAGGTACAGCTCTGAAAGGCCAAGTTTAATCAAGACTGACAGCGGCAGCTTGTAACCCTCCTCAGCAAGGAGGCCAAGGTTGTACCATCCCTGTGGAAGATGAGTATGGCTTACACACACACGCTCAATTTTGAATACAAAACAACCTTGAAAAATAAACATACACAGCAAAAAATCTATTTAAAAGAAGCAGACCTGTGGCTCGTTCCTTACTGCTGCCAGTGTGTACATTTCTGCTGAAGAAAACCGCCCGTCACCCTGCCCCTCGTACAGCAGGTCACCCATCCTAATCAAGGCTGGAGAGGCAGTAGAATAAGAGGTCAAAAATAGGGTTTAAAGTATGAATGTTCCTACTCAAGTTTCCAAATATTGAAGTCCCAAAAGATAGTTATTTACCATAAGTGTCAGGATTTTGACTTTGGATTGTAAGGTTGTAATATCTCCACATACAGTTTGATGCAAAAGCAGGATCAAGAAAACCTAACTTGGGGCATACAGAGTAAAAATGTCATTTTGACAAAAATGATTAAAATCGTGACTCTATAAATAATATAGATGTAACTCACCATATGGTGTTCACATAGATATGCCACATTGAATTGGGCAGGTGAATACCCGGACTCAGCAGCCATCATGTAATATAACAGTGAGCTGAACCTGTTGAAAAGCTAGAATGTTAATTTGCTGCTACTGCAATCAAGTTGCCTGATCAGGATCATGGCAAGTGTGAATAGAAAAAAAAAGATTACATGTCACTCTTGAGATATGAATCCAAGGCCTTCCGCAAGACACTGCCCAGGTATCCATTGTGCTCAGCTGCCCACTTTACCCACCTGCAGTCAAGTTAAAAAGACACTTCAGTCACAGCATAAGGACAAATCATATATGTAAAGTGGAATATATAAAAGGGTAAGTAGCTAACAAAACAGCATCTGATGGGTGTCTGTTGACTCGGCCAGGTATCCCAGTGGTCCAGATGCTAGCGAGGTGAATTGCTCCCCTGATGTGCCCTCTCTCTGCAGACTTCAGGTAGTACTGATAGGCCATAAACTGTCAGAAAGACAAATGATTTACCAGTCTGCAAGCATACCAGCAGATGATCACAGAAAGCATTCATACTTGAGCTAACCTGGTCAGCAGCTTTTCCTGGATACAGACCCTGTGAGTACATGACACCGAGATTGAAAGCAGCTTCTGGACACTCAAGGAGATCAGCCTTCTCCCACAGCTGCACTGCCTGCTCGTAGTCCTGCTCAAAGTGCTCATAGTACCAGGCCAGGGCATTGATTGCAGGAACAAAATTCTGTGGGACAGAATATTGTAAGAAGCAATATAGGGAGTGCTAACTTTAAAAGGCTTTTTGCAACAATAAGTGGAATCCTAATGTTACAGTATTGATAAAGAGTAATAAAGTAAGTAATTCACATTTAGTCATACAAAACCTTGTCCATTGCTTTCTTCAGAAAAGTGAGAGCTTTTGGGATGTCCTTTTCAACACCATGCCCCTACAGAGAAACACATCAAAATGTCATAATAAAAGCTAATACTTAATGATACAACCTAAGAAAGGAGTAGTCGACGATATAAATGGTCATGTTTCTCATTGTACAGCAGGTGTAGTTCTCACCTGCAGTAAGACTATTCCATAGTCATACATTGACACCGGTTCCTCCCACTGGACAGCTCCCCTTTTGTAGTGTCTCGCAGCCTTCTGGATGTCTGGAGTCACTCCCTGCTGACCCCAGTACAGCATGCGGGCGACTGCTTGCTACAAAACAGTTGCTGAGTTATTACAAAAATTCAGACATCCTTACCTTGTTTAAGTGTCTGTGGCCATTTTCTTTTACTCTGAAAGGTGCGCTTTGAGAAACAAACCTACATACTTTTTTTTTTAAAAGATATTTTTAGGCCTTTATTTGACAGGACAGCTGAAGACATGAAAGGGGAGAGAGGGGGGTATGACATGCAGCAAAGGGCCACAGGTCAGAGTCGAACTCGGGCCCGCCGCATCAAGGAGTAAACCTCTATATATGGGCCTATATATGGGCGCCCGCTCTACCGACTGGGCTATCCGGGGACCCACAAACCTACATACTTGTTTCCATTTTCATCACACATTGTTTAATCTGACTTTCTGTGCTTGTGATAGAACAGGGTACCTCGGCTTCAGCTGCTCCTCTGCGTGCCTGCAGTTTCAGCCATTGGAAGATATGATGATGTTCACTGGTCTGGAGATTCAACACCTCGTCATTGTTTAAGTAAACAGCCTCAACAAATGTCTAAAAAAAAAAGAAAGGAAAAAGAGAAAACCCATGTAAAAGTCAATGGATTGTCTTTTCTTTTGTATTCCTACTTCCTTAGAAGTCCAGAAATGCAGCTCTGTGCTTTGAATAAACCAATAAAACATGAGCCACTTTTGAGCACTGTAATATCACCAAATGTATCATACTGTTATCTGTCTTGGTATGGAAAGCAGTGACAAAGGTATTGTTGATGATGGAAATTGAAAAAACTATAGCCACAGAAAGGAGAGTAGAAAATATATTACAATATCACATATCAGATCATATGCTATCATAAGCCCACAGCTTGTCCTCCCAGCCTCTGCATTACAAGTACTGTATGTCTGACACTGTTAGACATGACAGAATATATTGTACAAATGCTATTCTCTGATATGTTGTGTTAGATTTTTTTTTTTATAAATATGTTTATGATAATGTAGAAAATGCCATTACTTATGATGAATATTAGGCAAGAAAACGTTAACATTGAATCACATAAACATAGATAAAAAATGATAAGCTTTTTTAATATAGTAGAAATGTATTATATATATATATATATATATATATATATATATGTATATATATATATATATATATATATATATATATATATATATATATATATATATATATAACGAGATATGCGAAACGAGGACACCAATGCATCCGGTTACAAACACATACATTACCTGCTCTGGTGTGGGATTGTGACGGTCTAAAGTTGTCTGTTTAGCAATGTTTGCATAATATGCATAGGCCAGGTCTGGGTCTGTGGGGAGGCCATGGAGACCCTGGTGGTGCAGGTGCCCAAGGTGCAGAAGTGCTAATCGATCATCCTTTTGGGCTGCCAGCAGGGCCAGGAGCCAAGCCTGTCCCAAACACAAGGGCATGGGAGACTATAAAAAAAAATGTACACCACAGGCAGAGTTCTACTTTATCTGAGCCAGTAGCTCACACCTTATTGGGCTGTTCCTTGACTCCCAGGCCAGCGCTATAGAGCACTGAGGACATGTGTAGAGCTCGGTTATCAGCCAAGCAGCCAGCTTGGAGCAGCAGTGGTAATATTCTGCTGACCACACCAGTGCTGCTTGCTCTGCTCAGTTTATGAAGTGATAAGGAGTACAGCGCTCGGCCCACAGCTAGCAGCCTAGCTCTTCTTTCTCCTGCAAGTCATGAATTGATTTCAGTGCTTTATGTTAGATAACGCATTGATATAATCAGTGAATGATAAGTAGAATATAATGTTTACTCAGCCCAGTAACAAGCAAATCGGTCAGTCGTTACAAACTCATGCTGTGCAGCCAAACTTTGTTCAAACCCACAGATCTTATTTTAAGTTTTAAAGGAGAATTTTCCAAAGATGCCAAATGTGTGAATTCTGGGAAATGTGCATACAATGATGCACAACACATCTACAATATTTCCAATTGATGGAATGTGTTTGACTATTTCATTCAGAGTAAACATCAAATGGGTTCAATTTAGAGCTGCAACCAGCTTATAATATACTGTCCATGCATTAACACTGTCAAACTGTGTAGGGTGATTTTTCCAACCTTAAATAGAATTGTATATATATATATATATATATATATATATATATATATATATATATATATATATACTAATATATGCACAGCCTCACCAGGAAGCTTCCTATCTTTGTACAGTATTTGTCAAAAGGATAAAACACAACAAAGCCCAAGAGCTTATGTCTCTTATGGTCGGTAGCGGTAGCAGTTAATTAGGTGTTAAGAAAATACAAAATGCAAACTATATTAAGCCCTGTATTTGAAATCCTACTAGAGTAAACAAATAATACCAGTGGAACATACTTAATTGTCTTAATTGTTTAAGTATTCATTGTAAAAGATGGTTCTCTTATTCTAGTGTTAAATAATTACTAAAAAGCTTAATCCGCAGAGTAATGTTAACAATGACCTTTGTACTCAAGTTTGTTACCTCCATCTCTGGATATTTTGTACCAGTGCAGTCTATCTCTTACCATGTTTGAAAGCCAATAACTTTGCCAGTTTTGCCGCTTGTCTTCTATGAGGGACAGTCACCTCCCACAGCTCACACTGTGACTTTGATGGTAGTCTGTCCTTTTTCATCCACTCATGCAACGCATCGAAACAGATCTCTGAAAAAATATCACAGTAGACAGCTTCTTTGCATTTTCAGTAGCTCTGCAGAGGGCTCTTGAGAATATTTCAGGTACAGTAACATTAGCACCATCTGGTGGATATATAAACCTACTACCAGACTCTGTCTCCTGTTTGGCCTTGAAAGAATAGCCACTGATTTTAATATTCATCTCGAGATGAAATTCTTGACAGGTCTGCAGCCATCCAGTCAGGTTCACGTTCCTGATAACATCTGGAATTACAACTTCAGGCTGGAGAAGAGGAAAAACATCAGACTCAAATGATCGACATAGACAATAACTGTGGGCAGGTGCAGTATAATTACCATGCTGTGAGATGATATCCTGTTGCGGTAGTAAACCAATGGCCCAAAATAACCTTCCACACCTCGTATGAATTTCCCTCCACCAATCACAAAGTATCCCTCTGTGTCATCCAGCTTCACATTATGCCTCATCCTGTAAGACACAACATGTTGACAACAGATAGGCAGAATACTAAGTGCATTTTTATTTCTGATTTTAATATATTTGAATCACTGTTACGTCAGATATAGACTTACACATGTTCTATTGAATGAAGGCTTCTCTGCTCCTTATCCACGCACACCATGGAGACAGTCACCTGAGACGCACGCACGACAAAGGCCACATTATTTTTCATTATTACCATTATTTACATAATAGGGCATCTTCTGCGAACAAGAGACGACTCACCATTCTACCCTGCAACATCACACTGATTTGGCACCACTCACTTAAAGGCACCTTGAATGGGGAAACCAATGCAGAGGATTCCCCAGACTACGCCATCCATCTGGACGTGTAGCTGCCCTATACATATCAAGCAATGGCTCATGTAAGTTCAGATAAAGACACTGTGTAGTTGCATATTGGGAATACCTGAAAGGTGAGATTCATTTCTTAACCATACCTGATTTTTTGATTAACAGTGTTGGTGTGATATAGTTATTATGGGGGTCTATATGGTAAAACACACCACACAGGTTGTCCTGGCAGCGTCTGGTCACAAACATCCAGATGGAGAACATACACCTGGCAAAAACACAAAGCCATTGGTTAACTATCCTTAAATAAAATTGTCATTACCAGAATAGAAAGCTAGGTTATATGTGGTGTGACTTTTGTTGTCTTACCATGGAAAGGAGATGGCTTTAACACGAGAATACTCCAGAACCTCATTGCCATAAGGGTCCAGTGTCTTTGTGATACCAAAGCTTTCTCCAGTTGAAGCATACATTGTAGACAGCAAATGCACCGTTTCTGAATAACATGAAGTGTTTTGGTTGAGATTTTGAAAGACTACAATTTTTTTTAATCACATAATAATACATCAAGTACAGTATGACATTAAGTTTTGACAAATCCTAAACACATTCATCTGTGTAGGGTTTTTCTGAGTGTTATGTTCTCTGATTCTTAAATGTAAAACCTTACCTTTCTCCAAAGGGCATTGTTTCTTTGAAAACTGTTGAGTTAATTGCAGCATTTGTGTACTCCAGGTAATGCACAGTTGATGCTGTTTTACAGGTCGACTTAAAAAAGGTTTAGGCTGCAAAGTTGCCACATCCTGAGCAGCAACAGGCCTCTCAAATCCACTGTATCTGACTGTCGCTAGGAGGATGCAACTCAGCACCCACTGGGAGTCTGAAATAATCCCATCAGCTTGATACACCAACCAATCTGGCAGGATCAGCTCAAGAGTCATTATTTTAGGGTTACCAGGGATGCAGCTCCACTGTTTCAGCAGGAGTGTGGAAGTGATGCCAGTTTCAAAAGATACAATACAGTCCAGTTGTACTGTAGCAGGTTCATCACAAGAGTAAAGTATTTCCAAAAGATGGTCAGGCAGAGGCTCCTCTGGAGGATTCAGGAGTGTCACCTCGTCTAAACCCCAAATGATCTGTGTGGAGCAGAATGTACGCACATAGTTACTAATGAAATCTGTTGAAAGCACAAAGGACAAGTGTATTACAAATCATGAAGGAAAATCTGCTCCTACCTGCATGCTGAGCCCAAACACACAGAGGCATCTGTACAGTGTATGGAAATCCATGGTTTATAAAGTGCTTTCATGAATCTCTCCATTAAAGATTATGGAGCTGCGAAGAAACAAGAAACCTCAAGATCCGGACCTCATCCTGCTTCACCTCACTTATGTTGAAACCTAGGTCAATATTTAACAGCACATAGTCCCACCCTGATTGCTATATACACAGTGCAGTTAGGGTGGAGTTTTGTGGACTGGGTTTCATACCTATACTAAACATACACCCAAAGGTTAACTAATATTATTCATCTATTATGCTGAATCGGCATTTAGATTCAGATCATTTGATTTGGGGCAAATTTGCTAAGTACACTGACATCTTTGAGAAATTATATTTAAGAGAAGACACATTTGTTTAATTCTACAGATGAGAAAGTGTTGTGCAGCATGTGGTGTAATGTCTATGACAAATCAGCTCATTCTTCATTCAAAATAGTTTATTGCTATCATGCAGTTGTGCCATAAAAGTTTAGACTGTCACAGAAGATGCAAAATTATCATTTTCTCTGTACAAATATACTGTTTAGAAATATTAGCTCAAAACAAAAAAGGGACAGAAAAGTAGGGATGGGGAGTACAGAGCTTAAGCTGATCCACTCTATAAACCCAATATAGGTTTTGTTACAGCAGTTGACATGCATCAACATTACAATGCATTATACTGGGAGCAGACAGACGCACACACGCACACATACATACAGATGGCATAATCCATTACAGTTCTGTCGTGCAAAAAAAAGGTACAAATGACTCTTTAAAAAAGTACCAGTAGGAAATTGTTTTTTTAAAGCTGGTTTCTAAAATAAAATATTCAAACGTGTCTTTTACATCCAAACCACCGGTTACATTATGAGGCTGGGGGAGGCCGACTGTGTCTTTTGCAGCACTTTTTGGTTGCTCATTGGTCAGGAACACCCTAAGTGTACTGGCGTCCTTACTACTTTAGCAATCACCTACAACTACGGATGCATAGTTTTGTGCTCATATGAAGCTGTCGGTATTAAAACTGGCACAACATTCTTTGATGTGGTAATCGGAGAATAGTAATTATCTGTAGCAAGTGCAAACATACTGTACTGACGATACCATTACAGAAACAATACCCTTGGACATTCGGCGTTTAAGCTCAGGATATACATCACACACTGTGTATATGTGGTTTTGTGTTCTGTGTAAAAGGGGCTTACAAGGCCAAACACACTACAAATACAAAGGCCTCTGACAGAAATAGCGATTTGGCACTTGAACCGCAATTTGTCTTCTGCTTTCATAACTTGAGAGAAATCTTCCATAAAAAGGTGGATTACAAAGTGGTTACAACTTGAACATTTCTATCTTGCACAGAGCAAATGATGTTTGCCTTGTAAATAGCCCTTACCAGTACCCATCTCACATGGACAAACTGCTGTGAAGTTTTCATCGTCCACCTAAATAGTCCCTAAAACAAACATAAAACAGCGGGAGCAAAAATTCAAGTTACTCGCACCCTGTTCATTAAATTAACACTTAGTGGGAAATGTTGATTCCCATTTACATTTCAAGAGGACAATCTTAAAAAAGAAAAGTTTACTTAATTGTATTGGTTGAGTAAAAATGATTAATCACATCCTGCTCCAGTGAGGATACGGGTTAATCCAAATATGAATACGTGGTTCAACGTTTTGGCATCGTTTAAAAGCTGGACTTTTGAGCAAAGCACTTCTCTCTCACTCTCTCACGCACCCAACAACTAAACACTAAAACCAAAGCAAAAGGTCTAATGCTGCAATTTGATGGTCCTTTTGTAACTTATTACAGAGAGTTTTACGGCTTGTTCAACTCTCTTTTGGATGAGATCCAAGGTTGCAAAATATTATCGAGCATTTTAAATCTATATTCTTTTAAAACCACACCAAGTACTATTGCTGTGCTCAATGGCACTTAAAAAAATAAATAAAAAAATGTGTTAACAGACAAAAGTGAAATTTGAGTGGCTAATACTAAATGGAACTCCGAGCCTTCTAGTACTACTCCTCTGTTTGAGGATCTTCTGAATGTGTCATTTGCTCTGCCAAGAAGAAGAAAACAAAAGACAGAAAAACCATGTAACGATCAATAAAAAAAAAAAAAGTACTCCGTGAGTGCGCATTCACTTTGGATTTGTAGGCTAGGTGGTTAGGTAGTAATAAAAGAAACATCAAGTGTTGTCTAAGAAGTTTAAACGACAAGAACCAAGCAAACACTAAGAGCATTCGAGTATCAGACAAACAAAAGTGAAGACATGCTAAATGTTATAGATTGTAGAACAAGAAAGAAAAAAACAACTGGGAAACACATTTGCCTTTGAGACTGGCACAAATTCCTGCTGAATAAATAATACTTTACAATCCAATATACAAACCTACCCGTTCCCCACATATTTAACATACCAACCAAATAAGCAGATAAAACTGAACAGCTGGTTGCTCCCACAGTTTCCTAGAGTAGGTGATGTACCTACAAAAAGATACAATGGCAACAAATTGTGCCATCATTTGACCATTAATGAACCCATAAAACATTGAAAAGTTTTTTTTTCTTCCAAAAAACAGACCAGAGGAATACAGTCAAACAGCTTTGCTAGCCTGTAGTTCATGTAGCCCTTATTTCTTCTGTTTCTTGAAGATCTTGAAGGTGTGTTTCTTGCGGCTGGCAGTGGAATCTGTGTCTTCTCCCGTAGAGCCGCTGTCCTCCTCCAGTGGGCTCTTCTTGGAAGACAGCTGTGGGATGCGGCTGTTGCCCTTTGCCCCCGCTGCCCCCGGTTGCCCTCCTGTAGGTGACGGTGTGTCAGGTTCGGTGGAGTTGGGGCTGAAGGAGCGGGACGACTCTGACAGACTGTTGATCTCTCCCAGGCTGGGAGACTGCTCTATGCCGTACACCTTCTTCATTAGTATGGGGCTGTCAGGGACAGGCTCTGCAGGACTGACCTCATGAATGCGGTTCCCTCCGTTGGGGGTGTGAGCATGCAGAGAGACCGTGTCATCTCCACGACCAGATATGCCGTGCATGAGAGAGGTGGGCTTGATTAGGTGGCCTTTGGAGCTGTAGGCAGATAGCCGATCACCAACTTGGGAGAGGGACAGGGAGGAGTCAGAGTCAGAGCGATTTAGGTCTCTGTGGAGGAAAAACACAAGTTAGAGGAAATTAAGAAAAAGAAGAAAAAAAAACTGTTTAAGGTTGAAGCCTTGCATGCTGGGGTTTGTCTACACTATGCCTGCAAAGCCATGAATACACACTGGGCACAGCCTGGACACTGGGACTCCACACTTGTTAGTTGGGCAGACTAAGAACAGGAACACTGAGAGGTTGAAAAAGAGTAAATGCATGGATTTTGTAATGCCTCATCAGGTGCAATGACAAGAAAGCTAAATAAAAGACAAATCAAACTAGAAGAAAGCATGACAAAATAAAATGGACTTAAAGGAAAAAAGATGGACAGATGAAGATACCTCTGCTATGATGCATTGATTAAAAGATGAAATGACACCAGGTGGTAAAAAACACATCCACGCACATGCGACGTGTGTGGAGAATTGCAAAGAGACGGGTACCCGAAGATGTCGCTGCACGAGGGGTGTGCTTTGGATACATCGGAGGTGAAATCAGGAATGGGGTCCATGGGCTGAAAAGAAGCATGATATATATGGGAGGAATGAGGAGCTACAATGCTGCCCATGGAGCTGGCTAAGCAGGAGGAAGAGGAGGACTGGGAATGAGGGTTTAGGTTGGAGGTACAGATGATGGAGGGGTGAGACACAGCCGAGGAAAGAGGAGGCAGAGGGAGACAATCGAGCTGGCCAAACGACTGGCTGCGCGACTGTCTGAAAGTAGCCCTAGACCTGGAAGGATATAGGGTTCCCTCTCCCTGCTGCTCCGCCAACAGGCAACTCTCTACCAACCTCTGGGAGCCCATGGCCAGCTGGGGGTCAATGTGGCGTTGGCGCAGGGACATCATACTGGGAGCTGTGGGCATAAAACAGCAGCATTATCAACAACCACTTGTGAAATAAAGTCTGACAGACAAGGGGAGACTGACTGGGAGATTAGTGGAAAGATACTCAGGTGCAGGGATACATTTTTCTCGACTTAAAAGTTGGAAAATGATTACATCTCCAAGATGAACCCCATTCACTGATTTACCATTATAACATCCCAACATCACAATTTTCTCTCTCTTTCTCCTCAAGGAAAAATATTAAATTAAACAAAAGGAGAACACAGTGATGATGTTAGCAACTTATAGATAAAGATATATCGTTTAAATGAATAAAAGACAAAAATATTAGCCCATTTATGAGAGGAAGTGCCCATTTACAATAAAAGTATGTGGCAAATTACTATGGGAAGAAAGCAGGGGGGTTGGGGACAAGATTTAGAGGAGGGGGTAAATGTGGCAAGCAAGCAACTAAGGCGGGGGCAGATCAACGCAGCATGGAGTAGTTTCTCTTTCAGCTGTGTCCATCTGCAGCGTACTGTCCCAATTAAAACATATTACAGCTCTATGGCTTTGAGTCAAGGGAAGGGACAGGGATGTCAAACTGAGGACTGAACTGGGGCATGAATAAATGGCCAACCAGGATATTTCCACATGTGCTGAGAGTCTGAACTGATGGACCACAGGTCGCTGGCTCGCCGTTCCAGCAGTCGGGTGCCATCTGTAGTTAGCCCAGTGACACAGCGGTGGCAGCCAAATGCCAGAAAGGTGGTGGAGGGAGAGAGGGGAGTGAGATACGGAGTGCAATTAATGTGGAATAAAAAGACTTACTCACTATTGTGGTCGGAATAGGATTCTGCAGAACAAGTTTCGCCTGCAGTTAGTCAAACCCAAACCTAACGTGCGTCAAGTTTTGCCATAATATTAAGTCAAATATAGAGCACATAACAACATGGCTAGACAGCATTATGATCAGCAGAATGTTGTTTTTCTTGATGAGATAAAGAGGTGTTTACCCAAAATGAAAATAGTTTTTGTTCATAAAGATTTTGTAAAAATGATGGGTAGCTTGTGTGTTTTTTTGGCTAATATTCAACCTAGATAAGAATTTAAATTGGGCAATAACTGCATTTAATATGCTTCTTTTGGTTGCAGTTTTTTGACCCAAATTTTATTGAAAAAAAAGGTGTTTAGCATATTTAAGGACACGACCACTACAAACAGATCAGCACAAAAACTTGCTCTCATGAAGAGGTATATTTTTCTTGACATTTCAATTTCCAGAGGAAAGGCACAAGATTCGGTTCAGTCTCCATTATCGACTGAGTCTTTTACCAAAAATGAGAACAATCAACAAAGGCATTCAACTGGAACTGTGTGTGAAAGAACAAGACAATTATGTGAATTTACATGATACACATTATACAAATGTAAAACAACACTCATTCAAATCATAGACACGTGTGACCCTCACTACCCTCCATCACCAGGGAGGCCATATGGAAAAATTCAGGTAATTATAACTGTATAATGTTATAATTGTAACATAAAAGGTCCAAATTCTCATGTGGTCTGATTTTTGGATTTCCCCAGCTGCGCCTTGGAGTGTTTAGGGGTTTGTTTGCTAATCCCCACAGAATGGCCGAGAGACTCGGATGAACTCTTACATTGCAGAGTTCCAGGCACGAAATCCTCATCTAAGTCGTCCATGTCCTCAGACATGATGAAGTGCTGAGGTGTAGCTCTGCCACCCATGAAGCTGGGATCAAGGTTGAGGGATGAAGTGAGAGAAGGAAGGCCTGGGTTATTAACGATGGTAAAACCTGTGAGGATCTCTATCTGCTGCCAACGATGAAGCCTCTCCCGCAGAGCAGCCGTCACCTCACCCAGGCCTTGTCTGTGAAAGATGAGGAGAAAGAAGGAGATGAGAAATAAGTCCAGAGGTGAAGTAACTTAATATCACTTTATCAAGAGACATATTTTAACAATCTAAGTGCACAACGTGAAGCGCCTGGCGCAGGTGCGTTTAGGGCGTGTCCAAATCCACTTTTGCTAGTTTGATGGTGGAAAAAAGGGTCCGTGCGCCGGGCGCATGGTTCTAAATGGTTGTACTTAGTGTCTTCATTAATTCATAGGTGCGTTTTGGGCGTAACCTGCAATAAACCAATCGGTGTGTCATCTCCCATTACCTTTAAAAGCCAGGCGCGTTTGGACCATGGCGCATTGCTATTATGATGGAGGATTTGCACCGTAATATTTATATGTATTATATATTTGTAATCTTTTGCATGTTTGTGTGCTGCTGCACTTCCCTGTGTGTGTGTAACAAGCATAGTGTGCACGAGCCTAGGAGCCTTTTACTAATGCTCTGTTAAAATAACAATGAAATGGTGCGTTATTGACCTGAGGCCAGTTTTTTGTTGGTCAATGGTGCAATCACTTCCCGCTGCCTCAAGATAGCAATACGCCCAGAATGCACCTGAACACACCTCCCTGTAAGACCAGCATGCCCATGGGCCAAACATGGGCCCAATATTCCAAATTAAATAAGTAAGTAAATTTCTTTGCTAATCTGATAGACTGAAACATGTTAACACCCACATTGCCTATTTGGGATCCTATACGCCAAAATAAAAAATAAAAAGAAGAACAAAAAAAGCAATCAGGAGAGCAAGAGCTGATCACGTGGGCTTAGGTGGACTTGATTACTAAAAATTGAGCTTCCTTTAATCCTACAACTGTACAGAGCCCACTGTGTTTTGCACAGATGATTATTAATGTCACACAACACGTTCACAGACCACAATTGTGCACAATGAAGAAAAAAAAGGTGCAGATTGCAAAATGGAAGAAGAGAGAAAATAGCAAGGGGTGAAGAAAAGCGACAGGCCAGAGAAAACAACAGAAAGTGTCCAAAATTTGGAATCATTTCAAGCTGAAACAAAACCAAAACTCTGTACAGTGCGTCTATTGTAAAACACAGTAGCACTACATCAATGCTTCAGCATCTCAGCAGAAAGTATCCAGTCTAACATTATGCACCCCGTCGACGGAGTGGACCCAACACAATGTAACGTTAATGTAAATCAATAGGACTGCTCCATGAGAGGAGAGCGGCGAGCTCACACACTGCGGTGACACAGAGCTGGTGAGCCGATTGGGTTAGTTGTTCATTTTAAGAGACCAGTCTTTATTTGTCTTTTGTATATTTACTAGTATTTATTTTAGGATTCCTCAATTAATTGATGAAATAATTGGTAGAACACTCGACTACTAATATAGTTGATTCCTGCAGCCCTATTTAAAATGATGTCCAGAACGAGGAGTCAATTTACAGAGAACAGTAAATCATTTATTCCCCTCCTCTTCCTGTAATGTTAATCCTGTCCCAATGGGGCTTAAATCACTTGTTATTTTTAAAAATGAAAATGCTGTTAAGTTTTCTAAAACTTTATGAGAAGTATTACACAATTAAAATGTCTGACTTACTTTGCTGCCAGTATTTTGTGGTCCACGTCATCCAGAGAGGAGCTGTGAGCCACATGGAAAGTCCCAAAGAGAGTGTTCCTCTTTTTCTTTATCTTCTCTGCCTGTGAAAATGAATGACCAAACATTTATCTCTGCTGTATTGACATTATCCACACACTATGTTTAAGCCGAATCTTGTCCAACAACAGTCCAACTAATATTCAAAAACATGAATAGCAGTCTCACAAGACCGTAATCAAGATGACTTAATGAGGCTGCTTTCATTTTTACTGTAAACATTTTATTGCATTAAAAACTGTTTTTCAGGTTCAGATATTATGGCCAGGCTAGTCTCAAATGTTAGGTCTCTGGTGACTTTGTAAAATGGTTGCATTGGAATATAATTCATGGGTTTAAAACAACTTGTCCTACAATCAAATCAAAGGCAATACAATCAACGGCATGGCATTCCCCTTTAGGTTTTTACATGCTTACCCCTTCTTTGGCCACAAGGAGCTGCCGTTCAGCATTTTGCTTCTTGATGTTGTAGTACTGCATTTCCACCTCATGGGTGAGCTGCAGCCACTTCTGGAGAGACTCTGGTGGTGACCAGCTACTGCGTGACTCTAACTCCTTCTCTGCTTTCTTCAAAGCCATGCGCACCTGTAACAAATGTCAAACATGAGGTGAATTAACACATGAAATCATCACACCCATTATATTATCTGCAACCAAAATGCAAAATTTGGATGTTAAAGAGCAATTTTATTGTTATTTGATTTGGTTTAATTTGTCAGGGACAACACATATAGGCATTGTTACATCTCAAGTGCAACCGATGCAATATATGTGGGACTTCAAGCCATAGGCAAAATTGGAGTCCTTAATGGGCTGCTTAGAAAGAAACTAAAACGCTTTTACTTATTTGGTACTCATCAACAAACACAATTTGTAGAAAAAAAAGAATTCTCAATTGCTGTAAGCGGTCACAAAGTGTTATTACTCACACATACAAAAGACTGACATGTCATCTCAATCTTATATACTCCAAAACTCCAAATTAAAACCATGTTTATAGTTAGGGACTGATGGATCCTGAATATAGGAGTGTAAGTAAGTGGTGACTAGCCTTGCCACAGACCACGACATGAAAACTCAAAGTGTCTTTAAACTACACTCGATCTGATAGCCTTTTCAGGTTTCCAATTTGTCACCATGTTTCTGAATGGAAGAAAAAAAAAAACGGTGATAAAAGTGTCACTGTGATAGTCCTTCAAGCTAATGCTCATGTGTTTTACTTACTTGTGTGGGATGCGCTATGCTGGTCCTGCCAAATTCTTAATGGACAAAGACTTCAGTGGTAGATTAACTCTATAGCCAGTGTGAATCTGATAAAACTAAACAAACTGTGCAGTTGCCACCATGCCAGTACACATTATTCAATCCGTTTCATTGCTACTCCTCTATGCTGAACTTCAAACTCTATGTTTAAATCACATTTATCACTTTGCAATCACCTGATCTAGCTCTTCTTCAGCGTATTTCTGGCGACTCAGTTCATTCTCTGTGCCCTCACGCAGCTCCCTCAGACGCTGGGCCTCCTGCTTGGCTGCATCGATCTCATCCCTCATCTTTTGCTCCAGGTTCACCTTCTCTACTTCTACTGTACGGTGCTCCTCCTGAGCGATCTGCAGCCTAAGAAGGAGAGTAGGAGAAAAACAAAGGAACAAAGAGAAACAAATCTTTTCAATGTTTATCTTAGAAGAAAGACATCAGTGGCTGCTTAATAAGGCCAAACAAAGACACAAAGTGGTAGGTACCAGTTTCAGAGGGCATTTTCTGTGGGCAGGTATGACGTGTAAGCATGTGAGTGCCATGTACTATGTGTGGAACGTAGGAATTGCATCAGCTATGAATCACCGGAAACAATGGCTAATAACTTATAGAAAGCAAAGAGCTGTGTCAGCTCACAATAAACGGACATCAGAAAGGCCGGGTGGAGAATGGGAACAGCTGCCACTGTGTAACTTTAGAACAGTACAGCGTGGTACCCAATGCTCCTGTAGGATCATATGTGTTGGTTTGCATGTGGGATATTCTTAGACTAGCCTCCTAAAAAAAAGTCTACTTCTAAAAAGAGGGGCCTGTCCCTCATGACATCATTATTTTTATTCGTATCATTTATGCAGTAAGTGTAATCTTTAAAAAGACCTATTCCTCAGTTTAATTTGATCTGTAAACCCAATGTGGGACTAGGCTCTCAATTGATAATACTTAATGAACTTTACTTGAACAGTCCTTTATCAGGCTAAGCAGTTATTGGGACTTGGGAATTCCATTGTGATCTCTCTCTCTCTCTCTCTCTATATATATATATATATATATATATATATATATATATATATATATATATATATATATATATATATATATATATATATATATATATATATATATATATATATATATATATATATATATATATATATATATATACATACATATATATATACACACATACATACACACTACTGCGACTTATGACACAACAAAACTACAACAACAAAATCCTGCTTTTAGTCTCCAGACATAAAAAGGGCAGGAAGCAGTACTATACTTCAGTCACTAGGGTGAAGCACTCTCCTCTTGTCAGGCTCAACACAACAGCAGAGGGAACAGTGAAATGAAAGGTGATCCAGAGAGCTAGCTATGGAAAATGTGGGTGGTGGGCAGTCCCGCTAATGCTTTCGACCCTGACCTCTGCTATTCTCTAGCTAAGATTCGAGAGCACTGGCAGAGCTACAATGTCCAGCGAGAAGACGCTAAATGCCGTTTCACCTGACCTGCATTGCAGGGCTCACAGGACGCAGACACAATGTCTCTGCAGACTTTACAGAAGAAGGTAAATAAAAACCTACAACATTTTTTTTATACGCTAATATTACTATAGCTGTATTTACTTCCCTAAATACCTCTCCAATACTTCCCTGAGCTAATAAAATACAGTGTGCAAAGACAAGTAACTTAATAATGGCCATCCCATGCAACATTGTTGTCCTTGTTGCCAGTCCTTTTCCAGGATGTCTGTCTGCACACAACAACCCGATCCAAATGCGGGTGAATTAGCACTAGAGCTGACATGTTAAGCAGTCATGCTTAACACCATGTCCCACCAGTGAGGCAGAGGCTGGGTCAAACAGCGTTGGAAATCCAGCTCCAGTCAATGCCTCCTCCCACTGTCTCCCAACAGGGCAGCCATGGTTGGGCCAGGCTATTTGATACCACCACAGGATCTGCTCAAAGGTATGGAAAGACAGCAGCTGGCAGCAGGGATCAGGAAGAAAGGCACGGCTACAGACAGAGGACATACCTCTCTCTCTCGGCTCCAAAAACATGTACTGTATGAGATGAAGGTCTCTTCTTGCTAGCCACACTGACCTACAATTATAATATAATATCCCTTCCAACAAGCACAGTGCTGGGTTCTAATGCTTAACACCAACTCTGAGATGTCTGAGGATCTTAGTCGTCTACGTTAGGCAGTGGATACATAGGTTAGCTTGTCTGATTTCTGCTTCTGATTCTGATTTAACAAGATTCATACAGAAGCTACTGTAAATCCTCAGTATAATGCATAAGTATTCTAAAATGATTATGCTTTATTGGACACAATGTACTTGCGAAACAGTGCATAAGACAATTGGTATGTTTGTCCTTACTCTGAGCTCTCATCCACCTCAGATTAGATTTAAAGGGGTGACAGAATGATTATATGGGTTTTTCACACTGTTCCTTATGGTCTCCTAATGGGTTATGTAACATTGGTTGGGCTGAAAATGGCCTGGTTGATATTGTATTGGCCCTTATGCATCCCTGTGTTTTGGCCATATTTGTAACAAGAGCTTTTCTTCCAAATATGGTATGCTCATGAATATTTAGATGAGCTGCGTGCTGATTGGTTGAGCGAATCGCTATACACACACACATTAGAGACGCGCGCTGATTGGTTGAGCGAATCCCCAATACACACACATTAGAGACGCGACAGAATCTCATATTTCAGACACTGCAATGTTTCGTTACCAAATTCACTTCTGAGACTTTTTTTATGCGAGAAATCAACTATATAAAGCTCAAATATCGGCCGTTTTACGAAAATTGATGGCTAATTGCAAATTTGGTAAGACGTGTCGGACTTTAGGAGCTCCACACAGTCTGACGAGAAAGTGGCAGCCTTCTCTGACATTTTTGTGAATGTCAGAGGTCTCGTTAGGAGGAGGCTAGCTAGCTCTCATTGATGGACTCCAGCTCACCGCGGGCTCTATCAATGAGACTCGCGGACGAGAGGCGTTTATTTCCCCGATTGTTAAAATAACTCAACACACATATCCATTATAAGATTAACTGGAACCTGCGGTAAGAGATTGTGGGCGTAACAAGTTAGCTGACCGCACTCTCAGTCACTCACCGGCCAGCCATTTAGCAGGAAGAGGGGAGGGAGAACAGCGAGCTGCAGGCCCTGGAGCTCTGTCAGTGCAGCGGCGTTTGGTAGTCCAGTCACCCAGAAAAGGGTAAGTTTGCGCGGGTAGTGAGCACCGGGCCGCCGGCCGTGACGGAGCTCAATCGAGCTCACAGCAGTCTGTGACGGAGGACAGGCAGGGTGGCGATGTAGCAACCCAGGCAGCACCGGCCGCTGAACTCCGACACACAGTCGGACAAAATTTGCAATTAGCCATCCATTTTCGTAAAGCGGCCCATATTTGAGCTTTAATGGTTGATTTCTCGCATAAAAAAGTTTCAGAAGTGAATTTTGTAATGGAATAGCAGAGATCTGCGTGACCTAGATTCAGAAGACTACCTGATCTCAGGTCAGTTGTGTAGCCTATGTAAATGTTGGGGCATGACCGTTCTCTTAATACATCCATGGGCGTGACAAAGGTACAGGTCTTGAGATGCTTACGTAAGCTTCCAGCTTTGTTGAGATTCGCCCGTTTTCAGCGGCAGTTTCAAAATATGAGATTTTCATAGTAAAGGGTGTCAATGGGATTTTGAGCTTCTATGTATGTCCTATTTACCCACCAAACTGTCGTTATTGAACTATGACAAAGTAAAATCGGTTTTGCATTCTATCACCCCTTTAAATGTGGTTGCACAACACTACAGAATTACAGCAGGTAAATGATACTGTAAAGGCCCTGACACACCAATCCGACGCCTGATCGTCGGCAGAAAAGCCAGTGGGACTGATCAGTCGGCCCCCCAAGGTCCAAAAAGTGCCTTGGAACACACCTCCATAAAAACCAGGCGGCGCTAATCTGTATTGTCGCCCAAAAAATGAAAACCGGAAACGACGAACGTGTCACGTGGATCTGGCTTCTCCAGCAGATAGTAATGGCGGCTTGTTCGAAATACGATCTCGCATTTTACGAAAATAGTTCACTGAAACGTGTTTCTGAAAACATTTTAAGCAAGAAATAGGCCATACAGTTGCTGAATCTGTCTTCATTTCAGATCGATAAAGGTCAGTTTAAAAGATTTTCGTCAGATTTTGAGAGGTGTCCGTCACTCATTCTGCTCGCCATTTCCGGGTTAGCACTCCACCAATCAGATTGGTCATCGAGTCCGACTGCCCTCCCTCCGACCCAGCAAGTCAGGTCGGCCAAAGTGAAGACAGACGACCCCTCCGATGGACGACGGCACTGAACACACCGAACAGACTTGAGTTACCGACCTCGCCAGACTGTCCAACGGCCAATTATTGGATTGGTGTGTCAGGGCCTTAAGGCTCATGGAATAGCCGTAACTGTGGGATATAACGCACTGTTCAAGGTACTGCATGTGAAGCAACCCAGCACTGTCCCAAAGAACTAAAAATATACTACAATTAGCTATGGCAAGAGTAGGTCCTGCAGAACACGCTGAATAATGTCTGCACTTGTGTGCCTTTAAGATTTATTAAACCCTCTCTGATTTATTCTGCATAAGAGAATGAAGTATGAGATTAGATTAGCAGGAAAGAAATGTCAGAGCCAACTTTCAAGTTGGCAGTGGCATGTGTTTTCACAATGGTCAAAGTATAAAGCTACAGAGGAAACACACAGACTGGACTGGCAGTCTACCAGAGGGACAAAGTTTGACCTCAAAGGTTTGTCCTCAATGGAGTGGTCAATGCCTCTTTCGTTTGGAATTCAGCAGCCAAATCCTGCAAAAAAATACTTTATACCTCATATACAGTATATTAAATTAAATATGCTTTACACAGGAGCATGACTGAGATAATACAGTGCTAAAGGAAGAGGTGTTACTGTACAAAAAAGCTGAATCCATGGCTAACACAAAAACCAATCTCAGTTAAGTCAGTGAAATATTACTCCTCTGTATAGTCTATTTGTTTTTCATCAGAGCATATCATGTTTCAACAACCTGTGTTTCCTAAACAGCAAGCTGATACACAGAGCAACTCATAAGGGTAGTATAATGGCCTGAACATGTTGATGCCTACAACAGCTCATCTCTCCCGGTTTATATTTCCCCAAGCATCAACACAGGAATGTTATTCAGTTATGTAGCAATGCATGGCACTGCTCCGCTCAGGTTAAGGGCTTTCCATTTTGGACACTCACTGTACTTTCCTTTATGATCAACCTTGGGTCAATTTCAACTTTGTACACAATTTCAAAAACTAATCAGCAGATTTTTATGAAATGTCCTTTGGAAAAAGCATGGGTCCAAGAAGATAAATTCTTAAGGTTTTCAATGACACAATGTGATGCCAGCACATGCTCACACTGACCACCAACTGTCACATTCTACAAAACTGATTTAAATAAGGCAGAGGGCATTTTGCAGAAAAGCTGCCAATTTTTGAATAGTCCCTTTCAAGTTCTGCCACAGTAACACATTTTAATCAATATATTTATGTATTATTCTAATAAATATTTAGAAGATGCAGATGCAAAACATCAGCAGCAAAACATCAATTGCCATTTCATTGCGACACTTAATTTGATAGCACTATCTGTGCACCAAGAAAAATGACCTGTATACGAGATGAAACTGTTTGAGTATCCTTGAAAGGAATAAGAGGAGACAGTGCACGCTTAAAAGCACATTCTGAGCATTCCCTGAAGTATTAACAGGACCAAAATAGTTAGATTTGTGTTTATAACATTCAATCACTCCTCATGACACTGCATTTGGCTCTATTTTGGGTGTTTTATTTTAAAACATCTCATTTCAAAACATTTTATCATTAAGGCAACAAAGGCCTGAAGTCTCCTTGGCCAGAAAACACCAGGTGAAGTATCCCGTGTCAGAACAGAATGTATGCAATCCTGCAACATTCACAAAATAAATTATAGCTGAACTGCAAGGTTGACAGAGGTCATCCATTTTTGGGACAAATCTTTTAAAAACCAAAAGCAAAGCAGTGTACCAGGCAACGAAACAAGTCTCATCTTTACTGCTTTATATCTGCAATTCCTGCTTTTGCCAATGTCTCAAAGCTTACAGTTTGATAAAACTGAAAGAAAATCTCCTGTGATTTTATGGTCATGCTTGGGAGCCGGCTGAACCCTGATGGTCTCCGCACTCAGCTGAGCGGTGACATACAGCAGCATTTGTTACTGACATTAGTGCCTTTGTACTTTTGCGTTTGTTTTTCTTGCACTCTCAAAAGTCTGTGTGGAAATGCAATGCATTTAAATAATTCAAATGTGGAAACATTGCACTTGGGAATTAGCTTGTGAATGAAATGCTGCGCTGATTGGAAAGTTGTATAAAGTTGTCAAACCTGCTTAAAGGAGACCTATTATACTAGTTTTCAAGTTCATACTTGTATTTCTACTAAAACATGTCCACATGCTTAAACCTAAAGTTTTATTCATTACTGAGGCACCTGTATCTGAGACACTCTGTTGGAGCCCACACAGAGAGAGAGAGAGAGAGAGAGAGAGAGAGAGAGAGAGAGAGAGAGAGAGAGAGAGAGAGAGAGAGAGAGAGAGAGAGAGAGAGATAGATATGTGAAAAACCACCTAGAAAAGCTTTTAAACCAACTCCTACATAACCGGACATGTTTCTGCAGGGATGTGATCAGAAATTGGGGAGAAATTAATTGTCAGCCAAGATTACAGGTTTCCATGACGATAGCATGTTGCTACTAGCCTGGATGCCAGCCAAACTTAGCCCCGCCCACAAAATTTGAGGTCAGGAAGTTCGAATCTGAGTATGACCACGTCAGGCTATGTTGCTACATGAAACGCGTATGCAATAAAAACACTTTAGTTGCTGCCTGGAGCAGATGACCATATATAGAAAACCAGCCCTGTATGACATCATTCCATTCAAGAGCAGAAAAAACTATTGAAACCAGAGCATTCAGAACAATGTGAAATCTGAGGTTTGCCAAGTAAAAAAAATTAATACTGCGTTTTATGTGGAGACTCATTGTATTTGTGCGCAATACAGTACTTGTAGAGTATAACACAGTTTGTTGTGTGGGTGGAGGGAAAAACCCCTTACTTCTGTTGTAGGTCGTGCAGACTCTGTTCAGCTCTCTGCAGGCCCTCCAGGTCTTTCATCATCTTCTTCATGTGGTCCTTAGAGTAGCGATTCTGGATATAGGCAAACCAGCAGCCACCCATGCCTATGACTATCGACACTACCAGCATGAAGTCCTTCAAGTGGTTATGTCTATTCACTGATAGAAAGAGAAAAATAGAGAAGAAGTTTTTTTAGTAAGGTAAACATCAAAATCATAAGCTACACACATAAAAAAGTATGTGTATTTCCCCCAGAAAATATATATCAAGAATAAAAGATAAAGCTGATAACAATGAGCAAGCTTCACAAGGATGTGGTGTGAAGCTTATGCTTGAACAAATAACATAGCCTAGTCATACTGCCAGTGCTGTGGAGTGACGCAAATAGAAGCATAAGTTCAGGTTGCGGTGAGAGGGGCCTTGTGCAAAAGACCACGATAAAGTCAGCTAAACACTGCCTATTTCAGTCTGGTAACCAATGCTAATAAACATGCACAGAATAATAATAACCGTGTGATTATGCTGTCATGTTGTCATTTTAAGGGATTAGTAGATTAAAAATTCCAGCAGCTAGAAAGCAGCTGTTCCATTTGTAAGAAACCTCAGATAAGATTCAGATGAACTTTCAGGTGAGGAGAATTTTTACAATCTTAAAACCCAGATAAAAATTTGCATTTAATAAGTCCATTTGTCATTTGATGATGTACTGCAGCAATTGACTAACAGCCTGAATTTCAACCCAACAAAGCAAACAATAAGGAAAGTTTTTCTTGCAAAACCTGCAAAGGGGTGTGAGATGTCAAAAGCATGACTTCTACTTCCTGGATTGAGACAGAAAGGAAGTAAAATTCAGAGAAAACACATAAAACATGATTTTCTTTGTATGGTAAAAGGCACATCACTAAGTCTCCAGCTTGTGCTAAATGATCTTTCAGGATTGCTGTGTATATTCCTGCAGACTTGCTTATAAAAAGGCCAGAACAAACACAGGTTTGACAAAGTCATGAAGCTTGGACCAGCACGGTCTTTGTTATCGTGTCAAATTAACAAACCAGTGAGAAAATCTACAAGACAACTGTAAACCACTACTGCTCCCATCTCTTCTTAGGCCGGTATATGCAGATCATTACCTCTTAACCACCAAGAAGAAAACTCCTTAAAATGAGGTCACGGTATTTAACTATAATGCATGCGTGCTAAATTTTTCATGGGTCTGCATTGTGACTGAGCACAGATGCTTAGAAGGAAATACTGACATTATCTTTGAGATAATATAAACTATAATTTCCTGATGCTAGACTGTTCTCTTGGTGCCATTTACTGCTCTTGCAACACTATCTGTCCTAAACAGGAAACACAGTTTGCCTTCGGTTATCATCACCCAAGTTACTGTACATACACTATATTCACTGCCTTTTCAGAAATACCACCATGAGAGCATTAAGTGGCATTTAATTAACCACAAAAACAGAAAATGTGTTTGGGTTCATTATTCGTACACAACTGTCCACGAGATTAGAATCAACCCATTGTGAGATGCGTCTTAAAAGGCTGCTACAAATACAGTGAGCCTGACAGACTATTAGCGGGACCCCCTGGCTTTGAGAGGCTGTCAAAGCCAGACAGCGTTGCTAATGTCTTCCTTTGGGTGTGACTCTGATAAAACACATCCACAATGACACATGCCAGACACAGACGACGACACACTGACCCCCTGTGCAATTTCTTTCTAATGCAAATTACTTTTTCCTTTGAAGGTTCATTACATTTTCTCTGATGATCGCATATATCTGCCCTCATCAGCACTTCTCTTCCAAATACGCACCCTTCCACTTCTTATTTAATCCATTTTAATTATACTGATCAAACCTCAAGGCCGGGGAGGTATCTGCGCACCATTATATTTTGTCTACAGATTCATATTTTTCACAACACCTAGTCCAGAATTTTCCTGACTAGCTCAGTACTGCAAACTGTTAGTATTCAGATGTCAGACTGTAACTAAGTTACTATAACTAGTTAACATATTTTTCATGCCATTCTGGGAAAATGGTATCCCAATGTCAAGAAAGACTGCGTAAAAAATATAAAGTACTGGCTAGAGGTATGACAGCTGAGACACACCCCATCCGCTGAGATGTTACAAAATCTTAAAAGAGAAAAAAAACCTGAAGGACTACAATCTGTAGTAGATGTTGGTGCAGTATGCTGGAGATGAGACCGAGAGAATGAGTGTATTTATTTGTCTCAGTACGCAGAGGGGAGTGTCTGGAATACAGAGCAGTGTGATCTAACCCTCAGATCACTTCCACAGTTTCTGGAACCGATACAGGTGGTAACAGGATTTCCCCTAGATATCAAACGTGGGCTTACTAA
>CM046789.1:40160295-40542795 GCA_025617405.1 Perca schrenkii | reverse complement strand
GAGTCAATGATGTCCACTCTGCCACTGGCTGGAGCTGATAAGTAGACTGCACTTTGCTTGACATGCTATTTGATCAACTGCCTTGCTCATTTGTTCGGCGAGTGAGAAGGTCAAGGAGGGGCAATGTGTAAGCCACACTTTCATTCACAAAGAAATATATAATAACTGGCTATTTAAAATACTGCTGTGTCATAGTGTGCAAACAATGTGCATGGTCTATAACTCAAACAAACAAAAAGATCTGAAAGAAAGGCCTGTATGTGCAGTCACGGTTGGCCCTCAGGGGGAAAATGCTTTAAAGCAGTACCTTCAGAGCTCTTCCATGCTTTCCACAAGTCCTCCACACTGATGAACTGGTCATCCCCGTGGAAAGTGTTATGCTTAGCCTTGGGGTCGTGGTAGTTTAGATCTTCTCTCAGGAACTGCAGGATGACAATGATGATTGTAGTGGTTACAAATAATCCAACTTACAAAAGTTTTGAAAGAAAAAGTAGGTATAACACTTAACTGGCCTCACATCAAAATGCTGTACACATTGTTTTTTGTTTGCTCCATTACTGACGCAATCTGAGCATACAGAACTTTAGTTAGCTTAGTTTGACCAATGCAGCAATGAAGAATTTGAATGTACCATTTACTGACGTGGTTTGGGTTTTCCTTTTGACTAATTCAGGAAATAATGGCCACAGACCATACTTCTGAGTGGAGGTTCGTTGAAAAGGTTTTATGAATAGCTGGAGGACAAATGCTACATTTTCATATAGTGTTGGAAATTTGCTGTTGAGGGGTTTGGATGGCACTGTGACCTGATTCACTACTGTGGTATTTATGACCCCCATAAAAATAGAAAATGCAATTCTTGTGGCTTATGCGTGTGTTTGATTTACTCACTGTGAATGGAAGATAAAACATTATAAATATCTCAACCACACATGACCTGAGAAAATTACTAAGATTTTCCACTGGAACAGCTCAGAACTTCCTCCCGCACTGGTGTTAAGGTTATTCTACAACACAAGAGTATTGATATACACCTAAAAGCCAGACAGTAATTTTATCAAAAAACAGAGCTGAGAAAATCAAATGGGATAGGGTTTGTGACACAAAGTGTAACACATATTTCTCAAAAGGGACCTTTTTAACCACAGAAAAGTAAAGTTCACTGCCTTTGTGATTCTCAGACCAGCCACTTGTGGGTAACCTTGAGTGTTTAACTCAAATGTTCTGACAGGCAAATACTTATTCAAGCTTTTCAACGGCTGAAATAACGGACGATGATGACAGATTTCAGGAGCTAAAGCAAATTAATTGGCTGTCATGAGAATTATGCTGAGTCTTGCTGCAACTTGTCGTGTAAAAATGCAAAGTCGTTTTTCCTGAAGTCTTAACTTCACTCTGAGGTTGCCAGGCAACCAGCGTACACTCCAGGAAGTTACTGCCAAGGGGGTAAGCTTCGCTTCAGAACTCGAACCTCCTATGGCGCCATTTTGATGCTACAACAATATCACCTCTCGTTAGCATTCCATTGACTGCCATTCATTTTGACAGCAAATAACTTTACATCTGAAGCGTTTAAAGACTCTATTTGTCCATTGTTTATTTCTAAAGAAACACGACAATGTATAAAAGGCTCCATTACCTTGTACCTCACGTTATGGCTCCGTAGCAGACGTTTTTGTAAAAATAGGCTAACGATTAGTTACATAGTAGAGGAATTAACGTATAGTACAGGAGAAGCTCGCAGGCAGTTTCGACTTACATTAGCTGTTTAAGTTTAATTACTAATGTTAACTAGCATGATCAATAATTAGCCTGTGCCTATGTTATCTCCTTACATATACCTATGCTCTCCGTCTCTGTAAGATTGGGAATGATTGAGATTTCTCTTGGCACAGCTACCAGAAGACTTCCAACTTTCAGACAGGTTGCTCACGTCACATTTACGTTGTCTCTCTCAGTTGGAGGCTGCTCAGTAACGCTCACTGGAAAAGAGCTTCTAATATCCTTCACTGGTCTCCGTCCAGAGACACGGGATCTGTTGGTCCATTCTTGTATTCTGTCTATGGTTACTCCTCCCAACCATAGACCGTATATAAACTGGACCAACAGATCCCGTTGCTCTGGACGGAGACCAGTGAAGGATATTAGAAGCTCTTTTCCAGTGATGGCTGAGAGTTACTGAGCAGCCTCCAACAGAGAGAGACGACGTGAGCAACCTGTCTGAAAGTTGGAAGTCTTCTGGTAGCTGTGCCAAGACAAATCTCAATCATTCCCAATCTCGCAGAGACGGAGAGTGTAGGTATATGTAAGGAGATAACATGGGCACAGGCTAATTATTGATCACTAAAATGCTGGTTAACATTAGTAATTAAACTTAAACAGCTAATGTAAGTCGAAACTGCCTGCGAGTTTCTCCTGTACTATACGGTAATTCCTCTACTATGCGACAGTAAGGGGGAGGAATATAACATTTGACCACCCAAAGATTTATTTCCTCAAATATAATAATATAACATCCTTAAGTGTTAAGAGTAAAAGAAACGATATAAAAGTCTCTGGATTACTTTTTGGCATCTCTGGCTTGAAAATGAGAACCCTGCATGTTGTACAAACGACACCATTGCATATAGTAAATGGCACCCAAATCCAAATTTATGTCCCTTCAGTTTCACCCCCATTGGCGTTGTAGTGGTCACCTACTAGCCAATGGAACCACACTACTCGTTGCCCACTTATTTTGTAGGCTAACTTAGTCACATACATAACATCTTGCACTCCCACAAAAGCCAACTCATGCACCATGGGTGGAAGACAGTCATGATGCATTTCTTTCTTGATAGATTTGTGTGGGAGGATTTTTACTACAGGGTAGAGAGATGGTCTGTGCTGCAGGTGAAATATCACACTCCTAAAAATATATTCCATTGGAAAATTAGCAGGTCCTGTATAATGTGGCCACAGCCCAAAGCTTATTCTTAAAAGCCAGGTGCAGACTTTGATCTTGGTCATAAAGAAATCAGCTATCCTCTTTATTTAATCACCGTATGGTAACAGGAAGTCAGACTACTGTCTTGAAGTGCTCTTATTCGTTTTGAGCTTTCCAATTGTTGGCTCAAAGCTACTACAGATGAACATGCTCACTGTACTGAACTTTTTTCTGATTCTTTGCCTTTGGGGTATTTGCATGCCAAGTTGCCTCTTCTAAAAGCAAAGAAGGCTTATGTCTGGCCTTAACCAGATGCAACAGACTGAACCAAACCGAAATGAGGCTTCTCAAGGCCACATGTAGTTTAGACTACAGCTCAGGATGTAAGCTTAATGGACGACAGGCAGTGTCTTTAAGGCACCGTGATGTCTGTGAATGGACATAAGCTGTAACGGTTTATTTTGTGCTTTCATTCTGCTTGACTGTATTGAAAAGAAAAGCAGGATTTAAAAATGGAATTAAAAATTACAAACATAGGCACAAACAAGACTTAATGTAAATGTATACTTATGTTCTTTGTTACAATGTGTTTGTACGAATGTGGCAACATGAATACAACATGCATGCCACTTAATGTGAATTAGGTTAATTATTGACCAAAACTTCCAGAA
This sequence comes from Perca schrenkii, assembly GCA_025617405.1. NCBI lineage: Eukaryota > Metazoa > Chordata > Actinopteri > Perciformes > Percidae > Perca > Perca schrenkii. The sequence continues at coordinate 40,539,198 of CM046789.1, read as the reverse complement.
AGGGGACACTAGAGCGCTTACAAGACAAATCCTCCAGTTACTCTGAGTAAGTTAAGGACATTAAAGGGGTATGATTAACTGACTATCTTAGCAGCAAATCTTGTGATGATTCAGATGACAAAGGATTACAATGATACCTGTAAGCCTCTTCAGACTGAATGAAGACCACCTCTGTTACTGTACAAACCACAACACCCGCTTCAACAGAGCATCAGCTCCTGTTGATGATGACTTTTTAGGCTGATACTTACGCCGTCTGTCTCTGCCACGTCTACATTGCCGTTTGCGTCATCATCCATCTGCTTGTGGATACTACGGATAGCCTCATAACTGAGAATTCCATTCTCATCCTTGCATAGCGGCTCATCGATGCGACACAAATCTGGTGGAGAAACTGAGTGTTAACAGGCAACTTTGAACCTCACCCACAGATTTTTCAAGTTATATTCAAATTTCTACTACTAATAACAAAAACAACAACAAAGATGACTATCATATGCCAGGTTGAGAATGTGAGCAACTATGCACAACTAAACAAAATGCTGTTTCACAACGTTTTGGTTTAATTTTTGTAATCTTGATTCTTAAAAACCTATTTTAACGATCTATCTAGGTGCGTTTAGTGCGTGTCCAAATCCACTTTTGCTAGTTTGACGGCAGAAAAAAGGGCTTGGTTCAAAAGGGATGTACACCTATGAATTAAGGAATGTGTCTTCATTAATTCATAGGTGTGTTTTGGGCGTAACATGCAATAAACCAATCAGAGAGTCATCTCCCATTCCCTTTAAAAACCATGCACGTTTTGGACCATGGTGTATTGCTATTATCATGGAAGAATTTCCACTGTAATATATTTATTTGTAATCTTTTGCATGTTTGTGTGCTGCTGCGCTTCCCTGTGTGTGTAACACGCATAGTGTGTGTGCGCTGTGGATAAGCCTATGCGCATTTTACTAATTTGCTGTTAAATAACAATGAAATGCTGCGTTATTGACTTTAGACAATGTTTTTGTTGGTCAATGGCGCGATCACTTCCCGCTACCTCAAGATAGCAATATGCCCAGAATGCACCTGAACACACCTCCCTGTAAGACCAGCACGCTCATGGGCGCAGGTGCATTTGCTATTCAAATGACGTGGGCGCTGGATGGGAAATTGACAACTGCGTTGGTCTTAAACTAGCAAAGACACTTGCGTCGAGCTTTGCGCTGCGCCAGGTGCAGGATAGGACCCTTGAAATGATCAAAAGTAGAGATGCACCGATAGACCGGCCAATGACCGGAATTGGCCGGTTTTCACATGCTCGGCCATGACCGGCAGGTCAGTCGGACAATTTCATGCCGGTTAATGCTACAATTAACTGACAACATAAGTTATACGAGTTACAGTTCTCAAGGACGCACGCACACACGGACGTGACAGCACAGTCTCTTTCTCCTTTCGGTCAACTTTTCCGCCGTGTGTCGTGCGTACCCGCTCGCCGTGTGAAGCGCGTGTTGGCGCTATTCTCCCACATGTAGGGAACCTCGTGAATTAAACTGCAACATGTCAGCTGTTTGGAAATTCTTCGGCGTGTGTGCAGAAGATAACAAGTTAGCAATATGCAACACCTGCAAGGAGAAAGTAAGGCGTGGAGGGACGACACCAAAAATCAAAATCACAATTTTGTTAGTGTGATATTGGATGTGAAAAGAAGGAAATGGTTCTAACATTGCTCTTTAGATGTGTGTGAATTTCTCACACCAGGAGTAATTTATATAGTTCTATTTTATAGTGATCCATTATCTGTTCAAAACATTTTCTATGTTCTGTGCAAAATGTTCTATTAAAGAAAAGATAGAAAAGAAATATTTGTGTGTGCTTTAAAGTGGTTAGAAAAAATGAAATCGGAATCGGCTAAAATCGGTATCGGCTGGCCTAACTCAAAGAAAATCGGAATCGGCCTAGAAAGTTGTAATCTGTGCATCTCCAAAGACTTCGACACTTTTGGTAGTTTATTTCTGTATCATACTTGCCCTGTCATCTGGCGTCTCCAAACCACCAAAAGTTACCAAAATTGCATGCAGTAGCCTACTTTACCCACAGTTTAACTAAAAACTATCCAAAAGATGTTTAAAAGAAATCCTAGTAATGGTCTTCAATTCAATTTGATTTATAGTGTCATATCATAACAGAAGTTATCTCAGGACACTTTACAGATAGAGTAGTTCTAGACCCCACTCTTTAATTTACAGAGACACGACAATTCCCTCCCAATTTCTTCCTGTTGCTTTGCGATATTACAGAAAACTATAGTCTACTGAAGTTCATATTTTAGATTTCAGCACCAAATGTGCAATTTTGGCGATGCCAGTAATATCTTATAAGTGTTTTTCATTTAAATTAGAAACAACCAGGTCTATAAAGACAGATAATACATTTTTTTAATTTGAAGCATTAAAGTGATAATTTACTCAAATACTGATTTTTAGCTCAAAGCTACAATAGCTCTCTTAACTTCAACTACTCCTGTTATGGCCACAAACATAACTTTTAACCTTTTTGCAGTCCCAGGTTGGATTACCCTCACTCAACCTCTCTCTCTTGCTAATATAACTGAACTGCAAAATTCCTTGACTGAAGACAAAGCCTTGTTTATGTGAAGCCTTTCACTCAATGTGGGGATGTTACCAAGAAGCCATGAAAAACAGGCCATGTCCCAAGGTAAATCGGCTTTTAACTTTTTTTTTTTTTTTTTAATCTATCACCCATTTCACAGTTTGGGTTATTGTCAGGAAAACTAGGGTTTGTTGGTTGCATTCAACTGGTTTTTAACATTTTGACCGTCAGCCCTCGGAACTTGTAAACATTCCAGTGTGTAGGGCAGGGCTCCACAATTGTCGATAATTAAAAAATGTATGCTTCCATGATTATCATGTAATTTAGCTGCAGGTTATCTAGTGAAGCTTGTCTGCCCTCTGTGTTCTCCCTCCTTCCTGAGGGATTAGAGATCCTCGGCCATAGATCACAGATAATGCCACCACTCCCACTGAGAGGAAACCTTGTTTGGCTTGTACTGCAGACACTCAGGAGTTGTGTGAAAGGACATAGGCTACCTGTCATAACAGTAAGTTTAAATGTGAATATCAATTTAAATCTGAGGACACTCGCACACTGTGAATTTGTGATTTCCAATCTCATAGGCCTTTTCTTTCTTGAATTAATTTACCGGTAGTAAAGAAGCATATGTGCTGAGCCAGTGACAGAGAGCGCTTCAGTGGAAACCGGTGTGATCCTGTGAGGAGCCAGAATCGAGCCAGAGAACCAAACCAGTGTGTCCAGTGTGGAAGCTGTGTGTGTGTTGTTTCAGACGTGTGCTGAAGCTAGTGTTAATTGAGATTGTTTGTTTAAAACTTTGCTTTTTAGTTTGCCTTTTGAGACCATTTTCAGTCTGTTGGTTTACCAATAAATTATTTGATTCATCTTGGACTGTTTTCGCCTTTCCCTTGGTTTTCCCCTGGGTTTAGTTCATTGTTAGGGTCCTCTGCCTCTAGACACGATAGGGACATAACAGTCATATAATACTTTATAATCAACTGCATGCATATGGTTGGCACTGAGCTGGCAGTTACAGCTTAATGCACCCTTCTATGGATCAACTTATCACACCAATCCAATCCACGTTTTCTTTACTTCCAGAACCATATGTTATGACAGGTTGGCTCAGTGGTTAGAGAGACAAAACAGAAAGTAAACTTTGTCACAGATTAACCCCTGCAACGGTCACTGCATATGTCTATGAACGGTTTGTAGTTGGCAAATTCTCCATATGAACTAGGAAGGACTAATGCACAATGTGAACTTCCGTGTAGAGAAGTTAATTTTTGAGCCCAAGTATGCAAGCATTCAGTTTCAGAGAACCTGCAGAGCTACATACCAAAAAGGCAATTACTCTCACTCATTCACACTCACCATGTTAAACTAAGAGTGACAGTTACCCTAGTGAAAAACAACCACGTGCAACACTCTCATACACCCAACCTGGCCCTCTTTCTCATTTGGCTTGCAAACCTCCAGGGACACAAGATAAGAGATTTACATACAAGTCAGCCTGTCTTTTTTTAAAGAGTTCAAGTTACACAAGTGATTCTGTGTGCCTGTGTGTAGGTGAAGAACACACCCCATAACTTTGCTACTTTATAACTGCAGCAGTTACGATGTCCTATCGCCATTCAGTATACCTCATCAAGCTTTGACAATTACTGTCAAGAATAAAGGCCTTCACACACTGTGGCCTCCTGAGACATGTGACACACATTAGGAAAAATGTGCTTACACACTGAACTGTGTGGTGGTTAAAGAGTTCCTGGTTAGCCAGCACACTGTTCACAAGTACTAATAAAAGATCACAACCATGCAAGTTTGTAGTGTTGGGTTTTTGCCAAATTGTTGCTAAAAGAGTAAAGTCAGGATAAATATTTCAAAACTTAAATCTGAACAGTTGCGCCTTTTGTAAACAGAATTCTTGCACTAGCACACTTTAAAAAAAACCCTGAGTCATAGTATGTCATCCTACTACATACTGGCTCATTTTATAGTCTCAAGCTGCAGCTACTGTTATTCATGTGAAATCTCTTTATGGATTGAGGCAAGAGATTATCATAGTGATAGAGGATTTTGTCTAACAAGATGAGTAGTTTTACAGAAGGAGCTTGTTAAATTCACTCAACATGTTTGAGCTTTAAATCAAATCGTCCATTAAAAAAGGGAAGAAATATGCGGTATAATGTAATGCAGTAAGTCACTGCAGGAGTACACTGTACCGAGAGGCCCACATCGCCTTTAACATGCATACAAGTCTACACATTAGGTTTCGTAGTTGATAATTTAGGTGACATAAATGATAAGAAGTGTGAATCTTAGATATGAGTGTCTACATAATGTCAATATGGAGTCCTTTGTAGTAGCCTACTGTGCTATCAATCATTTAATGACTGCATTGACTTGTGCCAGCTAGGCCAACCTTTATATACCAATTTAAACAATTAAAGTGTCACAAAGAAAAACAATTGGTTTGTTAAAAATTCACAATGTATTGATTCTAATTTATTGGAAATAATTTAACATCTTGATTATTATTACCTGATTCAGAAGTGACTTAAACCCATACTCATGTGCTCCACTAACCATTAGATAAATTACCTCCTGTTTGTCTAGGTGGCTTGATCGGAGTTGGAGGCAGGACTTACCAGAGAATGCCAGCTGGACTATTCTCAGCAGGGCTACATTTAGTGCCTGCACAATCACAAAGATGTGGCACAAACAGTAATACTCCAACTGCCAATCTATAGTATGTCATCTTAGCTTAAACAGATGGATACAAAATATACTTTTAAAATGCTACAACATTATAATGCCGTGATTGACTACTCACCTGACACCCCATTTTCAACAATCTGACTTTCCGGTGTAGGTGAACTTGGTTTTTCAGTCCAACTTTCTCCAACGAGACACAAGCAAAATATCCACAAGGTCACCAATTTATTAAACTCCATGACTGGTGTGCGCTGGAAGGAAAAAAAATAAAAATAAAAAAGACAGTCCCTTTGACAATTCTGATAATTCTAGCAAAACGAATTTGCAGTGGTTCGGTCTAAAGTTAATCAATAATAGCTCCGGATTAAAAAACAACGTAGCTACTTTGTCTCTTACATATGGCCATACACCTTAGAAAGGAGAGGAAACTGCATCAATCGGATTAGAGCACACCAATAAATACGGTCAGTTACATAAAGATCCCCTGCAGCAACTGCAGACACATGCTATCACTTCTCAAGTACACATCTTCTTCCTGAATGAATGAATGTAACGTTACACAGCCGCTTGTTACATCTGGCTTTTGTTAGTCAGACATTAAGCCCTTATTTTGTCCGTTTATCTGTGATTGACGGCATGTATACAAGCACATGTCACCTCAGGGAGAAAAATAAGAAGACTAGGAAAAGTAACAACAGTCTGTTCCGTGTGCGTAGTGAGTATGTGACAAGCCCCGACTAGCTAGCTAGCTATACTTCTCGGCTAACTAGGAAATAAAAGTAAAATATCCAACAAATGGGGCGTAACATTACAGAGGAGCCTTCACACTGATAACGCTTCCGTGTTTTTTCAGTTTACGTCAGTGTCGACTTAACGTTACTGCATTCTCCACAGACAAACGTTAGCCGCCGCTGACGTTTAGCTAACAACAAGACACCGCAAGACAAGGGACGTTAATAAAGAGGAACTGTAGTTTTAGCTAGGCTAGATGATAATGATGATAATGGAACACCGTAACGCTGAATAACAAAATAATAAAGTTACCTGTCATGTATCAGAGCCAGCAGATCTGTAGTTTCAGATCAGTGTTAACATTGCAGCAGAGTTGAAGCACAGCGAACTCTACCTCCTGTTAAGAAAGGTCTCGGTCTTTCCCCCGACCGAGACTGGACCGAAAACGCCGCAGAATGTTGAAAGACCAGTGGGCTTGTCTTCCTCTACGCCACAGAGTCTCTGGTTATTATCAGCAAGTGTCGCCCCCTAACGTCCGGAGTTTGCACAATTAATTCAAACAAATTGCTAAAGTCTGCCATCTAGCCGATTGTTTAAGCCACCACACTGAGACACAAGGTCCTGTAGATGTGTTAAAGGACAATTACACCAATTTTCAACATTTCTTCAACAGTAAGCTATGTACCTGTCAATATATAGGCTGGGCGATATGGAGAAAACCAAATATCATGATATTTTTGACCAAATCAATATCGATACCGCAACGATATTGTAGTGTTGACACTACAATTTTGTGCTTTCACAAAATATTTTACCCAATGAGATTTTAGATAAATAATAATCAGTAATGTGGATATGGTGATTAAGTGGGTAAAGGCAAATAATAGAACAGTTACACTTACAGTCTGGTTAGTTCAGGAAAGTACATCACTTTACTGTAATGCAGCCTTTAAAACCAGGAAAAGACAACACATGCCATATTACGATATTACGATAACCAAAATCTAAGACGATATCTAGTCTCATATCACGATATCGGTATAATATCGATATATTGCCCAGCTCTACTGTGCAATACAAAGCCTTTTATCACGAAATACTTTTTACCTTGTCAAAAGTAGGAAAAGCACAGGTGTGGGCTCACTGTCACACTATACCAACCCTATCACATGTCTGCCTTTACATTATTCTCTACTGTATGTTGGAGGACATTTCCAATAATTAGCCCAATTGACCTAAACAAACTACAAATGTAATGTACAAGTGAGACAATAGTAAGTAACAATAGGCTACTGTTTTCTGGGTTCTGTTGTTGTAAACGAATATGATTCAAGGTCTTGCAGGCCAAATGAAACTTCTTGCTCATGCTTGGCCAGTACTTGCATCATCATGGTCGGATTTAACAGGAAGCTTCAGAGCTTTGAAAATGTGTTATGGTGTATAGCATACACTTATATCTAAACATAATATTTAAAGTACACTTACCTTACTATTCTATAAAGATGGAGATTTTGCATAGTGGTGCATAAAATAACATAAGGTGCTTAAAGGTCCCATGACATGGTGCTCTTGGATGCTTTTATATCTCCCAAAATTTTTAATAAACCTCGGGTCCTTTTTAAAACTATTGAATCTTTATTGAACTCTCCACAATCCTCCAGCTTGAAAGCTTCATTTGAAGTCTTTGAAAAATGTCTTAACTGCTTTTTAGGCAAGGTTGCCACTAGCCCATATTGCATCCCCCGCTTTCAACCCTTTCATAGTTAGCACTTGCTCAACTGTCCTCAACCAGTTTGAGCCTGTGTCGCTTTTAAATCTCACTGAAATCATGTCATGAAACTAAAACCCTCATATTGTCCCACTGACACTGTGCCTCTTTAAGGAAGTCTGGGAGACTATTGGCCTGATTGTTCAAAAAATCATAAATAGTAGTTTGGCAGCAGGTGACGTTTCAACATGCGTCAAAGAAGCAGTTGTGGAACCCCTGATTAAAAAACGAAATTTGGATTCCTCAGTTAATTATAGACCTATCTCAAAGCTTCCTGTCATCTCAAAAATTTTAGAGAAGATTTTTTTATGACCTCTTATTAACCATTGACTCCCCGTGGTCCCCTAATACTGAAGTCTCTTTTATATAGACCTTAGTGGTCCCCTAATACTGTATCTGAAGTCTCTTTTATATAGAACTTAGTGGTCCCCTAATACTGTATCTGAAGTCTCTTTTATATAGACCTTAGTGGTCCCCTAATACTGTATCTGAAGTCTCTTTTATATAGACCTTAGTGGTCCCCTAATACTGTATCTGAAGTCTCTTTCCCGAAATTCAGCCTCGGTGCAGAATTACAGCCACTAGAGCCAGTCCCACAATGAGCTTTCTTTAGGATGTGCCATTTCTGTGTCTGTAACTATTGAGGAGGAGAGAGGGGGGGGCAAGGTGGAGGGTGGGGGTGTGGCCTTGACCAACTGCCACTTTGCTCGTTTGAAAGCCATGATGTCTCTCTCTCTCTCATGGGTGGACCAGATTCTCTGGGCGGGCAAAGCAGAGAAAGGGGAGGTAACCTTGCTCCTTATGACCTCATAAGGAGAAGATTCCAGATCGGCCCATCTGAGCTTTCATTTTCTCAAAGGCAGAGCAGGATACCCAGGGCTCGGTTTACACCTATCACTATTTCTAGCCACTGGGGGGCCATAGGCAGGCTGGGGGAACATATATTAATGTTAAAAAATCTCATAAAGTGAAATTTTCATGCCATGGGACCTTTAAGTGCTGTTAGAACTACTAAAAAAAAACATGAAAGTGATATGCCTTTGTACATGGCTACTAGGTTTTTATCCAGCAGCATTAACTTTTGAGTCACAGTTAGGTAAGCGATGTGTAATCCTGCATCAGATTAACAATGGCCATTGAGGTCACATGTAGTACAGAGTATTCACATTTGAGAACTGGTGCATACATTTCAACAGCTAACAATCAAACAATTATTAAAAGCATAGATATTTGTTGAAATATGAAAATGAAAATTTAAATATAAGTATGGCTAATGACAAAGTCTTTTAACAACAGATGTTGTAACACTGCATTTGAAGAGTGATGGTAGAGTGGCCCTGGGTGGCAAATGTTTTTGTGAATGGTGTAAAATAACTTCACTGTGTCACAAGCTATTGTTTCTGTGTTGACAGTATTAAAGTTGTGAATGCTCAAAGGAAAGGCCACATGAACACCCTGCTTTCCACTATTTCATTCCCTAAAATTATAACCATAAAGGCTAAGCATATTTGAAGGACTGTCACTTTACTTTTGCAAATACAGTACGACCACATTATTTTGTGCATTGTACAAAAGTTGAAATTTCACATTACATAAAATAGTGTACTCGATAAATGAGACAATGAGGCACAAAAATGCACTTACAGCTCATTGAATTGACCATACAGTAGCACATGTGCATATCTTTTGTTCAAACTTGTCTGACATCTACATCCTCTAAGGACTTCGGAGTCGTCATCATGGAAATATGGAAAAGGCCTTCACCCCACTCTTCCCCTTGTGCAGGGTCAGGGCTGTTAACATCAGGGGTTTGAGTGGTTGTACATTTAGCACTTAGTCCTTGAGTTTCTAGTCAGAAGTCTTTATCTTCGGAGGATGAGATGACCATGACCTCTCTGCTCTTAAAGTCCCACACTGCTGTGAGATGGAAGGCCATATTGGAGAAGACCACTAGATACTCAAACAGGGCAAATAATGTGTAACCTGTGAAAAGAAGAAACAGGGATATATGATAGACATATGTTTTGGTCAACATTTTGCAGCTACAGTTTTACATTACTGTCCACATGACTGACATGTTTTTCAATGTAGTGTCATTCTCCATGAAGAACTGTTATTGGCCCTCACAGATTAGATTGTAAAGATCAAACTCATTTAATACTTACTCCCTGATTCACAGTACATGTTGTGTTTCCAATAAAAGAATACGGCGAATGCACAGAAGGATATGTTGAGAAGTAAGAAGCGTACTTTCCAATGGTGGGACTTGGCATCCTTTAAGGGAGAAAAAAGAATACTGAATATAAATGAAATGCTGCAATTGACATGATGGATTTCAGTCTGTAGTGTTTGATTTGGCATTCCTTACCTCAGGACTTAATGAATACTTCTTAATAGTCTTCCATAAACGGCAGGTTATCAGCATATGGATAAGGGAACTGACTATGAAGAGCACAAAACCTTCCTTATGTACAACTAAGGAGCAAAAATATACAAAGGGATACATTTGGTATAAAGTAAAGCACAGTAATTGTAATAATACATTTCCAAATAATTCAATGATTCAGTGCAATGCCTTTCACAGTGGCCTAACTCTGTATCATACTTCAAATAATTGAAAATACAATTCATTGATTTCCCCTTTTAATACTAATTTAAATGCACCAACATTTCACAAAAAATCAATCATAATCTCTGTTAATTTAGGAGGTGAAGCAAAGCTTCACAGCGGGCCATGTTTCAAAGGGAAAACAGAGGTTTGAATAAAACCTCTCCAATAAAAACTATGGATTACTCACAGTATGTTTCACTGGATGATACATATGTGAGGAGCAAGAGGCCGAGGTTTTCACAAATAGAAAAGGCCAGGTTGAAGCAACAGAGTGAACTCTCAGGGCACCTTGAGGAAAAACGTGTTTTGTAAAATTTGAAGTAGGTAAATGCCACCAGGATCCTTGGTGCCGAGTGCAGTCCGATACAGAACCGCCATATGTGGCACTCAGGACTTAGGCTTATTGAGGCACTGATAGATGGCAGGTAGTTAGGAACCTGGAAACACACAGTAATGATTTAGTATATCTTAAAAATAAAAGAAAAATATGGTTGGTTCAGTTTGCAAAAAAAGGAAATTACCTGGCAATGTGTACTAGTAGAGTCCTCATAATGAAAAATGGAGGATATGAAGACACAAGTTATTAGGCCAAGCAGTGGTAGGCACACAGTGGCCACAACACAGGCGGGGAAGGATACTCTGATGACCAGGGGCCTCTCATGCCCCAAGATACTTGAGCCTTGTAGCATCTTGGCCTGAACAGTGAAAACATATGATTTAAAAAAAACATCTTACAAAGGCAAATGCATGTGGCATTAATAACTTTCTCCAACTCGAAATACAAATGGCTACATATTGTATAAGGGTATTTATGGAGATTAGTACAAATGTATGCAGTTATATGCTGTCAGTATTCACTCAATTATTAGGCTCTAGGACATTTTGATACCATAGTTTGTTACATATACATGCATTTACTGAACATCTAAAGTCTGAAAAACGAAATCAACCCACCTCCACTTGGTTTACTGTTAATAATTGCCACCACAAACTCAACGCACTGGGCTCGTCAATAACGACGCTATAACAATAATATTCATGATATCAGGCAGCAGGGTGGAGCAGAATGTTCCCGATAGGGTGCAATGCCTTTAGAAAAGGGCTGGGAATCATCCAGCCATCTTACATTCCTGTGACAATTTTGCATCCACTAAATTCCATTCGAATGAGTGCAGCATCCTTCTTCTTGGGCGACAGAAAGAAGGAGGAAAATACAGTGCGTGAAAAACATCAGCACCCGGAAGAGAAAGTGAGCGGAGGAGAGTGCTGATGCTGCTACGTTTGCGCGGCGCAGCCTATCAAAAAAAAGATACACACATCACATACATGTTAAATAATGTAGGGTATAAATTATGTCACTTAACAATGTTAAAACAGGCTGTTTAAAACAAAAACAAATAGCGCTTCATTGTTAGTGGGGGACGATGATGGGAGCTCTCCGTGGTGCTGCAACAGAACGCAGGATCGACTGTTTTTGCACTGTAAAACAGTGTTTCTCAAATGGGGTACGTGTACCCCTAGGGGTACTTTGGAGGACTGCAGGGGCTACGTGAGATATTTAACAAAATGATTAATAGTTACAAGGCTGTTGTCCAGAACATTGTTCCTCTTTATTTAGAAAAAAATGTGTAATTTGTGTCGCCTTCTTAAGACCTATTCTTGCCTTCCTTCCTTCTTTTTTTCGAAGTTATGTCACTGTTTTTGAATTTTTTTATTCTATTTTGACCTATTCTTGCCTTACTTCCTTCCTTCTTCCTACCATCTTTTTCCAAGGTTTTGTCATTTTTACAGTTTTTGTCTCCTTTTCTCATCATCATTTAAATGTTTACCAGGTACAAGGCTGTTGTTTAGTAAATCTATCGCTGACTGCGCTGTACTGTTCCTCTTCATAGAGACTTTTTTTCGACCAAAAATGATTAGGGCTGGTCAGGGGGTACTTGGCTTAAAGAAACAATTCAAAAGGGGTACATATTAAAAAAAGTTTGGGAACCACTGCTGTAAAACATATCCTATCAGAGACATGTAGCCTACGTGTGTGCAACTATACAACTATCGGACTCACAAACGGCTATAGCCGTTTGTGAGTCCGATGGGCTGTGTGTGGGCCTACAGTATGTGGTTAACATGTGCTGCTGCCCCGCCTCTCTTCTCTTCTCTTCTCCAGTATAGTCAGTGGCATTTGGTGGTGGTGCATTCGCTCTCAGTCTGATTTCCTTTTCTTTTTTAGTGAATGAAACGTGTTAGGCACACAGCAGCTCAAATGGTCTTTGGGTCGAGATAATTTGTTTCAGCAAGATGAAACGATGGAGAATCCAAACTTTATTTCGCTTCCTTCTGTGTGTCAGTATTTTGCAAAGTAAGTTTCCATTCATTTTATTTTTAGTTTACCTCATGTGATCTAAAACGCTGTGTTTTTAATTGTCTGCAGTTTATTGCAGTTCATTCCAATGAGAAAACGATGTGCTAGCAAAGATGAAGACGAGATGTTAAAAATATTTGCGTGAAATATTATATTATTTATTTTAATTGTGTCATTTTAATATTTTGTGGATCATCCATTTCCTCTCAGATTTCCACCCCTTTTCCACGCAAGCTGTTACCCAGAATCCACAAAGTTGGAGCCATTTGTTCAGGGATTTGCTATCATCATAATCCTGTAGACCTTCTTTGTATTTAGCTTAGGGGCTTTATTAAAACAGCGTTTCAGAGATAACATCTGGCCAGCAAAAATCCATTGTTGACACTGGAAAAAACTAATCTAACATCTCATAGAGTTCTTGGTAACTTGGAATTATCAATGTAGAAGTGGCATGAAAAATACCCATGAACAATTATATCTAAAGATTACTATGCCAGTGTTAATAATTTTTCGTATTACTGTTTTGATTTAATCTCCCTTTTTAGGCTCATTTTGATACACATATGTCATTTGTCATAGTGTTCAATCAACACATACTAAACTCCACATTAACAGTCGGAACACAGACATTCTGCTGGTAGCCTAATCCCTAGAGCTTTATAGTAGGGCAAACTATCTTGACATCCCTCGTTGTCCCCTATCACCATCTGTCATGATTTCACATTTTCTATTCACATCTTACCAACTCAGCATCCACTGCATGCATTTGTTTTGAATGTCACCATCCGGATAATTGATTGATCAAACATGATCACATCAGAATGGGCCTCATTCACCAATCGTTCTTACGAAGAAATTTGTTCTTAAACCCCACTTACGCACTTTTTACGAAGATTCTGACATTCAGTAATGTTTTCTTATCTTGGATTTGATTTTAGCTAAGAACAAAATCTACGAACACTCAAGAGCACTCTTACGCACATTTGAGTGATGACAGTTTGCTCCATATAATTGGTTACTGCATTTTATTTAATTCTACAGTTTACAATGATAGTAGGCCTACTGTAATGTAATGTATTTCTGATCATTTGTTGAAAACAAAATCATAGTATGCAAAGAAACACTAACACTGCCATTTACATCAGCAATTAAACTGATTAAATCCTGCGTTACTTGGTGATTGATCGCGCTATTTATAGGGGCAAAATGCAGTGGGGGAATGTAATGAAGTACAAATACTTCGTTAGTGTAGGCCTACTTAAGTGCATTTATCACGTATCTGTACTTTACTTAAGTAGAATCAATAGTGCATACTTTTGACTTTTATTTAGTTAGCCTACATTTTGCAGCAATTATACTTTCTACTCCACACTTCTACAATGTTAGGTTACATTTTCTGATCAGTTTTTCCCCCTGCCAAAACGTCTTCCTGACCGTCACACGTTTGTCTGACCAGTGAAGTGTGGTTGCCATAGATATGACACCGCTGATCCTTGCTTCCAAGCCCGCTCCGGTGCTCCAGAGCCCGGGCGCAGCGCAGCTGACCCTCGGTAATACAGCCTCCGGTAAAAGTGAAAATGAAAATGTTTGTTTTTCATTATTCCCGTTTTTAAATCATAGTTGCCATCTATTTCTCTCCACAGCGTTGTTTACTCCTCCACCAGGCTTCTTATCTTATTTATTTGGCTGGACCTCTTCACATCCGCTCCCTTTTCTGCTGCTTCACACACTTGATTTGCTTACGCTTAAAGGAAATAAAACTGTCTTAAAATACATCCATGAATAAAACCAACCACATTACGATTCTAACAACATATTTCCGTTCTATGCTGGTTAGGATAGGAACTTTTTTTAAAGCTAGGCCTTGTTTGTGGTAGTGGACATATTACCATTTAAAATGGTAATAGATTAAGATAATAACTCGTTATGCAAGTAGGCTACTTTTACTTGTAATACTTAAAGTACATTTAAAATCAGGTACTTTTTACTTTTACTTAACTAGGGTTGTCATTGTGGTACTTCTACTTTTGCTAAAGTAAATATGTCTCTGGTTATTTGTACTTTTACTTAATTAGGCTACTGAGATTCAGTACTTCCTCCACCACTGCAACGTACAAGTCATCTGCGACTCCGTAACAGCCATCTCTTGAAGGCGGTCTCCCGCTTCCCGGGAGGTGCACAGGAAGTGTCCTTATATGGGAATTTGCGGGGCGTTTTCTTATGCTAATTAGGAACAACTGGCACGAGCTTTCAGTTACGAAGATTTGGGATTCATCAATCGAACACAGGTGCGAACAATTCTGCTGTTTAAGAACACGTCATGAATCCGACGTAGACTTTTCTTAGGGACTTTCTTAAAAACATATTTAAGAGAAAACTTAGGAAAATATTGGTGAATGAGGCCGTCCTTTAGAGAAAATACTTAAAGGTACACTCTGTAGTGTTTTAAGTTTTTTATTAGCTAAAATGAATGTCTTCGTGGCCGGGTTGGTTCAGTGGGTAGAGCAGGTGCACATATACTGAGAGGTTTATGCCTCGACGCAGAGGTCCAGGGTTCGAATCCAACCTGTGTGGATTTCCTGCATGTCTTCCCCCTTTCTCACCTAGCTGTCCTGTCAAAAATGAAAGACGGAAAGCCCAAAAAATAATCTTCAAAAAAACAATGTCTTCATTCATAAATATGTCCTCATTGGTGTAAAATGACCTCTGCCAATGATCTGACTTATCCTCGTAAGAATTTCTTATCTGTATTTATATTGGACGGGCAAGTCCAAGGAGGCTTCCGTGTCGTTCCGCCATTTTGAAAAACTATACTCGCTGAGAGGGACATAAAGCACTAGCAACGCGTTTTTGTTCAGAGCCAGCGTCACGTGACTGAAACCAGCTGAAACGGAGAAGGAGATCAGTGAAAGGCGCTTGTCACTTCCCCGGAAAATTTGAAAGCCTGCACTGCACTTTAGTTCATAATGGAGGATCATACTTATGCCGAGCCACAGGAGAAGGAATCCTCGTCGCCAAAAAAGCGAGAAAGGGAATTAAAAAGGCAACTTTACACATAACGGCTACCGTAGTTGCAACACGCATTTGAAAAAGTGAGGCGCTAGAGAGCGCTATTCATTTGAATGCAAAATAAAATTTAACCGCTAGATGGGAGAAATTCCTACACAGTGTACCTTTGATTTTGCCTGAGTAATAAAATATAAAGAAAACTTAATGTGGCATGATTAACTGAAATAAAACAGGTGCCTTGGGGCAATATGAGTGTAAATGGTTTCTCTCCCTGTCTTAGCCTGTTGCTGTGCTCAGGGGAAATACGCTCAGAAGCTCCTGCATGATTTATTCACTGACTACACTAGTGCCCTGAGGCCTGTGGAGGACACAAACACCATACTGAATGTGACCCTGCAGGTTACACTGTCACAAATTATCGACATGGTAAAACACCACAGTACACACAAGTCACCACCACATTGTATGTGTTAAGTGAATCTGTGCAGATACCCACACAATAATGCCATTTTTATATTTAAGCATATTTCTGTTTTACCTGCAAAATGTCTCCTGTTGTTGTCAATCATTTTCTATAATTTTCAATGTTTTACAGGATGAGCGAAACCAAATTTTGACTGCATATTTATGGATACGACAAGTGTGGGTTGATGCACACCTCAAATGGAATAAAGATGATTACGATGGACTCGATACCATTCGAATACCTAGTAGTTATGTATGGAGACCTGATATAGTCCTATATAACAAGTAGGTCCCGACTGGTATTGGGTTAATCAATGTGGCTCCTGTTGGTCAGTATAAAAGACACAAGCTGAACATTCCTTGAAGCCATTATTTATAGGAGTGTCCAGACCCTTTGTCTGTTTTTTATACTAAAGTAATGACAAGAAAAACAATATTATACATATTGAAACTTTACAATTACAATCGGAGGCACCACATTTATGACAAAGAGCAAGGAGGAAGGAACACTAACCACATGCTGATGAATTGTAACTTATTGAAAAATATATAAAATGCAGACACAACACTGAGGGATGAGTACAACTCTCTTAAATGTGTTGACTCTTTCCTCAGTTGGTGTACTTGTGTCTTTACATCCTGATCAAGTTTCTTTCTAAAGTTTTCTCTATCTATTCCAGGACATTACAGCTGCTCTTCAATTATTTTTTAAAGATATCCAACATGTCTATTTGCTCGTGTTATTAAACTCAGTTTCTAAGTTGTATTTGTTTTTCAGTGCTGATGACCATTTCACTGGCTCCATGGACACCAATGTGGTGATCCGGCATGATGGCCAAATGATGTGGGATTCCCCTGCTATCACCAAGAGCTCCTGCAAAGTGGATGTGTCCTTTTTCCCCTTCGATTCTCAGCAGTGCAGGTTTACATACGGCTCCTGGACTTACAACGGTAACCAGCTGGACATCCTGAACGCCATGGAGAGCGCTGACCTGGCTGACCTGGTGGAAAATGTGGAGTGGGAGGTGATGGGAATGCCGGCTAAGAAGAACATTATTCAGTATGGCTGCTGTGCTGACCCTTACCCTGACGTGACCTACACACTGAAACTGAAGAGAAAAGCTTCCTTTTACGTCTTCAACTTGCTCATTCCATGTGTGATGATCTCTTTCCTGGCACCACTGGGCTTCTACCTGCCTGCTGACTCTGGAGAGAAGGTGTCTTTGGGTGTCACCGTGATGCTGGCACTCACTGTCTTTCAGCTGTTGGTTGCAGAAATCATGCCACCCTCTGAGAATGTGCCACTTATTGGTAAGGGCAATAAATTAGGGGGTCAAATCCAAACATGTGTGATGATTAAGGGCCCTTTCACACCTGAAAGTCTGCACAGAGGTCCGAACCAAAGTTCATGTTTTAGTTAGTTTTGGTTTGGTTTTCATTGCAATTATGCAAGCGAACTGAAGAACTTTACATGACATACTTGCATCCTGTCGTCATCATGTATGTGGGCTGCGTCTTCCTATACTTGACATTGATTGGTTTGTAAATGGATGATGTGTCTGACGTCAGCGTGTTGTCAATTTGGCGGGTAGACAATACTCTTTGGCCTTGACAAGAATTAATGAAAAGATGCATATATAGTTGCCACTATATTGTTATTATTATGACATTAATACCTGCAGCACCGACTATACTCGAGGCTAGTTCATTCGCCAAATGAATGTCGTTGCGCAACCTCTTTATCGCTGCTGGCAGGAAAGGAAGAGAAGACGGCAAGCAATCTGCTACATCATCTTCTCTCGGTTGTTTCTGCTGGAACACCGGAACTTCCTGTAAATAAGTCCAAACCATCCAAAACATGGTTTTGATATAGAATGAACTGAACCATGGTTCAGTTTGATCTGGACTGAGACTGCATTTTTTTGTCCAACCAAATTTTAGCTCTTTGGTCCGGACCGTGGTCCGGGTGAGGTTTCACAGTGGTAATTTTGGCTCAGGTCAAACTGAAAAGTCTGAAAATCCAGAACAAACTAAGTAGGTGGGAAAGGGCTCTAAAATGTTATGTTGATTTCCTTATTTTCTTCCACAGGAAAGTATTACATTGCAACGATGACCATGATCACTGCCTCCACCGCCCTGACCATCTTCATCATGAACATACACCACTGTGGCCCAGATGCCAAGCCTGTTCCAAAATGGGCCAAGAAAGTCATTCTGCAGCACCTGGCCAGAATGTGCTTTGTTTATGAAGTCGGGGAGAACTGCTTGTCACCACAGCCGGAGAAACAGGAGCCTCCTCTTGTAAAGAACATCAACTGCACCATGAATGGTCAGACAGGACAAGGCAGAGAGGACTGTGTCTTCAAAATGGAGAGAGGACAAGAGACAGTGGGCTCCATGACTGCAGAGGAGAGGGAAGACATGGATCAGATAATGAGCCCAATAGGCTCAATTGGGAAGAACCCCACCGACAACTACAGCACTTGGAAGAATGGCATTTTCATGAGCATGGACTGTGGAGATTTGGGGAGTCAGGGGAGATGCAGGAAGGGAGGTGTGAGTGATGGAGAGAGAAATGACAGAGATGTTTCCTGCAACAGTCAAAGCAATGAGAAGCATCTGCTGCGTAACATTGAGTACATAGCCAACTGTTACAGAGATCAGAGGGCAACGCAGAAAAGGACTGGAGAATGGAAGAAAGTAGCCAAAGTTTTAGACCGCTTCTTCATGTGGATATTTTTCATAATGGTGTTTTTAATGAGCCTTCTCATCATGGGCAAAGCCATCTAACTGCAGATCTGAGAAGTTGGTCTTAAGGAAAGTGTTAATAGGTCTACATAACACAGAGATTATTACAGGTTAGTACAGGATTTATTAAGTACTACACTTTATCCAATAATTTGAATAACATTCAGATTGCACTTTTTATTAACGTCTTAGAAATGGTCTATTCTGGAGGCCATGTCATCACCCACCCTACTGCAGTCCTAATTATATATAAGTAAGTAAAAGTAGAATTAGATATTTCATAAATGTCTTGTTTATGGATTTTGTTGTTGACAACTTGCATTCCCCAACTTTTGTCCCAATCCTCTGTGAAAGTTACTAAACTCAGCCAAGAAATATAAGTCTGTTAGCAAATCAATACAATTTTCTACTGATGGTATTTCCACAATGTTGTGCTTTTATTTTAAATAAATGAAATTGGTTTAGTTAATTAGTTTCTGTACACTTATTTCTTTGCGTGTGAAACAATAAGTCAAGGGATAAAAAAAAAATATATATATTTTACTGATACAGTACAAAAGTAGAACAATGGAACAAACAGCACACCAGACAGACTGTTGTTGCTCTGATGATGTCGGGGGCATCAGCATGTGGCTTTATTTTAGTAATGAAAATAAATACATTAATAAACATATTAGCATAAGCATGATGTATTAATATTTATTAGACTGTAATAGACTTTAGAAGGAGGTAGAAGAAGAACAAGTCCCTTCATCCCTTAAATACAATCCCTCATTGGGGAAAATGTACTAAATTTACTTTCATGACATGAATCAGTTAAAGAGAGAGAATCACCCAACTTTACAGAAGAGTCATTAAGAGATAGAATGAGGCAAGCTTTTGTACATGAAATCAGAGCAGGAAAAAACAATGTCTCAGTGTAGCTCACATGGATTATCTGTTAAATCCCCCGGATCACCACCATTTGCTTGGCTCTTGATGCGTATTATCCCTGGTCTTCATTGCAAAACTGGATATGACTCTTTAATCTGAACCCAAAGGAAAATAGAATGCTGAATCAGCAGAGCTGTGTTTTGAATCAGTTTTGATTTGGAAAAAAATGAATTTAGAAATGTGTATTGTCAAGTAGAGAATTGACTTTCAGTCTGAATTAAACTGAGATGCAAGGGACAACTTAATCAGAGAGTTCCTGAGACCAAAATACTTTGTCATTACAGCAAACGGACAGTAGTTCTAGGAATATTATTATTATTAATATATTATTCTAATATTCTACTTATGTATATATATAAACATACACATACAGTACATAATGTTGTAGAATTATAGTACTCACTACTACATAATTGAAGAATTAGCAAGTAACTAACTGACTTGAAACAGTTTTTACTGTTACAGCTCTACAGTAATAACAGGTAACCCATTCACACTGTGTATGTCATTTTAGGATTTTGTCATATGAAAAAAGTAAAATTTAGTTTGCATATTTATCCATATAAACCGGTCAAAAACCAAACAGCTGAAGGGGATGTTAAATACAGCCTTTGGAGTTTTAGGACCAAAGAGTATATGTGTTGGGTATTGTTACAAAGCTAATACAATTGTCTGCACAATATTGTACAACAAGTAGTTTTTTATATTGTATGGTTGTACTGTAGTGACACACAGTATTGACATCTTGGAGTTCAAGTTTGTTAATGAAATGCTACATGAAGTATACTCCTGCAACTCAGTGAAAACAAATACATGAAAATACACTAATCTTATGCTCATTGAAACTTATTATAGAAGTAGTTAAGGCAAGGTCAACGGAAATTATGATTTTAGTGATTTTCATGCTAATCTAGCATTAATACACAAGAGATTGGTAGAGAACTTGTTTGTGGGCAGGGAGCCAGGACAACAAATTGTAGACACTTATTCTAGTCTTCATACTTAATGATAATAATTTGCTGTGTTCATCTTGCAAAAAGTACTAATTTATCAATAAACCACATGTAATGTGGTACCAGAAGACAAAGATGGTGTGTTTCCTTGCCTTTTTATGATATTTTTTGAGACACTGAACCTAATCTGAATTTCACATACTTAAATGACTATGCAGAAAGAAATGCAACTTCCATAAAAAAAGTAGCTATTGTTTTAATTGAAGCAGGCATCTGCATATAAAACATCTTTGTGCTCAGAACAAGTGTAACAGGTGAAAACAATGATGTGCGTCTTTATATCCAAAGTAACAAAGTATGAACAGAAAAGAGAAGGTTTTAGGTTGGAGCCACTTTTCTTTGCACTATTTGGATAATTTTATCACGTAATAATCTTGTTTGCATTCCATAAATGATTGGATTTAAATTAGCAGGGACCACATGAAATAAAATGTGTGCAATTTTCCTTAAATCTGGGTAATTTGGGAAACGATGCAATATGATAGTTAAAAACCCCGACCAGAGCATAATAAGATAAAGAACAAGGTGGCTGGCACATGTTTGAATTGCTTTGTTTTTCATCTCTTTGTTTTTCTTGACCCAGCAGATGAGAGCTATTCTGAAATAGGTGACAGCAATGCCACCCATTGAGCAACTAAACAGCAACACCGTGAAAAAGAGTCCATAGATATTGTTGATGGACACATCCTCGCAAGAAAGCTTGAACAGTGATGCGTTGTCACAGTAAGCATTTTGGATAACCGATCTACAACGGGTCAGCCTCATTGTCAGACCTATCAAAACAGACACCAGCACTAATGACACCCCCCATGCAGATGCTGACAGCCCAATCACAGTTCTGGTAGTCATAATTGAGTTGTACCTCAAGGGGTGACATATTGCCACATATCTGTCAACTGCCATAACGATGAGAATCATATGTGAGGCTGATCCGAACGTGTGGCTGTGAAAGGCTTGAACCACACACTGGTTGTAGGTGATTAACCGTTCTGTTGAAATGATGTGAGCCATCAGCTGTGGCAGTAGAACTGTGTTACCTATTAGATCATTGACAGACAAGTTACAAAAAAGAATGTACATGGGCTGGTGCAAACTCTTTTCAGTGACAATAAGCACAAGGACTCCAATGTTAGAAAAAAGCAGGGTAACATAAACAAACAGCAGTAGGAAAAATAAAGGGTATGTGAACTGTGGAGATATGTCAAAACCTTGGATCGTTAGGATATCACTTGTCATGTTGCTTTCCATTCTGTTGCAATTGATGAAAGACCTAAAAGAGAAACAATGTTAGAAGCTTTAGTAGTGATGGGTGAAATAAAATCTACATTGAAACATATCAAATAAAAAATTTGGGGCATTGTTCTATTATTTAAAATATGAATAATGAATTAAATACTTACAATAACAAATCACAATACAAGAAAAGCATCAATTACATTGTGATAGCAGGGTCAATTACATTATGAACATAAAATTAAGCATGAAGATGTAACATTGTGTACATTAAATTGACATTAAATGACTTGTTCTACCACATGATAGTACCTTGCGTGTGGAGGTGGGAATCCCGACTCAGCAGCTAGCTCTTCCTAGCTTTTATATTCAACATGAGTAACGTGTGACGTGAGTTCCCTTCAGGAAGATGGGTTAGGCTCCTTGTATGGATGGAAATCTTTGGTGTGATATTTCATTTAATTTAGCTTGTTTAGCACATGAAGGTCAAGAAGCCCCTGAGATCAGAGGTTATCACAGGGACATCACAGCCATTTTTGTGACTAAATTCAACCTCTCCTCCTGAGTTTTTTTCAATAACTCACACCAGTCAAATCCAAGTACTGTATATATTAATAGAGGACTCAAATTCAATTAAAATTCTATACAACTACATGGCAGCAAAACAGTAAGGGTTTAAAATTAAATTAAGTTAAGTTTGTCAGTATTTCTCAGTACTTGTACTTCAATCTAATCTAAACTAATCTTAATTCAAATCAGTGTACATCACAGTTGTTATATCACGTGAGCAATTGATCGAACAAGGGAAAAGTGCTCTAATTTGATTTATCATAGTTACATTTAGTATGAAAAAAAAAACTAAAATTGAAATTTGAACACCAGAATTCTGAGGCATACAATACAAGGCAACAATAACTAAATTTTTCCAAGGAAGGGCCCAAATTTTTCTAAGCAGACACTCTGAGGGCTGGACTTTCAAATAAATAAAATAAAATGTATTTATCCCTAATACGTTGTTTAATATTTTCACTTTCTTACTAAATGAATGCTATATTTTTTACATGTATTAGAGTGAGCAAACTCCTAAAAAACATGGGGGAAAAAATCCATAATGATACTGACTTTTTTTTTAAGATATTTTTTTTTGGCCATGTTAGGCCTTTATTTCTATAAGACAGCCTAGACCTGAAAGGGTAGAGAGGGGGGAGCGACATGCAGCAAAGGGCTGCGGGTCGGAGTTGAACCCGCGGCCGCTGCATCGAGAAATACACCTCCACAGATGGGCACCCGCTCCACCAGGTGAGCCAACCAGTCGCCCGATAACTGTCTCTTTAACTAGAAAATGATCTCGGACTAGGAGGCAGTTCACTGAGGCAACATGACATCATGACTTTGCGTAAACATACACAGCACTTTCCTAAAGCCAAGTGGCGTGTTATCTGTACGCATTTTGAGCAATCCGCGTGTATGTCTACGCTGTATACAGCCCACGACAGTCTGCAACGTCACAGCGTAAACATACACGCCACGTGGCACTTTCTAAAGTCATGTGGCGTGTTTTCTTGAGGCTACGTGTTATTGCGAGGCTACGGTTGGGTTTAGGAAACGTCACACACGGGTTGGGTTTAGGAAAAGAAGAACCAGTTGGGATTAGGAAAAGAACAAACGTGGAAAGGAAACGTCACACGTGGGACACTATCTCCGCTCTCCTCACCCATTGACCCATCCTCCACCCAGACCACACTCCCGATGTGGATTTTCGCCCTTTCAAACTACTCGCTACAGCGTCAATTCACACGCAATCGCAAGGTAATGTAAATCAATGGAGGCCAAATGGCGTTGATAAACACACAGACATAAACATAAACACGCTAGCGAGTACGCGACTTGATAACACGGCAATAATGGCAACCGAATTGGCGTGTCATTAATACGCCACTTCATGAGATCAGTCTGAGTGAGGAGTGATAGTTAAAGACTGTGATCACGGAAACATGGTTGTAGTATTCAGCGTCCTGATTGGTGGAAAATGCTTGCAGAAACAAAGGCCTGTTGTCAGGTAAAAATGTCACTGTCAAAGAGCCTGAAGCAAAACATTTTTTAATATTAATGGACTGATAAGCAGGCTACTCATTTGTAATGAAACAATGCTGTTGCAAAAGAATACAACCGGCATCATCATCAAGACGATGGCGTCATTTACATGCATATTAGGTAGCCTCAATGCATTAGTTTTGGTCTTATGATAGGCTACATCCATAGATATACCGCTGCAGCGGAGAGGATGGGGTGTTAAGCCAGCAATAAAGTTTACAAGAACTTGTCCAAATTGCAAGATTCGTGGCAAACTAAGATAAACAGTTAGACTACAAACCGACAGCTTTCGTTTTAGCTTGTTTGTGAAAATTTGCCATTTGCAGAGTAGAGCTGTGTTTGCGTTACACAGCGTGGAGGACCAGCGTGGAGGACCAGAGTGGACTGCGCAGATCAGATTGAAATATCACTTTCTACATGTTTATGCCTGTAGACAGGTGAGTGGGTATTGATACATATTTATTTTTTACTCATGGATGTTTTATTGTACTTAAAGTAACGAGCGTCAGTTCGTCTGCACCAGCGGCAGTTTATAATCCTCTCTTTATCGTTAGCAGTCAGGTGTGCTGCGTGTTGTAATGCACACACCTCTCAGCTCCGCTGTGTGTGTGTGTGTGTGTGTGTGTGTGTGTGTGTGTGTGTGTGTGTGTACTGCTTGTATCCAAACAAATTGTGCTTGAAGCTGCATGACATTTTGTGTGGTTTACCTGGGTGTTGTCCAGTTAAGTGTGACTTAACGTTAGATCCGCAATACCAAAACTAAGTGGAATGTGACTAGAGATGCAATCGCAGGGGGGTGGGTGTGTGCTCTCCCTGTGGAATGTTATCTGCTGTGAATGCTCAAAATGTTCTTATTTTCAGAATTCATTATTATTCTGCGGGCCGGACTGAAAGCTCTTGCAGGCCAGATATGGCACGCGGGCTGCCAGTTGATGATCGCTGGTCTAAAGTCTACTGAAATATACATTTTCGAGTAAATAAAAATATTATGCTGTATGGATATGTAAATACCACATAGTGTACCTTTACAACAAGCTTTACAGTCATAAACACTCACACGCCTTTTCTCAATGACAAATGCATAACAATGGAAACCACACAAAACTATCTCTCCTACTACTAAATTCCACACAATGAACAGAACTGTTATAAACAGAGGATTCAGTTATGTTAGCAAAAATATAAGCAGACCTAATGGCCGCATACGGGACATGTTAAAAGTTTGAAATTCACCTATAACCTGAATGTGTTTGGGTTGGGACGAAACATATGTGAACACAATAAGAATGTGCAAACTCTCAGGCTGTTGTCATGAACCATTCGTACATACTGTATACGAAAAGTAATGCATTGTCAGTTTTTATGCATTCCACGTATTTATTACTCTGTGCACCACATTGACTGCTGCTGTATAAGATCATAAAGAGCCGCATAGGGAGGACTTTGGGTTGGATGGGAGGGTCATAAAACACAGAGCCTTCGAGCAGGGGAGCGGAGTTTGTGTCCCGGAAGAAGTTAAGGGAGAAAACTGAAGACTATTGCCCAGGAAACGGGTGTTCTTGTCCTAGGAGTAGTGCTGTCAGTTAAACACGTTATTAACGGTGTTAACGCAAACCCTTTTTAACCCTGTCAATTTTTTTATTGCAAGATTAACGTTCTTTTTGGCCTAGCAAACTTTGTAGTTTTTTTTCACATGCTGTTGCAACAACTAGTAACGTTAGAAAAACTACAACACCACACCGGATCTAGCTAGACCGGAAACTAAACAACAGGCATTCTGCACACACTTGTTTGGGCTGGCGAGCCCATAAACAGTACATAATGGACCAATAGACCCCGTGTCTCTGGACAGAGACCAGTGAAGGATATTAGAAGCACTTTTCCGGTGATCTCTCGCTTTACTGCGCAGCCTCCAACTGAGAGAGACAACATAAATGTGACGTGAGCAACCTGTCTGAAAGTGTGAAGTCTTCTGGTAGCTGTGCCAAGAGAAATCTCAATCATTCCCAATCTTACAGAGACGGAGAGTGTAGGTATATGTAAGGAGATAACATGGGCACAGGCTAATTATTGCTAACTAAAATGCTAGTTAACATTAGTAATTAAACCTAAACAGCTCACGTAAGTCGAAACTGCCTGCAAGCTTATGGTGCGTTCTTTTTGTCCACCGAAGTCGATTTACGAGTCGTTTTCCGGAGTTACGAACCGGAAGTTGCAAAAAGAACGCCACCGAGGTCGTATATACGACTCATCAAGTCGTCTGAACTCAGAGGACCCCGAGTTCACTTTCAAAGATGGCTACGTCGTGCATCACACGTAGTAAACATTGTGGTTTTCTCCAATTTTAAGCACTTTTGTCTTTGTTGTAACCAAATGAAGAAGTCGTACACATAGCACTGTATACTGCTACCTATAGGCATGTCGCTACAGTCTTATTAGGAGTTAAATACCGCCTGATTAGCTATTTTGTAGCTTGCGCAGCTGAAATTGGCTAGAGACGCTCGGTTGCTATATGACAACAACGGCTTTAAGCCGAGTCTTGAGCAGAAAGCAGAACAGTAGCCTAACGTTAACCCTTAATCAAAACGTAATTTTCATGTATCAAACTGTGAAATATATTTGTGTAATATGTCAATAACTGGGTGAATAGAATCCTAAATGTTACTAAAAATGTTACAAAAATCGCGGTTATATTCGTTTTTCGACATGGATGTGACGTCACACTCGAGCTACTAGTCGCAATTACAAGACAAAAAGAACGCACCATTATCCTGTACTATACGGTAATTCCTCTACTATGTGACACAATCGTTAGCCTATTTTTACAAAAGCGTCTGCTACAGAGCCATAACGTGAGGTACAAGGTAATGGAGCCTTTTATACATTGTCGTGTTTCTTTAGAAATAAACAATGGACAAATAGAGTCTTTAAACGCTTCAGATGTAAAGTTATTCACTGTCAAAGTGACGTCAAAATGAATGCTTGTCAGTGGAATGCTAACGGGAGGTGATGGCTTTGTAGCATCAAAATGGCGCCATAGGAGGTTCGAGTTCTGAAGTGAAGCTTACACCCTTGGGCGAGCCGGCCAAAGAGTAGTAGGCTAACGTTATGTTTTGAGTGGACGGCGAGGGCGAGACGTCGAAATGGATGCCAATAAAATTCTGAATGGAAAGTTTACTTTTAAAAAGTAGTTTCACGCATACACAGCCTGTATACACGGAGAAAGCAGCCCAACTGGAACTGCTGCAAAGTGCAAATGCTGTCAGTGAGTAATCAAAATTATTTAGGAGTTACTGCACACTATATTGACTATCGTTTTTTTGACTGTTTTTGTCATTTGGGACATTGTCCACCACCTTTTCTGTCCAGGAGAATTGTTACATTCCTTATTAGAAAAATGTAAAGGTTACAAATGTCCTGCTGTGGCATCTGGTTTTGGACCATTTTGTTTGTAATGTATAAGCAAAGTGTTAGTGTTACATCTCAGTTAGGTTAGGTAGTTGGAGGAATTGTGCAAAAATGACAGATTCACACGTTTCTTTTGTTTACAGTAAATAAATAATAAACAATTACAAATCTTAAAGTCAAGTTCAAAAAGTAACTTTTTTTGCATTCCCAATCAAGATACACTGGTAGGAATTGCTTTCCATTGTTAATATGTACTTAAAAACAGTTCTGAAATGCAAAATAATACGATTTCATTCATGTTATAAAACATGCGATTAATCACGATTAACTATAGAAATTTTGCAATTAAATCGTTTGACAGCCCTACCTAGGGGACCGGTGTTCTAACCAAAATCAAATTTTTTTTTCCTAATCTTAACTAGTCGTTTCGGTGCCTAAACTTAACTGTCTCACGGTGCCCTGTACCCAGCTCGCAGTAGCCTTTTAATGATTTTAATGAAAAGACCGCTAAACTTAACTGTCATGTGAGTGGTTGTCACATGACCGGTGGGCGGTTGCGGTAATTCCGTAGCATACCATATGAAATGTTGAGTTTTTGTACGAAATCATACGAACACGTACATGAGAATGGGTTGAAACTATACATAGGCCCAGATGGCAGAATCGCACTATGCACATTGCTGTGAGGCGACAGAACTAATCACTGAACCAAATTTTATTTGATTATAATTATTATCATACTTCAATTGTTGTACAGGAGAAAGACCACAGAAAGTACTTAGAGTCAAATCAATTATTAAAGCAACTCAAGGGTCCATCATGTCCATTTCTCTTGGGTAAGATGATAAGTCTTTTCCTAATGTCCTAATGTCCTAACAGCTGTGTGCTGGTTCCCAAAGGTCTGTTGTGACCACTTCAGTGCTCTGTTTCAATCAGTAATTTTCTTCTGGGAAATTTAAACAAATATGAAAAGGCTGTTTAATATGTTATACATTTTATGTTACATTAGAACTGTGAATTTTCTTTTTTTTTTTTTAGATAATTTTTTTGGGGTATTTTAGGCCTTTAATGACAGGACAGCTGAAGAAATGAAAGGGAGAGAGAGGGGGGAACGACATGCGGCAAAGGGCTGCAGGTCGGAGTCAAACCCGGGCCCGCTGCGTGGAGGAGTAAACCTCTATATATGGCCGCCCTCTCTACCAACTGAGCTATCCGGGCGCCAGAACTGTGGATTTTTTAATAAATGTTCGGAATTTTTTTTTTTTATCTGCCTTTCAGGGCTTCCGTAGAAGGAGAAAATAAAACAGAGCAAAAACTATGTTGTGATACTTGAACTTCAACCTTG
Source organism: Perca schrenkii (assembly GCA_025617405.1). Taxonomy (NCBI): domain Eukaryota; kingdom Metazoa; phylum Chordata; class Actinopteri; order Perciformes; family Percidae; genus Perca; species Perca schrenkii. The sequence goes on along the minus strand of CM046789.1, from coordinate 40,510,185 downwards.
AACCTAGTCAAATGTTTTATATATGAAGTAGGGATTAAAGTTATGGAATCAAATGTTGCAATGTCGCAAGCAGCCTCAGATGTTACAGCCTCCCTTGGGTGTTATTACACAACATCCTTCATTAGCAAACAACAAGGAATATCATTATCACCTGGAGGTTTACTAATTGTCCAGGGATTAATTACAAGTTGAGACAGTAGTAATAATAATACATCATTTAATTATATCTCAAAGGGGCTCATTAATAAATGTGTTTTGACAAAGTAATGAGGCATTGAGCTGATGTAACTGCCAATTTGTAGTGTATCATATATAATACTGCTACAGTAGCCCTTTAGCTGAAAAGATGGACAAGATAAGAGTTGGAGAAGATCATGTTAAGTATTTCTGTTGTTGTGTGATACCAAAACAATCTTTTCAAAATAATGAAAACTAAAGAAGAGAAGAATTTAGATAAGAATGGAGCAAAATTCCTAACTCCAGCCAGGCCTTTCCAGCAGTACTGCAGGTCAAGTGGTTTTGACTTATTTAGTCCACCATTAAAATGACAGCCAACTCTGATTTATAAAATTAAAACTGTGAATTAGACACACTTTAGATCCAAGAGACTAAAGTGGCTGGGATTGTGAAAATATGAAAAGGCCTGCCTCTTTTGATTGATTGTCCCACAGTGTAGAGACCGTGATACATTGAGTTAATTTGGTAATTAAGAAAAAAAAGAATGTTTATACCTGGGAACCTGGGTGATTGAAAGATTAAGGCCTAATGGTAATGTCAAATAAAATACTATTATTATGAGGGCCAATAATAGACCACTGACAGGACATGATTTCTTTACAATTTAAAGGTCCCATGGCATGGTGCTCTTTGGATGCTTTTATATAGACCTTAGTGGTCCCCTAATACTGTATCTGAAGTCTCTTTCCCGAAATTCAGCTTTGGTGCAGAACTCCAGCCACTAGAGCCAGTCCCACAATGAGCTTTCCTTAGGGTGTGCCATTTCTGTGTCTGAAGCTATTGAGGAGGAGAGTGGGAGGGGCAAGGTAGAGGGTGGAGGGTGTGGCCTTGACTAACTGCCACTTTTCTCGTTTGAAAGCCATGATGTCTCGCTCTCGTGGGTTGGCCAAATTCTCTGGGTGGGCAAAGCAGAGAAAGGGGAGGTAACCTTGCTTGTTATGACCTCATAACAAGCAGATTCCAAAACGGCTCATCTGAGCTTTCCTTTTCTCAAAGGCAGAGCAGGATACCCAGGGCTCGGTTTACACCTATCCCCATTTTTAGCCACTGGGGGACCATAGACAGGCTGGGGGAACTCATATTAATGTTAAAAAAGCCCATAAAGTGAAATTTTCATGCCATGGGACCTTTAAGATTAAACCTAACTTCATTTAGGACTTAAAATAACTTTCTATCATGTCTTCGGATGAAAGGTGCTTATGAAAAAAGTGCATCACCTGTTGTGATCAACAGCACTGATCATCATAAAAATGTTTATCATAAACCGCATATTACAAAATAAAATGTATTCTTTATCGTATCAAGACTATGTCAACAACATCACACTGGTTTTAAAAATCACTTCATTGGCTCCCATTCCGTCTTAAACGTCTTGCACATTGTCTTTTTTTAAGTCACTTTTAAAAACTCACCATTTTAAACTAGCTTTTTATTGACTTTACTGTTTACTTATTGTCTTTTTTAATTGTATGTAAAGCGCGTTGTAACTTTTTTTTCCAATACTAGAAGGTGGAGTTGAAACACTGCTGACCACTGATTGGTCAGAGAGAATCATCACTAGCGCACCATGGAACATCCTGCAGAAACCCACCCTTTTTGAATAGATCAGCTGCCTACAATTTTTTAACTCACTCAACCCAGATTTTAAAAATGGTAGCCCATAAAAACCATTGCGTCAATGGGCGTAAATCCCAGGGGGGTCGGGGGGGTCACGACCCCCCCCCCATCTAAGAGTTGTCCCCCCCTAGAAATATCATTTAAACAATGCTGAGTATTGTAAATAACATAATGATGTACACGAAAATATCTGTGTAAGCAGTAAAACAATACAAACCCCAAAAAGTGCTTTTTAAGTTTAGAAACATTTTGAGTCCCCCCTCCCTTGCCTCAGAGTGGTTTGGTCCACTGCATGCTTTAGGATCTGCGCTACACTCACGGTGACAGTCACATCGGTAGTGACAGGAATGTAGTAAGTAGACGGTTCAAAGCTGTCTTATTCACATTAAACATCAGATTAAGTTTTTCTTTTCTCATATAGAAATGATGCTGAGTAATTAATGAATTAGTCATGACAAAAAAGTTCGCTATGTTAGTGTAATATAGTGTAACGTTACCAGCTTGTTGGATAGAAATGCACCCACTACAACTAACGTTACCACGGCGATAAGCCTTAGCTACGGTATGTGTGTGAACTTATAGGCCCTATTAGGGTTAATTTTGGAGATCTACAGTAGTTTTTTGCTCAATATGAAATTAAGTGGCTGATCAGTTAAGTATATATCCTCTGTCCCAGACATAACCTAATATTTATGTGGAGGACGCAAGATCTTTTTTATTGAATCACGAGAAACACTGAAAAGAAGGATACTGGTACAGTCTCCATGCTACACTAATGATAGTATTAAGGCTTTCCTCTGTGGACGCATGTTTTCTACGAGTATAATTGTGGCTGTATTATTTGTGTCCCCTTCAAAAATTGCTCTTCAGAAATTTTATGTTTATTGTCCCCCCCTACTGTTAGATCAGATTTATGCCCTTGCATTGCGTGGTCAACTGACAGAGTGACATTCCTCTGTTTGGTTGCCGATGAAAAGATCCAGCAAGAGCCACGATCGCTATGACAATTGCTAAGAACTCTGCATACGTTGATGGGGTAGCCTACTGAAAACAAAATAGAGTCAAGCACTTGGTACAAAAAGTGGGTTGAGTTGAGTAGAGTTGATTTGAGCTGAACCATGCAGTAGAAATGAGGCATACCATTTGAAACTGTTTATTTGTTTCTTAAATCTTTAGCCTGTTCCTTATACTGCAAACATACATCTAATCGCATTTCATCTTAGCATTTTGCTGGAAATAAATTATTTGTTATATTAAGTTATTTGAAGGCAGCTCTACAGTAAATCCTTTCAAACCAACACTGACTAGCCACAACAATCCATAACTTTAGTTCCTTCAGCTGTAGTACCATAACTTAAATGTAGTTTAGTAATTGGAGGACACAATTTTGAGCATAAAATGTACTTTGTATAATAAATACATTTGACCAGATGACCTCTCAGAGAGCGCAGACCTCCCCAAAGGCATACAGTCCAGCCTTTTTTCATATGCAAATCTGCAACTGTAACCACTATATATGTCTGGATATATTTCCAAAACTATTAGAACCAGCAGTCAAGACCACTCTTAAAGTTATGTTGCAACCACTATTTCACTTATTTTATAATGCACAATTTAAGGGTGACGCTTTGTAAGATAGATCTTAGAATTTATCACAAACTCGTTTAAACGTCGCCCATCAATGTGTCTGTGGCATTCCGGATCACAGCTGCACATCTAATGGAGACGGACAAAATACACAGAAGTCACGCCACTCTGCTGGTTACTTATGCCCGTAAAACAAATAATTTGAGTATCTGCCCCGTGATACGGATCCGCTCCATAATGTAATGGGTTCTTCCTTAGTCCATGGTACTGTACACCCTTCCACCAAGTTTTTGATCAAAATTGAGCAAGTAGTTTTTTCATAATCTTGCTGACAGAAAATCAAACCAACAAACAAACAAAAATATACAAATTATTTCTGGGGAACAATCTCAGAAGATTTAATAAAACAAACAGAATTACCTTTAATAACTGTTGGGTTTCAATAGTTTTTTTTTTACAAAAGTATCTCACAACTTCATACTTACAGTAATCCTGATATTATTCATCTTTCCAAAGCCAATGATAATCCCAGAGGCAAAAGGTGAAGTAAACAAGTTCTGGTTATGGCTCCGGTGACAATAAATAAGGCAGAATGAGCAGGGCAGTTCTCGACACTTTTCATACAGCACTTCATGTTGCATTGACATGTTTAACTTGTTACTGCTTCAGACCAATTTCCAATAATGAGATTTGATCACTGTTTCTCTTCATACTGATCTACAGTAAGTGGAGAAAAAGAATGGAGAACGAATCTTTTGGGTTCAGGTCTGAGTTAACCCTCGACCCATTTGTTATTCCACCTCGAGGAAAGTATCCCATATTTTTTCTTGGTCTTGCGATTTATTGTTTTGCCATTTTTTGCAACCTGATCTTGTTGACTTTGATCATTCTGAAAAGGAACCTTCACAAACCCATGTATTTCATCCTGTTTAGTCTTCCCCTCAATGATCTGATTGGCATAACTGCAATGCTACCAAAGGTTATTTCAGACATTGTTACAGAAACAAATAAGGTATACTATCCTCTCTGTGTTTTGCAAGCATTCTTGCTCCACATGTATGGCGGTGGAGTTTTGTTTATACTTGCAGCAATGTCTTTTGATCGTTATGCTGCCATTTGCATGCCGTTACGCTACAGCTCTGTTATGACCCCCAGACTTGTTATTTGCATTATCTCTCTAGTTTGGGGTCTTGACTTTGTCTTGATTGTATCATTGTTCTCTTTACAGACAAGGCTTCCCAGGTGCAATTCTCTGATTATGAATGTATTCTGTGATAACCCATCGCTACTGAAGCTCACATGTGAAAACACAACAGTCAATAATATCATAGGATTATTTAACACAGCTGTAATACAAGCTGTAAGTGTGTCTATTCAGGCTTTTTCCTATGTGAAGATTCTGATCACATGTGTGTTTACAAGGAGGTCTGAAGCAAAGACGAAAGCTGTCAATACGTGTGTTGCCCAGTTGCTTATTTTAATCATATTTGAAATTGTGGGAACTTTCACAATTTTATCTCATAGGTTCGAAAATGTGTCAGCTGATTTGCAAAAGATAATGGGCATGCTAATATTTATTGTACCTCCACTTCTGAATCCAATTGTATATGGGCTGTATACAAGTGAAATACGAAACACTCTCCTGAGTGTCTTAAAAAATAGAGTATCTGTCTAAGTCTTAACAGCACTGCATTTTCAATGACTGCAATCATAATCAATCTGTTGTCTCAGGTAGTCTTTCTGATAGTGTAAACAAAATCAACTATGCATGAGACAATAGCAAGTGCACAAACTTGAACGTAAATCACTTTTAACTGTTTTGTTTGTTGGGGAAACCGTACATTCTAAATAGTTTTAAATGGTTTATAATGTAGGACAGGAAGTTTTACTCTGGATTTAAGTATTTATTGACTGGTAATTTTGTTAATATAGTTTTTCCTCAATACAACCAAAACAGTTTTGTAAAAGGTGGGAAACATATTTCGCTCAGTCAGTTATACTGAGTCAAGTTTCAAGTGTGTTGGGCTTTCACATTTGATAATGATAAGATGAAACTGGGTCAAACTGGGTGCATCTTACTGCAATTGTACAAATATATTACTTGGCTCTGTCATTTTTGTTAAAAGTTTGGAAATATGTATTTATTTATCTCTTTTTTGTGTGTTTCTATTGGTGTGTACAGCACTTTGTGATGTTTAAGTACCATGGTGTATAATTAGTCTCATACTGCAAGAATTGCATTACATTACATTACATTTTCATTTCAAGACAAACTGTAAAACTGGATCAGACATTTGCTGTAGTATGTTGCTTTACTTGTTCTGATCCCCTTCACATTGATTGTATGTTCAAATATTTTATCATGCACTCCATTTATAATACTGTAGCTACAAAACTTTACATCAATTAAAAGGCAATTCCATTTTTTAGTTTTTTGAGATTTTTATTCTGTAGCTTCCCTCTAGTGTATTCAAATCCAAACCTTCACGTTTTCTGTTTGTAAGTATGTTTTAGTGTCAAAATGCTGTTTTCCAAAGCCCTTCTAAAACCTTTTTCCGACGTGACCTGACAGGTTTCTGTATGATGATGTTGCTTCAGTACGGTGCATTACAGTACAGTACAGTACAGTAACTTGGATGGTGGTCGGCACGGCCCCACATTTGGAGAAGCTGACAAGCAACGCACTGTCTGGGCTCCCGGATAGCTCAGTTGGTAGAGCGGGCGCCCATATATAGAGGTTTACTCCTTGACGCAGTGGGCCAGGGTTTGATTCCGACCTGCGGCCCTTTGCTGCATGTCATTCCCCCTCTCTCTCCCCTTTCATGTCTTCTGCTGTCCTGTCAAAAATGGCCTAAAAATATAAAAAAATAAAAAACATTATCTTAAAAAAAGCCATGGACGCCATGTTAGGTTGGATCCGAGTCAAACAATAACAGAAACTTCCAGAGTTTGTGTTATTGTGTGAATTTGATTTTAACTAACTGGTCGAGGCAGCGGTAGCAACTCCCATGTTCTGTAAGGTGAAACTACTGTGCCGCCATTATATCACTCTCTTCAAATCCAATACCTGCACTCCAGGTATTTCACCTCCCAGAACACGGGAACTGCTGGTCTACCGTTACTGCTGCCTAACGTGCCGTCCACAGCAGTAACATTACATTGCTTAGCTTCTGTGCTGTTATTTCCCAACTTAGCACAGCTAACATTGACTCAGCCAGTTCACATTATTCATAACCTTAACCCACGGTAACCCTTGTGACTGCTTTTTGCCAAGGCTAAGTGGGCATTTTCGTTTGTATAACCTGGAATCCTGCTATAATTATTGCAGAGTCCAAACCAAACAATATGGAAGATGTGCTGATGTTTGCTGTGTGGACCATTAATAAACCTGAATATTCTGAAACATATTTCTGGTTGTTCTGTCATTTAATGAAAACAAATAAAGAATTAAAAACAGCACCATTAACAATACCAAATACATTTGAATTTAATAGTATCCATATTAAGCTCAGTTAGATAAAAACTAAATACATATAGTCAGGTTTTATTTTTGTCTGTGTTGTTTTGGTGCTTCTTGATCTAACTGCTGCATTTGACACGGTGGACCATGAAATCCTGATCTCACGTTTGGAGCAGTGGGTGGGAATCAAGGGTGTAGCTCTCAGCTGGTTCAGGTTCTATTTGGAAGGTCGCACTTTCTGTGTCAGCTGTGGTGACTCGGTATCCTCCTCTGCTCCTCTCTCGTGTGGGGTCCCACAGGGCTCTGTTTTAGGCCCTCTTCTTTTCTCTCTCTATCTGCTTCCGCTTGGTTCCATACTTAGGAAGCATGTCATTCTATTTCATTGCTATACTGATGACAGCCAGATCTATGTGCCACTTAAAAAGAGCAACTCTCTCAGACCACTGCTCAAATGCCAGGATGACATGAAGGCCTGGATGGCTTTTATTTAAGTTTTAATGAAACAAAAACGGAAGTGATGGTTTTTGGTGTCCACACTGGGACCCCTTTTGTCGATCTGGGTCCCTTGGCTCAATATGTCATGCCAACCGTTACCAATTTAGGGGTTAAAATTGACTCAGCTACTAAGCTTGACAAACAGATTGGGGCAGTGGTTAAAGCAGGCTTTTTCCAATTACGGCAGTTAGCCAAAATAAAGCCGATTCTTACTAGGCAGAACTTTGAGACAGTAATACACGCTTTTGTGACCACTCGGTTGTATTACTGTAACTCCCTATATGTAGGCATCAGTGCCGCTTCAGTTGCTCTTCTTCAGATGGTACAAAACGCTGCGGCGCGTCTCTTAACGGGAGCACGTACAGTACAGGCCAAAAGTTTGGACACACCTTCTCATTCAATGCATTTCCTTTTTATTTTCATGACTATTTACATTGTAGATTCTCACTGAAGGCATCAAAACTATGAATGAACACATATGGAATTATGTACTTAACAAAAAAGTGTGAAATAACTGAAAACATGTCTTATATTTTAGATTCCTCAAAGTAGACACCTTTTGCTTTTTTATTAATAAGGGAATAAATTCCACTAATTAACCCTGACAAAGCACACCTGTGAAGTGAAAACTATTTCAGGTGACTACCTCATGAAGCTCATTGAGAGAACACCAAGGGTTTGCAGAGTTATCAAAAAAAGCAAAGGGTGGCTACTTTGAAGAATCTAAAATATAAGACATGTTTTCAGTTATTTCACACTTTTTTGTTAAGTACATAATTCCATATGTGTTTATTCATAGTTTTGATGCCTTCAGTGAGAATCTACAATGTAAATAGTCATGAAAATAAAGAAACACATTGAATGAGAAGGTGTGTCCAAACTTTTGGCCTATACTGTAAATATGAGCACATTACCCCCGTTTTAGCTTCACTCCACTGGCTCCCCGTATATTTTAGGATCCATTTTAAAATGTATTTACTTGTGTTTAAATCCTTAAATGGTCTTGCCCCATCATACCTGTCTGAATTGCTTCACCCCTACACTCCGACCCGCTCACTCAGGTCAGCTGAACAACTGCGCCTGAGTGTTCATAAAACAAAGCAGAAAATCGTACTTTTGCTGTGGCAGCTCCAAAATTATGGAATGAGCTACTTCTGCCTATTAGACAGGCTTCTTCACTGTCTACTTTTAAATCTCTTCTTAAAACCCACTTTTTTGACATTGACATTCCCCAGCAGAGGCTGACATTTTTGTGCAATTATTTTTACTGTGATACTGTTTCATGTTTTAAATGTTAGATGACAGCACCTTGTGCAATGTTGGTTGCTTTTAAAGTGCTTTATAAATAAATTTGATTGATTGATAGTAGTATATATGTTATATATATATATATATAAGGTACACCTGTTCAACTGCTTGTTAATGCAAATGTCTAATTAGTAAATCAAGATAAGGCATTAAATTTGAGATTTTAAGAATGTGCTGATCATTTAGAAACAACTTCACAAAATGATGTTAGAAGTTGCGTCTAAATGAAGCAACTTTTTAAAGAAGCAACACTGAAATGGTACTACCTACCAGATTGCAATAATAAGAAAGGACATGATGGTCAGTTAAACACGCATATAACTCACATTTGAGACATGACACATATTAACCCCTCGTTGTCATGGAGACAGCAACTGTACTTCTGGCAAACCTAAAAAGAGCTGTACTGAGAATGTACTTTAATCATCAAAGGATTTACATTAATCAAGTTTCAAATTATGTTTAGATTCCAAATATATATTTCATTTATGTATATTTTATACACACACACATATATATATATAAATTTGGGGTCACTTAGAAATTTCCATTCCACTCCATTATAGACAGAATAGCAGCTGAGATTAGTTGCATTGTTTTTTTAACCAGGGCAGCAGTTTTCAGACTACATTATGTGCTTACATAATTGCAAAAGGGTTCTCCAATGTTTTCTCAGTTAGTCTTTTAAATATCAGATTAGTAAACAGAATGTGCCTTTGGAACATTGGATGAATGGATGCTGATAATGGGCAATGTAGATGTTGCATTAAAGATCAGACACTTCTTTCTACAACAGTCGAGAACCCTTTTGCAATTATGTAAGCACATAATGTAATCTGAAAACTGCTGCCCTGGTTAAAAAAACAATGCAACTGATCTCAGCTGGTATTCTGTCTATAATAGAGTGGAATGGAAATTTCTAAGTGACCCCAAACGTTTGACTGGTAGTGTATGTTTCATCATTTGCACCAGCTGACCTATATACTCTGTAATCTCATGAGTCATCTATGTGTTTGCGGTAAAGGGCAATAAAAGACAAGTGTGTGTGTTTTTCATTGCTCCGTAGTGCAGGTGAGGACAACATAACATACTGCAACAGGTATAAAACCAGAGGTACATTTTAATCAATGCATAACACTTATTTAAATATGTGCTTGTTAATAAAAACATTTCTTTCAGGTGAAGCTCCTTCATCAGTTGGCCTGAGTATTAAGGAACCTTTTTTTTCAATAGGGGAGGCTACAACATAATAAAGACGGTAAAGTATGTATACAAATGCATCTACTAGGGAATTTCTAACACTGGCACCATTGGACTTATCTGCTACAGATATTTACCCAGCGTTTGTATTTGGCACACTTACCTATTTAATTATTGTATTTTGCAACCTGTTGGTATTAACAACTATTGCTGTGAGTAAAAAGCTACACAAGCCCATGTTTATCCTGCTGTTTAACTTGCCCATTAGTGACATGGTGGGTGCTACAGCTTTTTTTCCTCAGCTTCTCTTTAGCATTGTGACACAGGACAGGCTGATTTCGCATCCTGCATGTATTACTCAGGCGTTTCTGATTCATTTTTATGGTACAGGAAACATGATGATCTTGACTGCCATGGCATATGACAGATATATTGCTATATGTTGTCCTTTGAGGTATAATGCTATCATGAGTCCACATAATTTAATCAGAATTATAATTTTAATATGGTTTACAAATTTTTCAATGATTTTTACCTTGTGTGTGATGGTTGCACGGTTTAAAGTTTGCAGGACGAATATAGTGGATTTGTACTGTAACAATCCATCATTATTGAAACTGGTGTGCGAGGACACCAGAGTTAACAACTACTATGGAATAGCTACTATATTTATGATTATGGGTGGACCACTGCTAGTGATAATATACACATATGCACAGATCTTGCGCACATGTGTCATGACTAATCATACGGATGCCCGGAGAAAAGCCCTTCAAACATGCGGTACACATTTAGTTGTTTTCTTAATCTTGCAAATTAATACAACCTTTACACTCATTTCTCATCGCATTGAGAGTGCATCCCCGTACATTAGAAGAATTCTTGGTGTGTCAGTTTTAATATTTCCCCCTTTTTTGGATCCAATTATATATGGACTGAAAACCACAGAACTGAAGCAGAACATGTTAATGTTTCTAAAAAGAAACTTTGCTTCATCCAAGTTGTAACCAGTTTTCGGGTTAGGGTTATTTTGATGAGAGATGAGTAGAGGAATTGGTACACCTGCATCATGTATAATGCCGCCTAAACTAACACTGATTTCAGAATCCACCATAAATGAAGGCTCAGAGAGTTTCCACAAACAATATGCCATGAATTACTGCACTGTGGAGAAGTTACATATCTCTGTTTTTGGTGATTATTACTCTTATAAATATGTTGTACATTTCTTTATATAATGTTAATGTGTATGTTCGTATGTGTTAGTCAGCAGTTCCCAGATCACAGATCAACAGCTTAGGTAATTTCTCTCCCTAAGATTTTGACTTTAGGTAGTTTTGATAAAAGATAAGGAAAATGACAGGTGTGCACAATAGTCGAATCACAGATCCTTTCAAAACTGCTGAAAGATATGATGAAATATATGTAAATGTACATGGAGTAAAAATGTATTGAATTGCAAAAAGTTATATTCTGCTCTATTTGTTTCAATTTGTCATGAAATCAATTTAGTTGCAAGTGTGTAAACTGTGTGCGTGCCTCAACACTGCCTCATTCATATGTGTACTGGACTGAAAAATGGACAACTGATGATGAAATTAAAATAATTATTTTATATACAGTATGTGCAACCTTTATGGTTTTCTTTACATTGCAATAAAAGTAAATATGTTTCCAAATTTCATTGTTTAACATGACTCTAAATGGTATAATGCTTTTTAAAAGATAAGAATATTTTAAATTCTGCAACAACAAAACTGAATGTAAAGAAACAAAACACTGTACCACTCCATTAGTTCCGTTTTATTGAAATCCTCCTCTCATTCCTTTTTCTGCAGTGTTTAAAAGTCTCTGTCTCTGCAGTGAATATCATCAGTTTCCAATCAAAGTATTGAGTAATTCCTGTAATATAGAAAATCAGCAGTGTTTCTCAGATTAATTTGACGTGATTTTCCTCAACAAGGAGGAAATGAAAGAGTCACAATCACAAGAGTTTCACTCCAGAACACATTTCTCATTTAACATAAAATAATTAATGTACAGTAGTAATGGTAATAGATTGGTTTTACAGCAATGCCCTTTTTTTAGGTGTAGATGTGTATACTAGGAAAGGAAAAACAAATCAGCCTAAAGAGAGTTAACGGTGAGATCAAAATGTAATTGATTTGTGTGGTAAAGTGGACAGATCAGAAAATGGATGCATACAAATATATTCAAAGACGGAAATATTGTATCCAGTACATCGTTATATGAATACAGATATTTGTACATTTACTGGCTCTCTTTAGTGCTGCATGCCTTTCATCTGATTTATGTTAAGTGTGGGCATTTTTTTAAGCATGTTCAATAGTGTGTTCCAGTGTTTTGTACTGCACTTCTATAAAGTTGTAGGACTCACAAGCTACATAAAAAAAAGACTGGTCACACTTTTAGTAGTTAATACGGGTCAAGCTAAAAACACTGCATCCTACAATTCCCATCATGCAACTCAACAGCATCTTATTTCAAACCCCACCCCTCCTGTTTGTAATGCAGGATTTATGTTAAAAGCCCAAGCAGAGATAACATTATCGAAGTTGGGGGGTCATCAACATTCATTAGTCTATCATGGAGGCGCAACAAAAATGAATCTTGTTATTGTGTAAAACTGTGCAGTAAGATTGTGTTCAACACCACATACCTAGGTTGACTACCACTAGTTACTACAAGACTAACAGCACTGCTTCAAAAACCATATCCTCCTCATTCATTTCAATGAGACCATTACTTTGACATAAACAATGTTATTATATGGCCTTGTTGAATACTTATAATGGTTAGTCAATCAATCTATGGTCTGTTATTTCTGTACAACAGACCATTGCTAAGTGTAGAAGACATGGATGGAGTTCTAACCATAAACTCTGAAGGACCATATTTAAATAAATGTAATCATTTTTAAATCAATAGTTGGACTCATATAGAGCTCCTACCACTAATCAGCAGATCACAATGGGAGAGAGAGGGTGGAGGAAATGGGGATCGCTAACTACGCTAATGCAACAGTGCAAACAGAGCATTAGTTAGCTCCATGTTAGCTCACATAACTGCAACATCTAGTGTTCAGGTGTTACAGCTGATAAATTCTCTTAATCAAATCATCATTTTTATTTTTTTCAAGTTAGTTAAGCTTCTCCACAATCTTTCCATGTACCCCCTTGCAACAGCAGAAGTGCCCTCTGGGCTACAAGTACCCTGAGTTGGGAATTACTGATTTAAAGTGTACAGTAATAACAATACATTATTTAACCACCGGTCAATTGCTGTTAAACAACAACAAGAATAAATACTAGATGGCAGAATAACACCTTGAGTTTCTCGAGGTGCAACTGAACGCACCATGAAGTCCTATCGGGGTTGTTTCTCAGAAAACTCTGACAATGACCAAGGTGTCCCAAAAAGTGCAGCTAAGCTAAACTGTGTCTTTAGATGGAGACTGTTGTATGTCCCGGTGTTGGAATCCTTTTGATTAAAATACAGCCACCGGGTTTCCGCTGGAGAGCGGTGCTCATCAGTGATAAAGTTAACTGTCCACATGTGCAAGTGCATTGTTGTACAAGGTTGAACAGTCTTCTTACTAGGGCTGAAACGATTCTTCGAGTAACTTGAATAATTCGATTACTACAAAAAGGCTTTGTTTAATCAACGTTAGCAACGTTACAGATGATTATTACTAGGGGTGTGCAAAAAAATCTACTCATATTTTTATCACGATTCAAGCTCTACCGATTCAAAATTGATACATAGAATTCAAAAAATGTATTCATATTTTATGAATATGAATATTAAGTATATATTTTTTTTCGTTTTGAAATGGCGTGTATACTATTGTTCTGAAATGAGTTTAGCTTGCCATTCCCATAGATGGCGCTGTGTCGAATTCACACTGATGCCTGGGCACTCTTGTTATAATCAAAAGAAGAACGAGTGCAGCAGAAGTAGTATAGTCAGCGCAAACAATGGCAAACCTCACAGAATCATGCTATATGCAGGATTTGCAAAGCAAAAGTTAAATATTTTGGAAACACCACAAACTTGAGAACTCCCATGGTACGCCATCACCCAGAGATTAACATTAAAGATGTGGACGAACAACAGCCTAAAGTACCTAACATGCCAGTCAACCAACGCTAAACTCCCACCGAACTCTGAACGAAAAGCTTGTTTTATTTAACAGTTTTATTTTATACTTGAATTAAATGTATTTGAAAGCTGGCCAAAGCTTGGCACTTTACAGTTTTTAGTTGCAAAAGTTTTTATTTTTGTATGAATACATATAAAGTAATATCAATTTTTTAATATTTAATTTTCTTTTCTTTTAAATTGTATGTCTACTGCAATCACATGGGAAAAGTAACCACATTTACATACTGTGAATCGTTTTTTTGAATCAAAAATCGATTTTGAATCAAAAATCGATTTTGAATCAAATCGTGAGCCTAAAAAAATCGATATCAAATCGAATCGTGACATTTTCTGAATCGTGCACCCCTTATTATTACTGTCGCACACCGGGTGTGTAAATAGCGAGGGGCTAAGAGAAGAGACAGGCTGGAGAAAACGACAATAAGTGTCCAAAGTTTGGAATCAGTTCAAACGTAAATAAAACGAAAACTCTGTACTGCAAAATCAAACTAGCATATCACAATAATAGCACGACGTCAATGCTTCAGCATCTCAACAGAAAACATTGGGTCTAACTTAATCATCCATTCTACGAAGCGGACCCGACACAAGTAAATCACAAATACGTTGTGGTGACCACAATTTGATCTAAAGAGCCGACTTGTTGACTATCCCTTTGTAAAAACAGCTGATTGACATTTTTTCTCTCTCTCTCCCTCTCTTCACGGAGAAACAGCTGATCAATGGTCTACTAGCATAAGTGTCACAGAGCTGTGTAGCATTGTAATCAAATCTATAAATGAAAATAGCTTGAGTATAACTAATATTTACATATAGGCCTATATACAGATCAGTCTAGGTTGAAGCTGAAAGTTAAGTTACACAACTTAAGGTCATGTTTATGTATGTTTAATGTATGCCTTCGTTTGAGGTTGTTATTGCATTTCAGAAAATGTTTTCTTTAAAAACAATGTCATACGGCACTTAAATGCACTTAATATGTTTAGTTTTTGAGAGATGATATTGTAAGCAATGTAGGCAATAAAAATGTTTACAAAAGTATTTCTTATGCGATTACTCGATTAATCGATGGAATAATCTGTAGAATACTCGATTACTAAAATTATTGATAGCTGCAGCCCTACTTCTTACTAAGTTATTTAGCCATTGAACATGTTTAGACAGTTTTAATCTAGATCATTATGGAAGAGAGCGTCAAAATGATAAGGCATTATCATTTTCCATTGTGTTTTTGTTTGCCACAATGGAAACGTTTACAGGGACATTAATTAGTTTTTCATTGTAGCAGAAAACGGGCAGTAATTTCAATCTCCTTACAATGTAAAAATAAAGAGCAGTTGAGAAATGTTCCTATATATTTTTAAAACCTGGCCTCTAGCAGGCCTCTTCGTCCTGCTGTCTGGCCAGCAAAAAGGGCCATACTGTGTGGAAACCAAAGCCAGCTTTGTTGCCTACCATACCTGTATCTGTATGGATGATGCCTCTACCATCCTAGGTTGGAAAGTGGGGGATCAAAACATGACCTATATAACTAGAATGTAATCAAAGAACATATATTGTACAATATACTAAAGTGTTTTTTTTTTTGTTTTAACAATAGAATATCTTGTTTCTGTTTCAACTCAATCATTTTACTTTGTTTTATGCTAATGTGGGTGGTGGTAGGGTAGCTTATTCATTTATTATTCCTCCAAATCTCTTGTGAGCCAGTGCTTAAGTCATTTTCTTAACAATCTGTAGATAAACTTCATGGTAACCAAAAAGGCTCCAGGGACCTTTCTGGTGTTCAGCAAAATATCCCTCCTATAAAGCTGCTAAACCTTCTGAACCAGGTGGTCATTGCCAGTATTGCCAGTACTGGGTTGTGATGATCCATGGCATGTTTCTCTTTTAGTTCAGCAATTGAATAAATCTACTGTTTTCTGCCCGTCATAAGCTTTATTTTGTTTCTGGAGTTTCAGTGCAAAGCTGTGAATCCAAGACTATAACTTGTTATCTATGCACAGCATATGATATGTAATGGGTAATGTTTAACTGAAATGTATGTGGACTGGTAAGTTCTGTCCTTGGCAGTGAGAATTTACTATTTGCTAATATAGTAATTTTCACACTTTTTACAACATTATCTCTGTATGCATTTCTTGTTTTAATAAGTCCCCCATATTCTTGCTAAATGGATGTTGTGTATGAAATAGTTATGCTATTTAATAATTAAATTATTATTAATGATCTTTTCAATTTTCTAGGGAGAAAAAGCATTAAAATGGATAACTTTTACAACACATCATATGTTTTAGTGCTGAATCGCTTTAATCTCTCCTCTGAAGATGTCTTTCCTGCATTTCTTTTTGCAACTCTGAGCTACATGATCATACTTTTCTGCAACCTTATTCTAATCCTCACCATTGTACTGAACAAATCCCTGCATCAGCCCATGTATCTAATTCTGCTGAACCTTCCTATCAACGACCTTATAGGCTCCTCAGCCCTCTTCTCACAGCTCATCAAGGACATACTGACAAACAGCAAGACAATGCAGTACTCAGCTTGTGTTGCCCAAGCTTTCTTTATCCACATCTATGCAGCAGGTACAGTGACCATTCTGTGTGCTATGGCATATGATAGATATATTGCCATATGTTTGCCTTTGAAATACAACACAGTTATGACGTATGCTCATATTATGAGAATAATCATAGTTGTGTGGGTATGTTGTTTAGTTTTAATAGGTGTGCTTTTTTTCCTGCTTTTGCGTTTACCCCGCTGTCGATCTGAAATAACACATCCCTACTGTGATAATCCATCTTTGCTGACTCTGGTCTGCGCCAATACAACCATCAATAACATTTATGGGCTTTTTATAGTTGCTCTTACACAAGTGATAGCTAATGGGATGATTTTGTACACATATTTGCAGATCCTTGTTGCATGCTTCAAATCCAAACGACCAGACACAAAAGCCAAAGCTCTGCAGACGTGTGCTACACATCTATTTGTTTTTCTCCTGTTGGAGTGTCTGGGTCTTTTTACCATCATATCATACAGAATAAATAACATTTCACCACAACTAAGGAGTTTCATTGGGATGTCAACTTTAATTTTCCCCCCAACATTGAATCCAATCATCTATGGATTGAAAACAAAAGAAATTCGAGAAAAACTAGTGTACTTTTTTAGGAATACAATCCTTCCATTTTAGGCATGTAGCAAGCTAAAACTTCCTTCAATTGTGACATGGTTATCTTCTCCCAACGACAGCTTGTCCTGCTACCTTATAAATACAGTCTTTGCAACTAGATCCCTTTCTTCCTTTACGAAAAAAAAGAAGCTTTATGTTCATGTAAGGTTCAAGTTTCTGAAAAAAAGGTAATTAAAAAATGCATATAAAAACTACAGTTTAGATTGTCTTTAACATCGACTTTTGACTAAATATTGTACAAGGTAATGCTAAATAATGATTTCCCCATTTTGATTATTATACTACTATGAAAAGCATTTTCAAATTGATGTCATTTTTTCTCTTCCAGTAGTTGCACCTAATGCTAATTTTTACAAATAAGTCACCAGTGTTTGCTAGCTACTAATAACAAGGAGGTATTTCTCTTATCAACTGATCAAGAATACTAAGTTAACAGTAAAACTACACACAACTACTGGTTTTGACAGCTGATATACAGTTTACATGTTTAATCCGAAGCAATATGTGAACAGGCCAACCTGTGAATCCAGTGTCTCATCAAAGCTTTCCGTGACGGTGTTGATATATGTATGTATATTATTTATTTTTGTTTTAATGTGATCATCTCAAAAGGTTATCTAAAATATAAAGTTTTTTAGGCGCTGAGGCATATAAAATAAACAAGAAATGACAATACTTCTTACAACCTGAATTTTGAGTTATGTGATGATTTGATGTCTGCACAATCAAAATAATAATAATAATAAACAATAATAAATACAGTGCATGGCCTAAGTAGGATGATGATACTGTTTGTATGAAAAATAAAGGAAATTAAGGAGGTAAACTAAAGACTCATTTTTGATTTTGATTAACACATTGAAGAATGTTTTGTCTTTCCATTCAAGCATTGTACATTGCACAGTACACATTCAAATCATTTCTACATATTACTGAGTGTATTCACAATACACATACAGAAGAGGGCGCCATCAGTACACACTAAACTCATTCATACCAACAAACAGAAGGCACGTGCACTCCATTGGTTCAACATTGTACGGCTCTGTTGCATTTTATGTGATTTGCTGCCCTCTTGTGTTTTTTGAGATCAGTTTGAGAAGGTTAACAACATAAGGATATACAGTGGTGCTCATAAGTGTACACACCCATGCTAAAGTTGACTAAAAAGAGGAATAAAATAATAATAAGAATTAAAATAGCCCAGATCATCACATACCCTTCACCATACCTAGAGATTGGCATGGTTTTATTTCAGTTAGCCTAATAGCTGGTTTGATTTTTCATTGAGAGATGATTTTAAGGTAAGTACCCCATGCCAATCTCTAGGTATGGTTAAGGGTCTGTGATGATGGGGGGCTATTTTAATTCCAAAGGCCAAGGGAACTTTATCAGGATGCATAGTATCCTGGATCCATGAAATAACTGGCCTTTAAAAATAAACATCTGCCTGCCTCTATGGGAATTTAACATAGGGGTATGTATACTTATGCCCCCTGTATTTTAAGGAAGAACATTTATTTATTTACGATACATTATTCATTCACAAAAAAAAATTGGTGTCCTTAAAGGTTAGATTTTCCAATTTTTTTTTAATTAAGGCATTAAGATCAATTTACATACATACATTACCGTTACATAGTCAAGGCATCGGTACGCATACGCGTCCGCAAGGCTACGCATCGCTACGCTTCGGCCGCCATTATGCGTCGATGCGTAGCCAAATGTGTCGTCCTAGTTTTTGATACGCGACGCGCCGGTGCGCACAATACTATGCGTTGTCGGTGGGGGCGACACTGCATGTATTGTAGTAGTGCCCTATATTTAAATATAGGATACTATATTCTACATTATCCAAAAATATTGAATCAACTTAGCTGAGCAAATTCATCAAACATAGGACTACTGAGTCACAATTCTTGGAGTATGTGTCTATGTTGTGTGCCCTCCTCAAGAGGCTGAAATAGCGTACAGCAGGAGAGAGAGAGAGAGAGAGAGAGAGAGAGAGAGAGAGAGAGAGAGAGAGACCCAAATGTATTTATATATTTTTAAAACCTGCTAAACCTGCTAAATGTATTTATTGGTCAGTGCTACCCAATCGTAATACACTGTACTGGTGGGGAAACACACAAGCATCTGATAAAAAAGAAGTCAGCCAGCCAGCTGCTCCCTGACGAGAGCCACTCTCCAGGAGGGTCTGGCTCTGCCGACCGAACACCGTGGAGCACTCTGCTGCGCCCTGTTGCGTTGGGCGGTGTATTGCATTTCACGCATCGTCCGTGACGCTTGCGTTTACTTGCGTCCACTGTTTAGACTATGAAAGGGAGCGCGTCGCTCGCGTTGCTTGTTCGCGTTGCTTGTTCGCGTTGCTTGTTCGCGTTACTTGTTTGCGTTGCTTGTTCGTGTTGCCCGCGTTGACTCTGTAATGGCCCTTTGTCTGCAGTCTGGAACCACCATCATCAGCAGCTGAGTCTGGTCGTCGCTTCATGTTGAATATTGTGTACAGTATATAGTAATGTTTGAATAAATGTTATAATAAAAGATACACGTTTCGTTAATGTCTTTTTAGAGCTTCTATACCTTACAAGTTATTGAAACAGGTACCATCGGAATATAATTATTCAGTTAGAAATAGACATTGAAAAACAGTTTATATTATATACACACCCAAAAACGTAATGACACAGACAAACCAGTTAATTTAATGCATTTATTTTCAGAATGCCAATCTCTAATAGGCTTTAGCAAATAATCTAGCTATTCATCTCTCTTTGGCCTCTTGTCTCCCTGCTTGTCTTTTGCTTTCCCATCCTCAGTGACCGCCTCCGTTTGTCCCTGTTAAAAGACAGCAAACACAAGAAAAATAAGTTTACCATTATGAATGCTATAACGTAACGTTATATTGAACGTTATACTTTTTACATGGGAAGTTACTCATACATTTTTGCCTTCATGTAACGTTGATAGTGAAGTAAATAGGGTGCAGCGTTACCTAGCTACCACCCTGCAGCTACAACTGGTAAACACACACATTTCTAAATCTCTGCTAACGTTACGCATATAGAGTAACAACATATAAAAGAGATGAAAATGCCACCGGACATTAAACTTTAAAAACACAAATGGCACAAAAAGACCGCTAGCTAGCTAACAGCCTAATGTTAATGATAGGGTCAGTTAGCTTAACGTTAGCTCGGGTGTATCTACCTAATTACTATAACAATCCGTACCAGCATTAAAGCGTTAAGCTTTACATTGATTTAAAACATTAACGGTGATAACACATGTACGGCAAACACTAAAGATACTTACATTTAAATGATTATTTCGCCGTCAGCGATACCGCTCCAACTCCCGCTTAGGTCCGCCATTTAATTTTTTTAAACGAGCTGGCAAAGCCGCGCGCAAAGGATTGTGGGTGATATGGGAGCACGAAGGATACACATATGCATCCTTTGCCGTCTATGGGGATTTCTCCGAACGAAGGACTCAGTCCTTGGTGGGATTCGGAGGATCCTCGACATTGGAACGGTCCTTCGACGGACGTCGATGACGTAGCATCCTCCAAATTCTGGCTTCGAAGGATCCTTCCTTGACATTGAGAAACACCTACGGTCACGGCAAACTTTGATGAGAAAATTGGTGTCCTTAAAGGTTGGATTTTTCCTTTTTTTTATTAAGGCATTAAGATCAATTTCCAAAAGATGATTTTTTTATTCCTCTTTTCAGCATGGGTTCATAAACTCATGAGCACCACTGTAAGAGCCAGTTATTTCTTTAAAAGCACATTATAGTTAGAGTGAACTAAAAGCTAAGCTCAAAGAAAGCCACAGACATAAGGAAAGGAAGATTCATTTAATATGTAGCTCCAAATATAACTGAAAACACATAAAACTGCATATTTGCTGTTTTATAATGTAGCACATTGATCCTTAACGTAATGAGGAGAAAGAATCATTTAGTTAAAAAGAGGTTCAGATCATCCAATATACTTATCTAAAGAACCCTGATAACTACAGGGGGTGCAATATGGGGCCCATTGTTGAGATGAAATGAGATCAAATAAAACTGTATTCATACTGAGGGAAATTGCTGTGCAATAGTACAAATACAAAAGTCTAGGGGGAAAGTGAAAAGAGGGGGAGAGAGAGAGAAAGAGAGAGAAGAAGAGACAGCGATAAGAAACTCTTTGAACGAGTCTTCCTATGGCACAAGAAAGTAGCACACCCGCCCGCCACTCCATGAAAATGGAGATTTTTTTTAAATATATTATATATATTCCTTGAAGAATACTGTAAATGACAATAATGATCCTCACTCTTTTGAAAATCATTCTTACAGAGAGCTACACTGACAAACGTATTCTTCGTCTCCATACTGTGGTCAAATTTGATATCGCACACCTCAATTATAATCACCATGTAAAGACATCACAATTTATTCTACACAGTTCATATCAACCTACAGTATAACATGTCATTGTCTCCCAGGCTTTTGTTGGCCTGATATTATTTACGCAGAAGAAGCAAATAATGTAATCCAGCAATATATTAATGAATGTGCCTAATTTGCAGTGACCATACAGTGATAATGCATTAAATCAATGTATCAGTTAATCATGAATTATGAAACAATCACCACAGTTTTAAGATTACTGTCATCAATAAGATATCCATCCAAATGTCTCCTCTTCTGTTCCTGAGGTATGGTGTTGAATAATGGGCAGAAAAGTGTTTTTTCAGAACATTATGAGTTATTGAGTCTAAGTGTACATTTGTGCCAAATTTTTCAAAATCCCCTTAAGATGTCCCTAAAATATTGAATTGACTAGAATGTGACAGACGCGGCCACACTGAAGCAATGTCAAGATAATATTGCTCTTCTGAGATCCTGACATCATTGGGCAAAATTGTAAACTTTGAACTAATGGCAGGGCTAGAGGACAATACATGTTATTTCATAAAACTTGGTATGACAGGCTGTAAAGGTTAATCCACCCATGCACACTGTAGCTTGTCAGGGCGCAGGTGCAAAATCTGGGTGTTCCACAAAGCACAAAACCAGGCACAAGGCTATTAATGTGTCAAACGTAACATGTTGAATAAAAAAATCCTTTGAAAACTGTAGGAGCCATGAATGAATTCAGTTGGTTGTATTTATTTAGACTTCAGTTGGATGCCATCAGGGGCGGAGTGGGACCAAAAAATCTACCGGGAAAATTTTGTAGACCACCGGCCCTCGGGCAGGGGCGTTTCTAGGATTTGAGAAGGTTCGGGGCTTAGCCCGGACCCATTTAAAGAAAGTGACTGCAATGCAAAACAGCGATCGGCTTGCCCAGCTTGTTAATAGCCAGTTCATTTTAGTTTCCATTTTGTAGACGTTAGTTAGATGGCACCAACATTTGGCCTAATCATAACTGGCCTGGCAACCCAAAGGACAGGGTTTTGTTTACAATTTGTGTGGTCCCCCCCGCCCCCCCACCAGAATTTTTTTTAGCATTAAACACTTCATTTCCTGCATTCTGGTGAATTTTTATGCATCTATTTCTACCTTTTTCTGAATGAATTTATGCTGGAAATATATTTATGTAAAGGGAAACATAGATTATAAATCCAAATATAAAAACACAATGGAAAATATTGCAGTAAGGCTCTGTGGCATTCTGTATTGCGTTCATCTATTTATTCTCCTGTAGATCGACTTTTGTAATTATATCTGAGTCAGCACACATGTAGCCTAGGCATAATTTACTCCTCCCTCCTATTTTGCGTCTTTTGTTGGGGAAGTAACCTCCTTAAATGTGCATATGACAATTATTCACCTCAATGATACATTATTCATTTAAATTTATTAATAAACCCCTGTACTGTAGGCCAATACTTCAGGTGCTTGAGCAAGATTTCTGCTCATGCTCAAAACTTTGTGCACATTCAAAATATAACTTATCCCATCTGTGTTCTCTGAGATTTGGAGGAGTCAAGATATTTTGAGAAAAATAAAGTTATAATAGGCTATTACAAGAATAAAGTCACTATATTTCAGAAAGTAATGTACCTGCACCATAGTCTGCTGTGCAATAGGCCTACGTGATTGCTCTGATACGGTAGATCTCAGACCTGACAGACACAGAGCCCGTTTGGTTCTCTGGTCTCTGAATGAGACAACGTTTAGGGAAGTGGCTGAACGCTGCTCTACATCTGAGGTGGAAAATCGAAACTAGACCTACGGCAGAAACACATCTGCCGCAGGATGTGCACAGCAGAGCGCATCCATGATAAACCTGAAGCTGCACAGCTGTTTACAGCAAGAGTGGACACTAAGAGACCCACGGGTCTGCTTCAGAGCTCTGTGTGTTTGAGTCTGAACCATAAACTGGAAACGTCACGTCACAGGAACTTCAAACTAAATCATTAGTATTGCGTTCCTAAATTTTGTGTTGATGGCATCAATGTATTAGACTGGTTTGGCTATGATTGTTCCCGAAAATTATACCTTTCACAGCTTTCCTCACGTAGAGACGGTTGTTAGGTGATAGCAACATAGGCTATTGTCTGGTTTCATATTTGTCAGTCAACTTTTTCAAAATAGCCTACATTGGGGGCATTATTTTTTTCATTTTGAGTCTGACCTTCTCAGTGCCCCCTTTCCCTTTTCTTGTTTGGCTTTCCATCATTAGACTCACACACTGTCTGTTAACGTCACCGATAGACTTCCACCAGTGACGAGGAAAAAAAGAGGTGTTACACGTTATAGGCCGACCAGGGCTATGCCATTTGGGGAGGGGCCGCTCACTGATCCACCTATATTTCTGAAAATCCTAGATATGGTTGTGACCTGCACTTTGTTAGTGCTTTCTAAATAGCCTGTGTTTGTATTGAAATAAGAGGCTGCACAGTTAGACCAGCGGGCCGCACGCCAGGCCGCCGGATGTTGTTGCTAAGAACTTGCAATGTATAACTATTATCAGACCGGCCCTCACGGCCTCAAAACACTACCGGCCCACCGGGAAAAGCCCTGACTCTCCAGATTGCTACTCCGCCTCTGGATGCCATCCAACCCAAATATAGGAAGTGAAGCAACAATGCATTTTCTAGCCTGCAATTTCAACATTGCATACAATTTTTGGACTTATATATGATTTAAGGGATGATAACTTTCAAATCCATAACCTATTATGACCATACGTTGCTTGTTGTCTGTGTGACTTGTCAGGGCCGCCCTCTCTCTCACTCGTTGTCTTGCTCATATAAAGTGACTGTTTCAAGCATGTGACATTTGTTTATGATGTTTGGTGCAAAGGCGAACCGAACCAAAGGAAAAATGCAATAATGTTGCAACTTTACCCCCTAATTAAACTGAGTCTACCGATCTACAGGTGTGAAAGCGCCCTTATTTTGGTTTCTGAAGTCACGACTAAGACTTTACCAATACTCTAACTGGCAATACTGTAGTTACATTCTAACTTTGAACTTTGCTTTCATGTCTTGTTTGTATAGTTTCAAATGTCCTTGCTGTTTTATATCTCCGTTTTATATTTTTTTATACTTTGCATATACAATATTTGGCTAACACAATTGTGTTTGGGAACTTGGGAAACCAACCCAAATTTGCTTCTAATATTTACCAGCATCTGATTAGTTGGCTGTGAGCATGTCGTCACCCATCAGAGGATCTCTTTTCTCACGTAACTGTGTTCCTAACATTGTGTGATGGTTACCGATGCTTGGTTACTGTTTCTTTCTATAACTTTGCTCATTAAGTTAATGACTTCGTTGTTTACGAAGTGTTCCTAGGAAAGATGTGTCACTCTCAGCCCTCTGGAGTGACGATCCTCTGTACTCAGCTCTGGTAATGAACCTCAAAGGATTTGGTGACACAATGCCGTAAACAGCTGCTGTTTTTGTGAGCTTGTGAAAGTTAGAGTGGTTTGTCTCAGTTGCATTTTATAATTAAAGAGTGTAAAACACTTTATTAGCCATAGAAAATAGAAATGGCACTAGAATATCTCACTCAAGTAGATGTAGAACACTGGCAGTAACTTTTTTACTTTTGGTCATAGGCCCCAAATCAACAAATAACTCTCAAGTTCAGTAAAGGTTCTTTAATAAAGGTTTTTCTTTTTTTTAAAGTTTGACATACAAGCGAAAAGAGATTCAAAGCACATTTAATGTAACTAGAATATCCTAATTGTGCCATAACATAATGCAATAAATGTAGGATTTTCCAAAATTAGTTTAGTAAAATATGCAATCACATTTCCACTTCAATAACATTTACTGAAGTCTGTGATATTAAAATCAACTCAAAGTATCTAAACAAATAAACTAGATTACTATAACTGCAGTACGTTCTCTTACTTTTTACCCAAAGACATTACTTATAATTTATTATTATTGACTGGAGTATTTTTTCTGTATTGTGAAGTGAAAAATAGCATGATATATATCGCTATCACTATCTAAAACATAAACATACTATGATAAATATTTTAAACATCAGCCATGCTCAGTACCGGACTGGGATAATAATTTGGAACGTCCACAATAGTCAAACAGTTGAATGTATTCAGTTTCAATGGTTAGTCATCATGCACTTCCTTAATAAGGGAAAAAGGAATAAACATTAATAAATGTGATTTTTATGTTTTTTGCCCACCTGACAGATACTGACTTACAGGTGTTTATTTTTGAACCCGCAGAACCCTGTGATGCATTTTGCGTCATCTGGTGGATTTCAGCAGACCTTGGGTGATCTGAGCCTCGTGCGCTGCGGCCACGGAGAGAAGCCACACACGGTTCATCTGAACACACTGGCCATACTGCCATGACACAGAGCTGGATTTAAATCAGCAAAATATCTCTTTAAGTCACTGGTTCTCAAACTATGGTACAAGTACCACTGGTGGTATGCGAGTTTCCTCTATTGGTAAGCCATTTGATTCTCTGATATATATATATATATATATATATATATATATATATATATATATATATATATATATATATATATATATATATATATATATACATATACACATGTATGTATGTATATATTTTTTTAAATGAAATAAATTAATTTAAAAAACATAATACTATAGAAATACTACAACATTTTGAATAATAACAATACTTAATCTATTATCAGTTAAAAGTAAGTTCCTTTAATTTAGGGTTTAGTCATTTTTATTCACCACCCAAACATTATTACTAGTATAACATGTCAGCCAAACATTATTACTAGTATAACATGTCAGCCAAATGTTATTACTAGTATAACATGTCAGCATTAGTGTTTGCTCAATTTGAAATTAAATAATTGTAGCATAATACTTTGCCAATAGAAGGATGCACCTTAAATTAACAGTTTACAAGAAACTACTGAGATGTCTCAACTTTTTTGAATATCCTAAAGATCTTACATTTAATTTCTTTTGTCCTAAGACAATACACCAAAGGATTTAAAAGAGGGTGAGCAACGATGGAACCAATCGTTAAACCATGGCGAGCCTCAAGAGTTAATATCACGCCTAACCTGGTCAAAACAATGGTGATAAATAATGGAGAGTAATAAAATGTTACCACGATTAAGTGACTCAAACAAGTGCTGCCCATTTTTATTTTGTCATTATTTGAGGATATTTTCACAAAAACTATTATCCAAAAGTACGTCAGGCAAATAAAACTGAAAGTGAAAAATAAAAGAAAAAATGATATGACGGTAACCAGATTGAAATAGTAAGTGGGGTCAACACAAGTAGTTCGTATTAGGGCCGCATACTCACAGAATGTGTATTTGAGCTTTGAGTCGCAGTGAGGGAGAGGAAGCAGAGTGGCAGGCAGTACAGCCACAAAACCACAGGCAACAATCCACAGGATACAGGTAAGGACAATAGTGCGCACATTTGTTAAATAACTGTGGTAATGAAAGGGATAGCTAAAAGCAATCAATCGATCAAATGCCATAACCGATAAAGCAAACATCTCCATTACTGCTCCCAAGTGGTAAACAAACATTTGAATTAAGCACGGCACATAAGATATAGTATTAACCCCAACAACTAAAACCCCAATCATTGTTGGACAGCTGTAGGTGTACAGTAAATCAACAACAGCAAGGTTGCAAATCAGAAGATACATTGGTTTGTGCAATCTCTTGTCATAAATAATGAAGAGGATGTTAAGTATGTTGGCTAAAACAGCTAGAACATAGATAATCAATATAACCACACCAACTACAATAGGTCTTTTGGTTGTGTCAAAACCACCTATTATGAATTTTGTTATGTTGATTGAAGCATTCTGCAAAGACATATTCAAAACATACCAAGATTAAACAATGCAAAAAAAGAAGTTGATGAAAACACTCTTAGCATACGGTCATTCACGACATTGTAACTCATAACCAACTATGGACGTTTAAGCGTTTAGCTTACAGCCAACAATGGAGTTTACCAGACAGGTTTTATGGCTCACGAGAATGAAAACCTTTCACTGGGTAGACTCATTGTCCAATCACAATGGATACTGAACCCAGGAAACTTGAGCTAGTATCTGGCTAGCTTAAGCCAATTAGAATCTGGCTCAGAAATCCCATATTGGCAGTACAGGTCGATAACATCTGTGAATGTCAACAACAAATTGTCAGAGGCCCAAAACATTTTTTATGTTTATTTGTATGGGGACAAGTATGTAGCATAGACACATGCCACACACCACAGCATTTATGGCCTAAACTAATTTGCAATGCACGTCCCTAAATGGACCCGTTTTTTTTTAAATACAATGACTCAACACATAAAAGACGCGTTACTAGTAACGCGTTACTTTAATCTGAGCACTTTTTTCAGTAACGAGTAATCTAAAACATTACTATTTCCAAACCAGTAATCAGATTAAAGTTATTTATCCAACTCACTGTGCGTTACTATTTGTCATTTTCCTTAGTAAAAATATATATTTTTGCTTTCTTCTTGCGTCTCGGGGAGTGAAGTCACGTATGCGACAAGTCACGTTTTCAGCATGTGGGACAGTTCACGTGTACCACGCAGCGACACAAACGTAAACAACAATGGAGGGAGGAGAGAGATGCGCGTTTTCTTGCTGGAAATCCAGTCACTATTTAGAGTTTGTGTCAGCTAAAGACGGCAATATTAAGGTTGGTTGTACACTCTGTGCTGGTGGCGACTACGTCACATTTGAAGAACGATTTGGAGTCGCAGCGCTGCAGCCAAACTTACAGAGCAAGTCCCAGCAGGTGGAGCGAAGCAGATAGCAGGAGGCCCCCCACCACCCAAACAACAAAAGCTGGACTTCGGTGCAAAACCAGTAAGTGGGGGACAGTTGAAGAAGTTGGTCGGGCAGTAGGCCTATGTTGTAGCGGAAATGCTGCCCTTAAACACGGCTGACTGGCTCTCTTTCGTGCCATAATAAACCAGATCCTACTACTGGCAACGCTGAGCTGCCTCACAGTAAACCGGTTGTCATTTTTATGTTGAGGCTGTAGGGGTGTTGTCGGCAGCTGCTGCATGTAACTAATAAAGTAACTTGTAATCTAACTTCCTTACTTTTAAAATCAAGTAATCTGTGAAGTAACTAAGTTACTTTTTCAAAGTAAATGTGGCAACACTGCCCGGGACACACTGAGGCGACACCGACTTGAGAAACATAATACGTCTCCATAGCAGCAGGCGGCGCTACTCTGTATTGTTGCCCAAGAAATGAAAACCAGCAGCTGATTGGCCGAATGCGTCACATGGGCTGGTTTTCTCCGGAAATTCAAAGCCAGACTGTCATGGCGGCTCATTCAGAATACGATCTCATATTGTACTAAAATAGTTCACTGAGACATGTTTCTGAAAACATTTTAAGCGAGAAATACGCGATGCAGTTGCTGAATCTGTCTTCATTTCAGCTCAACAAAGGGCAGTTTAAAAGATTTTCGTCAGATTTTGAGAGACTCTAGTCACGCTCATTCCGCTCGCCATTTCCGGGTGAGTCCCGACTGCCCTGCCTCCGACTGAACATGTCAGGTCGGCCAAAATGAACGCTGACAGTCCCCCAGACTGACGACGACATGGGACACACCGAACAGACTTGAGTCACTGACCTCGCCAGACTGTCCAACGGCCGATTATCGGCCCTGAGTGTCCCGGCCTTTAGTATACGTAAGCTTTCTATGAAGAGAAGCAGAGATAGGGAGGGGGTGCGTAATGACTGTGGCTACACACGCTCCCCACCGGTATAGTCGAATGCTGCAACTCCTCACACCCTAACTATAGGCTTTATCGAAGAGGAGAGTTTTAAGTTTGCTCTTAAAAGTGGTGACGGTGTCTGCCCCCCAAACCCAGATTGGGAGCAGGTTCCACAGGAGAGGAGCCTGGTAGCTGAAGGCTCTTGCTCCCATTCTACTTTTAGAGACTCTAGGTACCACAAGTAACTCTGCATTCTGGGAGCGCAGTGCTCTAGTGGGACAATAAGGTGCTATGAGCTCTTCAAGATATGAAGGTGCTTGACCATTTAGAGCTTTGTAGGTCAGAAGAAGGACTTTCAATTAAATCCTGGATTTTACAGGAAGCCAATGCAGAGAAGCTAATACAGGAGAAATATGATTTTTTTCTTAGTTTTTGTCAGAACACACGCTGCAGCATTCTGGATCAGCTGGAGAGTCTTAAGGGTTTTATTAGAGCATTCTGATTATAGGGAATTACAATAGTCCAGCCTGGATGCATGGACTAGGTTTTCAGCATCGTTTTGAGACAGAATGTTCCTAATATTGGCAATGTTACGAAGGTGAAAAAAGGCTGTTCTAGAGGTTTGTTTTAAGTGGGCGTTAAAGGATATATCCTGATCAAAAATAACTCCTACATTTCTGACTGTAGTGCTGGAGGACAGGGCAATACCATCCAGAGTAATTATATCTTCGGATAATGAGGTTCGGAGGTGTTTAGGGCCCAGTACAATAACTTCAGTTTTGTTTGAGTTTAACATCAGAAAATTGTAGGTCATCCAGGATTTTATATCTTTAATGCATACTTGAAGTTTAGCTAACTGACTGGTTTTGTCTGGCTTGATTAATAAGTCTAATTGGGTGTCATCCGCATAGTTAATTGAGTGTTTCCTAATAATACTGCCTAGAGGAAGCATATATAAGGAGAATAGAACTGGTCCAATACTGAGCCTTGTGGAACGCCATGGCTAACTTCAGCGTACCTGGAGGAGTTATTGTTAACATTAACAAATTGTGATCGGTCAGAGAAATAGGACTTAAACCAGCTTAGTGCAATTCCTTTAATGCCAACTAAATGTTCCAATCTCTGTAACAGGTTGTTCATTTTCACCAGTGCCGTCTCTGTGCTATGATGCATTCTAAATCCTGACTGAAAGTCCTCAAATAAACTATTGCTATTTAGAAAATCACATAACTGATTAGTGACTACCTTCTCAAGGATCTTGGAGAGAAAGGGAAGGTTAGACATAGGTCTATAGTTGGCTAAGACTATTATACTATACTATTAGTTCTTTTTGAGGGGAGCAACAGAGTCTAAAGTTGTCCGTAGACAGGCCGTAGCACCATCTACACAATTATCAATTTGGGACGGACTAAAGTTAACATAAAGGTCCTGTTTTATTAAAGCACGGTATTGAGTTTAATGCTGTTGGAATATCTTCCTTAAATTTAGCTATAGCACTGTCAGATAGGCATCTAGTGTAGAAGCTTTTATCTAATTTCGTAAAGTCGGGTATTAAGTAGAGGTCGACCGATAGTGGATTTTACCGATACCGATAGTTAGGTTGGGCCGTATTTGCCGATAACCGATTAATCGACCGATAGTATTTAGAATTGATACTGGATAAAACAGTTGAATAAAATACATACATTTTTTTTTATATATTTTGGCCTTTTCCGCCTTTATTTGAAAGGACAGCTAGGTGAGAAAGGGGAGAGAGAGGGGGAAGACATGCAGGAAATCGTCACAGGTCGGATTCGAACCCTGGACCTCTGTGTCGAGGCATAAGCCTCTCAATATATGTGCGCCTGCTCTACCCACTGAGCCAACCCGGCCACACATTTTTTTTTTAAAAGTCCAGACGCTTTTGCCAATAATCAAAATAATAATGTCATATTTATTGATATTACACCCACAGCAATGCTACACAAGCATGTGTGTTGACTAAAACAGTTCCTACATATTTGGAGTCATCCAGTGCAAAAATAAACATAATGTGCATTATAATTCATATAAAGGACAAACTATTTACATTTCTTCAAAAAAAGGCCCAAATGTATGCCAAATCTCAAAACAGTGACGCCATTCTTCTCTGTAGAATGGTTAGACCTAGCCTGACGTGGTCCTACTCAGATTCTACCGCTCCATTGGGCTGTGATTATGGGTTGTGTTCCAACAGAACCAGGAAAAAAAATGCGTCTGCATTCATTTGATAGACCTAAAACCAATCAGAGCAACGGAACTCAACACTGTGTATCGTCTCCATAACAACCACTCTTTGCACAATGCATTCATTCTAACTTCCGACTTTTAGACTTTTTTTAAAAGCTGGATATATCATTTGTTGCGTGTAAATATAAATGTGGATAACGTTAGTGATAGTGACATGCTCGCTACAGTCGCATTTCTAGAGATGAATCAGCGAAAACACGTTTTATTTCTCTGATTCACGGCTTTGTTCTAGCGCCGGCGCTCCCTCTCTTCTGTCTCTCTCTATGTCTCTCCACCATATAACGCTCCCTCACTTCAGTCTCTCTCTATGTCTCTCCACCATATAATGCTCTCTCTCTCTCCAGTCTCTCTCTATCTCGACGCTAGTACTGTACTTTCGGGCAGTTGTTGATGCTCCTCTGCTGAGGATTTTAAAATGAATGCGCTGTCGATTCTACACATCTCAATTCTCCAGCGGCAGCCACTAGAAGGATCGTGGACGATTTGGGTCGGACTTGCGTTCATTTTTGTCAGTGTTTTAACCGCTTGAGGTTAGTTAGCCTACTGCTAATGTTTAGCGTCATCTCAGCCTCGAAAGCAAACAAACAACCATACTGTTGTGCTGTTCTTTCTCTATTAATGCAGCATCTATTCAACAAATGAATAACTTTATAATGATATAACAAACCTTTTTGCTGTCGATGCTTTAAACGCGCATCTGATGTCAGCCTTCTCCGCACAGCATGTGTTCTCTGTGCAGCGCGCAGTAACACGTGTCAAAAATAAACGACACAAGGCAAGGCAAGGCAAGGCAGCTTTATTTGTATAGCACATTTCAGCAACAGGGCAATTCAAAGTGCTTTACATAAAACATTAAAGAGCAGTTATAAAACAATTTAAAAACATTAATAAACAAATTAAAACAAGAATAAAATTGATAGTGCAGTATAAGAATAAAAGTTACAGTGCAGTATAAGAAATTAAAGTTAATAAAATAGACTATTTAAAGAAAAGCAACATCAAAAAGATAGGTCTTTAGCTTAGATTTAAAAGAACTGAGAGTTGCAGCGGACCTACAGTTTTCTGGGAGTTTGTTCCAGATATGTGGAGCATAAAAACTGAACGCTGCTTCCCCTGTTTAGTTCTGACTCTGGGGGACAACAAGTAGACCTGTCCCAGACGATCTGAGAGGTCTGGGTGGGTCATAATGTAGTAGCAGATCAGAAATGTATTTTGGCCCTAAACCGTTTAGTGATTTATAAACCAGTAAAAGTATTTTTGAAATCAATTCTTTGAGGCACTGGAAGCCAGTGTAGAGACTTCAGTACTGGAGTGATGTGATCCACTTTCCTGGTTTTAGTGAGGACTCGAGCAGCAGCGTTCTGAATCAGCTGCAGCTGTCTGATTGATTTTTTTAGGGAGACCTGTAAAGACACCGTTACAGTAGTCAAGTCTACTGAAGATAAAAGCATGGACAAGTTTTTCCAGATCCTGCTGAGACATAAGTCCTCTAACCCTTGATATATTTTTTAAGGTGATAATAGGCTGATTTTTTTAATTATGTTAATGTGGCTGTTAAAATTTAGGTCTGAGTCCATGACTACACCAAGATTTCTGGCTTTGTCTGTTGTTTTTAACATTGTCATTTGAAGCTGAGCGCTGACTTTCAATCGTTCCTCTTTTGCTCCAAAAACAACCACCTCCGTTTTTTTCTTCATTTAATTTAAGAAAGTTCTGGCACATCCAATCATTAATTTGTTCAATGCACATATTTAATTGTTGTATTGGGCTATAGTTCCCTGGCGATAAGGTTATGTAAATTTGTGTGTCATCTGCATAACTATGGTAAGTTATTTTGTTGTTTTCCATAATCTGAGCCAGTGGAAGCATGTAGATGTTGAACAGAAGAGGGCCCAGAACTGAGCCTTGGGGAACTCCACACGTCATGTTTGTATGCTCAGATGTATAATTACCTATAGACACAAAGTAGTCCCTATTCTTTAAATAGGATTCAAACCACTTTAGTACTGAGCCAGAAAGACCAACCCAGTTTTCCAATCGGTCAAGCAATATGTCATGGTCTACCGTATCAAATGCAGCACTGAGATCAAGTAATACTAAGACTGAAATTTTGCCACTATCTGTGTTTAAGTGGATGTCATTAAAGACTTTAACAAGAGCCGTCTCAGTGCTGTGGTTTGGTCGAAAACCTGACTGGAAGGCATCAAAACTGTTGTTTAGCAATAAGAAAAGGTTGAGTTGTTGAAAAACCACTTTTTTCTATGATTTTACTTAAAAATGGAAGGTTTGATATTGGCCTATAGTTGCTCATTAGTGTCGTGTCTAGATTGTTCTTTTTAGGAGTGGCTTGATGACTGCAGTTTTTAGGGCCTGTGGAAAGATACCTGAGAGCAGAGATGTGTTTACAATCTGTAGAAGATCTGAAGCCAAACACTTCGAAACATTTTTTGAAAACACCCGTTGGTAGAATATCAAGGCAACAGGAGGATGTTTTCAGATGCTGTATAATGTCCTCCAGGTTTTTAAGGTTGATCGTATGAAATTGTGTCATGTTGGAATTTGTTTTGCGTGCACAGTGTGACAACACATATCCTGTACTTGATAAGGAGGCACTGACTGTTTGTCTAATTTTCTGAATTTTGTCTGTGAAGAAGGAGGCAAAGTCATTGCAAGCCTTGGTAGACAACAGTTCAGATGCTACCGGTACTGGAGGGTTAGTTAATCTATCAACAGTAGCAAACAAAGCGCGTGAATTATTATTGTTTCTGGCGATAATGTCAGAGAAAAAGGACCGTCTTGCATTTCTTAGTTCCAGATTATAAATGTGAAGTCTCTCTTTATAAGTGTTATATTGGACCTGGAGATTAGATTTTCGCCAACTGCGTTCAGCTTTTCGACACTCTCTTTTTTCTGTTCTCACACCTATAAAATTTCTCCATGGAGATCTTTTTTTACCAGAGACAGCTTTGACCTTAGTGGGAGCAATAGCATCAATAACAGTTGTAATTTTACAGTTGAAATTATCTACAAGCTCAGTGACTGAGGCCCCAGTGAGGGTGGGTGTAGAGGAGAAAAGCTGAATGAATGATTCACTGGTGTTTTCAGTAATATACCGTTTTCTGATTAACTTTGTTTGAACACTTTTGGGCACAGAGATAGTGCCGTTAAAGAAAACACAGGAATGATCAGAGAGAGCAACATCAGTCACCACAACCTTGGGAATGTTCAGACCCTTGGAGATAATCAAGTCCAGAGTGTGCCCCTTATTGTGCGTGGGCTGTGTCACATGCTGAGTCAGTCCATAGCTTTCAAAAAACACAACACAGTTCTTTGGTCCCTCGGTCCTGGGGGTTGTCAACATGAATGTTAAAATCACCAGCAATAATTACACGGTCAAAGTTAATACAGATTATAGACAGCAGTTCATTAAAATTGTCAAAGAAGGATGCACAGTATCTAGGTGGCCTGTAGATATTTAGAAGTAGAGCTTGAGGGGAGGATCTTAGCTGAAGAGCCACATATTCAAAAGAAGCAAAATTTCCGTAAGATATTTGCGTACATTGGAATGAGTCATTAAACAAAATGGCGACTCCACGTCCTTTCTTATTCACTCTATTCTCACTCATAAAACTAAAGTTAGGGGGGGCTGACTCAATGAGAACAGCAGCACTGTTATTATGGTCCAACCAGGTTTCAGTTAAAACACAAGGCATCAGTGATAGTTTTTATTTTGCCTCTAGAGGCTGCTATTGTAATGCATGATGCCAGCAGACCCTTCTCAGCTCTCGTGTACTGTGTAATGAATGACAGCGTGCGCTTCTCAGCCGCTCCAGCAACGGACGCAACCAGAAAAAACTATCGGCATGGATTTTTGCCGATAACGATAGTTCCACCAATCAACTATCGGTGCCGATTAATCGGCAAAACCGATGAATCGCTTGACCTCTAGTATTAAGAATTCTAAAGTTATTAAGAAGCAGAGGTGTCAAAAGTATTCACATTCATTACTCAAGTAGAAGTATAGATACTAGGGTTTGAAAAGACTTTTGTAGAAGTTGAAGCATCAACTCAAGCTTTTTACTTAAGTAAAAGTGTAAAAGTACTGGTTTCAAAACTACTTAAAGTATAAAAGTAAAAGTAATGTAAGGCAGTCAGAGATCTTCAACGGGGTCCTCAGAGTCATTGTAGGGGGGCCTCCAAATTATTGTACATTTTTGAGTCTTTAACAAAAATTAAAATAAAATGTCTTAACATAATTCCAACATATTATTAGCAAATATAAATTCCCACTGATGATAGGCTTACTGGCCTATAGGTAAGGTAGTCACTAAGATATCAGCCCACAGATACAGTTAATCCTAGATTTACTGTGCCACATATGCAACATTAAAATATGATTTATAAAATCATGCCAACAATTAATATTTTAATAGCTTATGAAAAAAAGGTATGTAAGAAGGCTTTAGATTACCCTAACAGTTATTGTAGGCCCAGTTTAATATGCAACTTAATTTCATACAATATGTAGGGGGTCCTAATAAGTTAAGGGTCCTTGGCTTAAAAAACGTTCAAGACCCCTGATGTAAGGGGGGGAATGCCATTAAGGACAACAGCTTAACTCTAAAACGCGGGGACAAAATCATATGACTATAATATTGTTACAGTATATTAAAATCATACCTGCAAACT
Source organism: Perca schrenkii (assembly GCA_025617405.1). Classification (NCBI taxonomy): domain Eukaryota; kingdom Metazoa; phylum Chordata; class Actinopteri; order Perciformes; family Percidae; genus Perca; species Perca schrenkii. The sequence continues at coordinate 40,473,750 of CM046789.1, read as the reverse complement.
CAGAAGGGCGGAAAAAGGTGACACGTAGGCTACATCTCTTCTGTGTTTTTCAGACAACGGCAGCTACAGTCTGGTGTTAGACTCCTCTCCAGTGAAATACAGACACACTTTTACACCGTTTAGCTCTCACCATTTTATCATGTTTACTCCAGCTGCTAGCTAACGCTAGGCTAACCTGCTTCCAACTGTAGTGTTGATAGCGTCCCGTGCGGCGATGTTCGTTCCATCTAACGTCCGTTTTCGGAGCATCGCGCAGGCATTTAAGTGGCACCTAAATAAGGCACCGAAATCCGTGTTGCTATTCGGTCCGGTAGATAACGGTCGTTAAGGCACCGGTGGCGTATTAGCACCGGGTCTGTACAGGTGTTATGGATCGCGTACAAACCAATAGGGTGTCGGAATAGCTATGTTTATACTTCTCATCCAACCACAATCAAATTCACTCTCTCCGGATGGAGCGATTTGGATAGGTTTTTTTGTGTTTTTTTGAACGAAGACTGACGAGCTGGAATGAAAACAAGCCGAACTGAAATATGAGTAACGAGGCTATTTTTAAAATGTAAGGAGTAGAAAGTACAGATAATTGCGTGAAAATGTAAGGAGTAGAAGTAAAAAGTATGCTGTAAAATAATTACTCCAGTAAAGTATAGATACCCAAAATTTCTACTTAAGTAAGGTAACAAAGTATTTGTACTTCGTTACTTGACACCTCTGTTAAGAAGTGGTCTGATAATAAAGGATTCTGCGGGAATACTATTACATCTTTCATTTTGATGCCATATGCCAGCACCAGGTCGAGGGTATGGTTAAAACAGTGGGTGGCCTTATGCACACTCTGACTAAAACCAATTGAATCTAGAAATGAGTTGAAAGCAATACTAAGGCTGTCATTGTCCACGTCCATATGGATATAAAATCACCTACAATAAGTACTTTGTCTGATGTAAGGACTACATATGATAGAAACTCACAGAATTCGGATAAAAATATCTGAATATGGACCTGGAGCTCGGTAGACAACAACAAATATAATTGGCTGTACCGTTGTCCATGTTGGATGTTGAAGATTATGAACAAGGCTTTCAAACGAGTTATAATTTAGTTTAGGTTTAGGATTAATTAACAGGCTTGAATCAAATATGGCTGCAACTCCTCCTCCTCGGCCTGAGCCTCTAGGAATTTGAGTATTAATATGACTGGGAGGAGCTTCATTTAGACTAACATATTCTTCATGGCCCAGCCATGTTTCAGTAAGACAGAATAGATACATTTGATTATCTGGTATCAAATTGTTTACTAGTACTGCTTTAGAAGACAGAGATCTTATATTTAATAGTCCACATCTAATTTTCCTATCCTGTTCTATCATTGCAGTGGTAGTTTTAATCCCAATTAGGTTGTTAAGTATTGCCCCTCTTTTGGTTACCTTTGATTTAACTCATCTGAGTTGAGGAACAGACACCGTCTCATTTTTTGGGACAGGCTGTGGCTGACGGGGAATGGATGCTAAATTGACTACAGTATGTTTGCAATCAACTTCTTATTACTTAGGGGATTCACCACTTTGTATGGTCTATTGTTGATTATAACTGGAATAGTAGTAGTACTACATGTTACCCTGTAGAAAACATTTTCAGATCCATCCACTTGTAAAGTGCCATTAGGATCAATACCTGGGGGGCATGAATCTGTGATATTTTCTACAGAATGTCAAAACTTACTCAGTGTGGTCGTTACGTTGTCAGATAGCAGCCTGGCTCCATGTCGGTTTGGGTGGAGACCATCAAGCTTCAGCAGGCTGGGCCTCTCCCAGAACAAGTCAAAGTTGTTGACATAGGGAATGCTCAGGGAAGCGCAGTGGAGTTTCAGCCAGGTGCGGAGCCAGAACAGTCTGGACATCTCTCAGCACCCTTCCTGTAGGTAGGTAGAGGCCCAGAGATGACGATCCGTTTTCCTGTGCCCATCAGGCTGGTGATGAGAGTTATGAAGTCTTTCTGGAGTGCTATCGACCGTCTCTCTCTGATGTCGTTTGTGCCCACATGCACGATGATGTTGTCAACCTGAGCGTGGCAGGCGTGGATGCTTGGGAGTTTGTACTGGATGTCATGGACCTTGGCACCAGGGAAGCAGTAGACCTTGGAGGGACCGCTAGGTGAAGGGGAAATGTAGAGGTCCCTGACCATGGAACTTCCGATGACCAGGGTGGAAGTTTTTGAGTCCGAGGGAGGGCAGGAGAGAGGGGGCGCCAACTGTGTGAATGGACCAGGATGAGCGGCATGGGGATGTGGCAGAGAAGGGTTTCCACAGAGCAGAGGGAACTCCTCATCGTCCATCAGAATGGTGTAGTGATTTTCCAGTCGTAAAGGTTGGGCTGCGTTGTCCTGACCGCCTGCTGTGATGCTTGCTTATACACCATGGCTCAGGCTGGTGTGGAGTGGAGCTGGTCAGCAGAGCTGGCTTGGTTCTCGGCAGAGGCCGAGGAGAGACAACAGGGACAGAGGTTGTATTAGTGCATGGTGGGATGAGAGTAGCGCAGGGCAGAGTGGAATCAAGACATCCAACATTAGTATTAGTGTGTGTGAGGGGTACTTCCAATTGGTGTCGAGGAACTGTTCATTTACCTTGATTTGGAGAGTCGCTATTCTGGCTTCAAGTTCCACTATCTTCTGGCTGAACAGGAGGCACGAGTCACAGCCAGGTGTACAGCTGAGGGGGGGCATTGTGTAGCTTGCTAGTTAGCTAGTAGCAATGTTGACGGAGGCCCTCTCCAAAAACTGATCCGTCTTCAAGGAGGCAAAAATCCTGAGGGATCAGCATCCCCTCCCCGCTAGCAGACAGGCTAACTAGCCGTTAGCACAACAAATAGCTAGCCGTTAGCTGACGGAGCGGAGGAAAGTTTTACAAACAAACGAGAAACTGCGGCCCGGTTTCGGTCTGTGGGCCAGACAGGTCCGTTTAAAATACAGCTAAAACGGTGCAAAGTGTGACTGCATTTCACTGTAGAGGACTTCAACCGCAGGACGTTAAGCAGTCTGACTTTAAGTAACAGTTATATCTACATTTTTGTTTCTGTGTTTATTTACTTTTAATGTTTAATATGTTTATGTATGCACCCCATACCCCATGGTATCAGCGGAGAAAAAAATATTTAAACTGTGTGCACAGTTTTGTAGGATTTGCAATCCGTGCCCTCTAATTGTCTCCGGTCAGAATAATTCCCCCTGCATAGGGTTTGGTACCGTTCACTTTGGTACCTGGTACCGTTCACTTTGGTACCTGGAATTCAGTTCAGATACCCAACGGTACCTTTTTTCGGTACTTTCCCAATGTAATAACAAAATGTCACGATGTCAGTGATATATGTCAGTGAGCAAATTGCTGTACTAGGGTCAACAATAGACCTTTGCATGCCCCAGCCCCCCTGGGGTTTTTAAATGTTAGAAGTTTAACATTAATGATGGATGATGATACAACAACACAAATGAGATCCATGGGGAAGCTAATTAGTGTCTCACGCTTGAGCAAAGTGTGCATGTGGGAGTGTATTCCTATGTGTGTGTGTGTGTCTTTGTGCCTTAGTGAATTCTTATCTCAAAACAATCAATGTCGTTTTCCCCAGAGTTCACATGTTCCAAACATTGTGTTTTGCACTTCCGTTGAAACAATTCTTTCCTCCAACTTTTTTGGCAACTTCAACTCTTTAATATGTTATTTGTATAAATTGACATCTTAAATAGAGTTCCATAGATTTAGGAAAGTCAAAATATGAATGCTGTAAATTGAGTGTTCTGTAGCCTGTATGGCAACAATACATGAGGCGTATACAGTCGCTTCACTGGTCAAAATCCGTTTGTTTATGAGGGCAAGCACTGTGTGGTTTTAAACTGCCTGAACTTTGATTTTCAATTATCAAGTCGATTTTGTATTTATTGATTGTATATTAGGGGTGTGAATCTTCACTGGTCTCATGATTCAATTACAATTATCCCGTCAACAATTCAAATCGATGTGTCCCCGCCTCAATATTATTATGTATTACTACACATGGTTTTCATCAACAAATTCAAGCAGTCAGATATATACAGTATGAACTCCCAGGGCCGGTTCTAGCCTGCGATATTAGGGTGGGCTGGTAGAAAAAATAGGTGGGCAACTTGGGAGGTTGGTAGCACAGAGTTTAGAGAAGTGCATTAGTGGCCCAATGGCTGCCAGCTTCCAGGCCATGGTGACGTGGTACAAACATTTGACCTAATACCCAGTGTTGCCAACTCCTCAGTAAGGAAAGTCGCTATTGGCTGTCCTAAAAGTCGCTAGAAGTCGCTAGATGACGTCATACGCTCATTTGCATACAGCTTAGTGGTTGTGTCAGCAAGGTAGATAGAAAAAAAATAGAAATCTTTAGCCAAATAATCACAAATTCAATACAGGAATTTCTTTTACCTTATAATTATTACTTAGGTAGCCTATCTTTGAAGTGAAAAAAGAAAAAGAAAAAAAGAAATTCTACAATGGGATGGAGAAAGATTGATAAATAATTCTTTAAAAAGGTTGGGTTGCCCAGGGCCAGGCCAGCTCAGCGGCGACTTTCTCCCGTCACGTCCCGCTGTCTCTCCTACCTACACCGGCACCCGCCTGTGAGTGCTTTCAGATGGGGGAGGGGCCCACGGCGGCACTCGCTGCTCGTTGAGAAGAGTAAGAACAAGTCTCCAATAACACCACAAAAAGTCGCTAGATTTCTCGCAAAAAGTCGCTAGATTTCTCGCTAGTCGCTTTTTTGAAAAAAAGTCGCTAAGGGGGTCTGAAAAGTCGCTAAATATAGTGACAAAGTCGCTAAGTTAGCAACACTGCTAATACCAGCTGGCCTGGCAACCGAAAGGCATAGGATCTATTTGAACATATTTGGGGAGGAATATGATGTGGGGGGTCTGAAACTAATTTGAGCATTAAACACTTAATTTCCTGCATTCTGGTGAATTTCCATGCACCTATTTCTAACTTTTTCTGCATCAATTTATGCTGGAAAGGTCTTTATTTGTGTAAAGGAAAACACAGGGGACAATTGAAAATATGAAAACATAATGGAATATACCGTAATGAAGTAAGGCTCTGAGGCATTCTGTATTTTTCAAATATTTATTCTCCTGTAGATCAACTTTTCTCATTTAATGCTATCTCTTCTGAGTCAACACACATGTATGCCTAGGCATGATTTATTCCTCCCTTCTCTTTTGCTTCTTTTGTTTGGGGAACTAACCTCTTTAAATGTGCACATGGCACTTATTCATGTGAATGATAGGCTGCATGAATTCATTTTAATTAATAAACACCTGGGACTGGAATAGCTCAGATATGTTTCAGCAAGATTTTGGTCATTTTCAAAACTTCGTGCACATTAATTATTTTAATTAATAAACACTTTCATTGACTTTTCTTAACTTTTGATTGGGTGGGCACGATGCACGTTTGGGTGGGCTGAGCCCACCCCTGCCCATTGCTGCTGCCGGCCCTGTGAACTCCCCTTTTTATTGTATCTGCTCTTAAAAAAAGACACCTTCTGAATGTAGCAGAGTCTGAAGTCAACAGACAAAAGGCAAAAACAAAAAAAACAGCGACCGGAAAATCAACAAGCATGATCAGTAGGCTATAATCGATTATGGTCTGTCACTGCTTTGATGCAGAATCATCCACGTCCGCATTGCAATGCATGGATGCACTGATTGATTTCAACACCCCTACTGTATATAAGAAAAAGTAATGACAAATCCCTGCCTACAAAGTCCAAAAACCCAAATAAGTCTTCATATTTCTTATTTTGTCTAGACAAAAGTAAATGAAAAATAGTAAAGTCAGTAAGTTTAGTCAGTTTAGTTTAAGTTGATTTAAACACCCTCATACCTCAGATTCCTACTGGTGATGTAGGACTGCAGACAGGTGTAGACAGGTTCATGACCACTTAAGGCTCTACGATGATGACGGGAATCTTCAACTGAATTGACAGTTGTCATAGACTAATTACAGGCTAAAATTTAATTGACTCTTCAAGTGTTTAGTCTGTTTTTTAAGAAAGAAAATGTTGATGAAAAGACTCAAGGTGGCATTCTATTGCATCTTAAATTACTTTTTGTGCTTTTGCTTACATCTTAGAGATACTTGTTAGAAAACTGGATACAGGTTTTTACCATTTATGTAGATGAAGCTTCAGCCATGTACTACTACAACTACAACATTAATAATACTGCTACTTTTATTTACAATTGCATTACCCATAATACAAACTACAATTACCACAAACAACTGTAGTAACACTATCCACATGCAGGCATTGTCCAACAACTTAAGACAAAAACTCATGAGCTAAAAGGCTTCACATTTCATGTTAATCATTTGCTTGTTATGTTATTCCATAGAGATGTCATAAATTTAGATTAAATGTGCTATGTGCTGAGAGACCAGCATTAAACACTTGGGATATTAACCCTCCCTCCTCAGTAACAATTTAGGTACACGTTGGGCTTTTGTTCAAGTGCAATTGTTTACTCATGTGGGATTTATAATTCATTAGCATTATTAAATTAATGGCTCTTCCAATTAACCCTCATGAGGTGATTTTTCCTCGCTGTGCATAGTTGGCATAGCAATATTTCCCCCTTCCACTGACCAATTTAATATTAATTACTATGTTAATTGAAAAAAGTCAGACATTAACACCTACTGGAAATACAGTAAGAAATGTTATGTTTCTTACTTATTTTATCTTCACAATAACTGATTGATGTATTTCTGCTAGATGAAAAAACTAGTGTGGCTAAGAGAGATTAATGTGACTGATTGTTAGTGATCCATAGAGAATAAAAAAGGAAGGGATGTTGACCTTCATCACAAGCAGGTGTGGGTTGTCTTCTGCAGGGAGGGGTTTCAGTAATCTTCAGTTTATAATATCTTGTAACTGCACACTAAATTCAGTTTTTTCTTTGGAAGTATTTCAGAATCTTTTCATTAAATTAAGATTTTATTTTTGCACCATCTTAGCCTCTTGATAAATTATTTGATTCATCCTCGGCATCTGAAAGTCTTCGACATTATGTAGGTGTAAAAGGTTGAGTGGTAGAAATTGATCAGCTTGTTGCTTGTTTAGTTTGTTTGTTTAAAGTTTGATAATAAGTGTGTGAGTTACTCACACTTTGTTTTATTTATCTTATTTTAATGCAAAACAGTAATTGCAATAAAATGGTTGACAGTGTATATGGTGCTATTGCCACATTTCTAGTGTTTAAATGTTTGAGATGATGTTATATTTTTTATATTTCCTTTTCAGTGTGTTCAGGAAATTTGTACTCCATCATGCCGGGGGGAAATCAGAGCACTGTGACTGAATTTATCCTTACTGGATTCCCTGGACTTCATCCAGAGTACCAAGAAATTGTCTCAGCAGTACTGTTCTTAGTTTATTTCTTAACTGTGACAGGCAATGTTACAATTTTTTTTTTATTTGTAACCGACCGCAGCCTTCATAAGCCAATGTATTATATAATTCTAAATCTGAGTGCATGCGACATTCTCTTTAGCACAACCACTTTACCTAAGATCATCAGTAGGTATTGGTTTCAATTAGGGAACATTTCATTCACTGCTTGCTTTGTCCAAATGTACTTTGTTCACTATCTTGGCACAGTGAATTCCCTTATTCTCTTTCTGATGGCTTTAGATAGGTATTTGGCAATCTGCCATCCTCTCAGATATCCCCTTGTTCTTAAAAACTCCACTATCCTCATTTTAAGTATTACAGCATGGGTAACTGCCAATGCAGCCTCTTTAATGTTAGTTATTAGAGCATACCCTCTGCCTTACTGTGCTTCAAACATTATCAACCACTGCTACTGTGATCATGTTGGTATAACAACTCTGGCATGCACTGACAGGGCTCCTTATGGTTTCCCTGCTTTTGTGTTAGCAATGGTTATGTTACTGGGACCTCTGGCATTCATACTGTTCTCATATTGCTCCATAATTATAGCTGTATTTAAGATAGCAAATGTACAAAGTCGTGTAAAATCCCTGTCCACTTGCAGTCCTCAACTGATTATAATCTCACTCTATTATTTACCCAGATGTTGTGTATATTTAGCCAGCAATGGCTTTGGCATTAAATTTAGTGATGATGTGCGAATAGTAATTATTATGCTGTATAGCCTTTGTCCCCCCATGATTAATCCACTTATATACTGCTTGAGAGCTAAAGACATGAAAGAAAGTTTGCGGAAGCAATTCAACAGAAGGGCTGTTCCACAAAAAGCACAAGTTTCAGCTATAAGTAACTGATAAACCAATGCATTATTAAATGTTTTTCCTATCTTCTTAATAGCTATCTCTCCTTGTGAGGACTGGCAAGTCTCATGAAAAATATTGACTAAGGACTAATTGAAGCTGTCAAAATGTCATTTTGAAACACGTCTTAATTTAAAGGAACATGCCGACTTATTGGGAATTTAGCTTATTCACCGTAACCCCCAGAGTTAGACAAGTCCATACATACCCTTCTCATCTCAGTGCGTGCTGTAATGCTGTCTGACGGCTCCAGCAGCATCAGGCCAGCACAGAACATGCAGGTGAATGGTTCCAGTAATCCTACTGCTCCAAATAAGTGACAAAATAACACCAACCTGTTCCTATTTACATGTTGTGATTTATAGAGTCACAGCGTGTACAAAAAACAATGTAACATGACACACAGCCATCTTCTAACAGTAAACAAACCGGGAACTATATTCTCAGGCGGAAGAATATAGTACTTGGGCGGAGTGATATGCTCGCAGCAAGCCTGTCTGAGAATATAGTTCCCGGTTTGTTTACTGTTAGAAGATGGCTGTGTCTCATATTACGTTGTTTTCTGTACACGCTGTGACTCTACAAATCACAACATGTAAATAGGGACATGTTGGCGTTATTTTGTCACTTTTGTCACAATTTGGAGCAGTAGGCTAGTTAGAACCAGTTACCTGCAGGATCTGTGCTAGGCTAAGCTAATGCTGGAACCGTCAGGCAGCCTTACAGCACGCACGGAGATGAGAAGGGTATGTATTGACTTGTCTTACTCTGGGGGTTACAGTGAATAAGCTAAATTCCCAATAAGTCGGCGTGTTCCTTTAAGCCAATTCTTAAATGGAGGAAAAGGCTTCTTTTATCTGCTATGTCGAAATTATAGCTCTAACTCTGCAGGACTTTCAAATTGTCATGTGAATTGGAGTCAGTTGTTTCATATGTATACTGTCAAAGTACAGAGGCAGCGCAAAAGTGTAGAATGAGGGTATATTTTAAATGTATTTGTTGTATTTTTATTAAAAAAGTGAATTAAATTAAATATTAAGTATACTGTATATCAATTATTAAAACTGTGTCTTTTAAATCTCTCTTTATCAAGCATTGACTAAGATTCAGTTTCTATTTCATGCATTGTTTATTCAGCAGGACAATGCACAATAGATATATAGTACCAGATGTAGCTAAAACCAAATTTTCATCTGTAGTCCCTGGGTGGAGGCCACTAGTGATGCAGATGTTACAGAGATAAAAGATCATTTGTAGTAAATGAAAATCTTAGGATACACTCTTAAAAAATATATATAATTAAATACCATACGGAAAACTAAGAGACGAAAAAACTAAAAATAACAACCATCTGAGCAAACAAGAGGAGAACAATAAAGAATGATAATAATATATTATACATTTTTCACTAAGGAGCACACAAGTGCCAACATATTAAAAACATACAGTTAACCAGTAGGCTACAAGACATTTCTAACAAGACATTCAGTATCAGTTTCAATGCTGGCCAGAGTGAGCCAGAGAGCCAGCAAGTTTTGTTTGATTTTGTTAGTTTTAACAATAAAACATTTGATTTATACTTGAACTGCTGCCACCCTGCCCTTGCTTTTACCCCTGGGTTATTTAATTTTTCTGTCCTTCGCCCCTAGACTTAAAGGACAATTCCGGCCAATTTACATGGAAATGGGAAAAATGATGTCTGTGGCTTCCACAGTGATAGCATTAGAGAAGGCTAGCTGTAGTCTCGCGCTGAAGTCCAGTTGTAGCAGGAAAAGGTAAACAGTGTGCAGATCGCTCCGAGAAGCAATCCTGTTTGGTCCGGCTAAGGGAACTACCACACAGATCGCCACTGCCAAGCCTCCTACTCACCAACTTTAATTGCATTTTGTGTCTGTTAAGACACTCTTGCCCCGACAACTGCTGTTTTAGCTCAGTGGAAGCTCGTAGACGTAGCTGCAGCTACTCCATGTTGACAACACCGATTCGGCTCGTTTTTCTATTGACATTTCTCGCATATAGTGATCAAGATTAACATAAAAATTCTCCTTTAATAGGGACATAACAGTACTGAAGACTTTAGTTAAAGGTGTTAAGTGTAGTTTTGGGGTGAAATGCTGATGCTCCACACACATCTTCAGCAGTGATCTATACAATCACCACAGTTTTAAGAGTAGTGTCACCAATTCAGGACCCTACCAAATGCCTTCTGTTCTGAGTTGCTGGCATTGAATAACAGCCAGAATAGTGTTTTTGCAGAACATTATGATGTCACAGCAAGTTGACCTTGGACCTGTGTGAAACGTCGTAATTGGCGAAGGAATTTTTACATTGTTTTTAAAGAAAACATTTTCTGAAATGCAATAACAACCTCAAACGAAGGCATACATTAAAAACATGACTTTAAGTTGTGCAACTTAACTTTCAGAACTACAAGTTTCAACCTAGACTGATCTGTATATAGGCCTATATGTAAATATTAGACCATTATAAAAAAAATATCAACCTAGCGACTTCCGGTGGCTGCCTGACGAGATGCGTGTGTAGTTCTGAGCTCCGTCTCAAAAGACCGACAATATACGAAATATCCTGTAACTCAGAAACTATTCTAGTTTAAATTACGTCTAAGTTTCGCTACAAAATGTCGAGCGGGAGAGGAGCGAAGAATAAATCGTCTACGGACGAGACAGCGAGCAAAAAGAAAGTTTCGGGACAAGAACCGGAGGATGACTCAAACGCAGCCATCTTGTTAGAAATCCGTGAGCAAGAAGAAAGGCTAACTGGAAAAGTTAAGTTGGCTGTGAGGCAGGCAGTCGAGCAAATACTTGCCGGTGAAATCCAAGCCCTGAAAGCTATGATTGAAGCCTCCAACTCGGCAGTAAACAAACTCAGTGAGGATATTACACGGCAAGCCGAGGCCGGTAGAAAACTGCAGGGGAGGCTAGATGCTACATCATCCAACATCAGAGCGGTGAAACACGATGTGGGTGATCTCCAGAAGGAACTACTGAACCTCCGCCAGAAAGTCGCTGAGATGGAGGACAGATCACGAAGGTCTAACCTCCGACTTGTCGGCCTGCCAGAGTCAGCAGAGGGTGAAAATGCCATCCGCTTTTTGCAAGATAACTTGCCCATGTGGATCCCCTCCCTGGCCAGAGAGAAGATTGAAATTCAACGGGCTCACCGTATATTCACCACCCAGGACAGGACCGGCCGACCGCGGACACTCATCTTCCGGCTACTTCGTTACCAGGATAGGGAGAAAAGAGGACATTGGCATCCAGGTTGCTGTTTTTTCCTGATTACAGCAACGATACCGCGCAGAGGAGAAAAGCCTTTGACGCGGTGAGAAAACAGCTTACCAACAGAGGTCTGCGACCGTTCCTGTGATATCCAGCAACCCTGAAGGTTAGACACAACGGCTCGCTGCACTTTTTCGAAAGGGTGGCGGATGCGGAGACATTTATGGCCATGCTCGACCGGAGCCCCTGCTTAGCATCCAGTGAAGCTGACACCCCCCGCGTCTCTTTCTCCACCACACCGGATGAAGAGGGTCCCTCATCGGATACTTCTCCCGCTCCAACTTGACCCGAACAGCAGGCTACTTAAGGTTTCACGCTGCTTATTCCCCTCTCGACTGCTCTGAATATCTGATCTCAGTTTACTTGAAAGAGTATAATTTATTAGTCTACCTCTTAATACTGAGTAAATTACTTTACGAACTCAATTCTGACGAATGTAGACTGATTCTGAGGAGAGAACTTGATTAGAACCCAATTTTGCTTTACAAATGTATGGTTATTAGGATACAGTTAAAGTTTCTGATACCTATACGGACTCGGTCAGGGGACAAATATCGCTGTTGAGTGCCACAGTTAGTTGATAAGAAAGCCTTTTTATTTTATTTTCTTCTCCATCCTAAGAGACCATTTATCATATCTTGCGGATGGAATGTTTTGTTGTAATTGTTCAGTGTTTGTTGCCAAAGCCTTGCCATTTATGTACAGACTGTTATAAGTTTTTCTCTGGTTTACATATTTTATATTTGAGGAGCGACATTTTGTGTAGACCTACATATGATATCCTCCAGTTGATAAAATGGCGCAAGCTATATTATGAATAATTCCATTAATATAATGTCGTGGAATGTACGGGGCCTAAACTCACCAGTAAAGCACACCAAATGCCTAGAATTCCTTAAACGTAAAGAGATTTCCATTGCCCTGATCCAAGAAACACATCTGAAATCAACTGATATTCATAGGTTTCAGAATAGGTTTTATAAGTGTGTTGCTCACTCTTCTGCGACAAATAGGACAAAGGGAGTGGCTATTTTATTCAGTAGAAAGTTAGGGTTGAAGGTGGAAAAATCGGGCAGGGATGACATCGGCAGACTGACTTACGTCTATGTTACAATTAACAGTACACAAATCTGTCTTGCATCGATATATGGCCCAAACATCCATGGCCCAAACTTCTTAAGTTCAATTTCTAATACTCTCTTGGACACTCCAGGTCATTGTCTTATAGTTGGGGGTGACTTTAACCAGGTGTGTGACATAAACTTAGACAAATCTATGAATGCAAGTCCAAGCCAGGACTCTCCTCGTGGGATCAGCAACTTTATTTCTGAGCTTAATATTATTGATCCATGGCGCTTAAGGAACCCTTTAGTTAAGAATTATACTTTTTTCTCGGCCAGACACAAGACATACTCAAGAATTGATTACCTGTTCATTTCCGCATCCCTGAATCAATATATCGATTCCACTGATATCCTTCCTATTGTAATCTCCGATCATGCCCCTGTGGTATATAACTTTAAGTTCCTTACGACCCACAGTAAAGGTACACACAGATGGCGTTTCAATGCAACATTACTCCAGAATGTAGAATTCTTGGAAAGCCTCAGAAATAATCTTCAAATATTTTTAAAAATGAATTCGGAGACAGCGGCCTCACCCCAAATACTTTGGGAAACGACTAAGTGCTTTATAAGGGGAGAGGCCTTGTCATTTTCCTCCCATTTGAAGGCGACCAGGAGGCGCAGGGTTACGCAATTAGAGGATGAGATACAAACTTTGGAATCTGACCTAAAGCGGCAGTTCTCTGAACGAAATCATTCAGCTCTGCTAAAGCTGAGTTTTTAATTCATCATACGAGACTCACGTATTATGATCAGAGCGAAAGATCGAGCAAGCTTTTAGCTGCCAAATTAAAACAAAATGAATCACTCTCTACTATTAGTGCAATTCAAACATCGTCTGGACCTGTAACGTATGACCCAGTTGAAATAAATAATACTTTTGCAGAATTTTATTCTCATCTCTATATGGCGGACCCTGCTCCTGACTTGGCTGCCCTTAAATTGTATCTGTCGGAACTTGAATTACCATCACTGGCTGACAATGATTCAGAGTCCCTTGAAACACTGTTTACTCTTTTAGAACTTAAATAGGAGTAAAGCTCAATGCAAAAAGGGAAATCGCCTGGCCTTGATGGGCTACCTCCAGAGTTGTTTTTGGAACTGTGGGATATCGTTGGGCCACTGCTCTTAAACTCTCTTAACTAGGCTTTAGATACTTGTTCCTTTCATCGTGACCAAAATACATCTCTTATATCAGTCCTGCTAAAGAAAGATAAACCACCTTTGAGATGCAGTAGTTACAGGCCGATATCACTCATTACAACAGAACTGAAGCTGTTTGCCAAGGTGTTAGTCAGAAGACTGGAGCCATGCGTAGGTAAATTAATTCATTGTGACCAAACTGGGTTTTTAAAGGGGAGACTTGCTTCAGACAATATCCGACGTCTTTTTCATATACTACATGCATCAGAATCAGATACACACCCCGCAGCTATATTCAGCTTGGATGCGCTAAAAGCCTTTGATCGAGTGAGCTGGATATATTTGCGGCAGGTTCTAGAGAATTTTGGATTTGGCAAAAGATTAATATCAATGATCAAAACACTATATACCAATCCTTGTGCAGTCGTACAGACAAATAATATTGTGTCTACAACATTCCCCCTGCAGCGTGGAACTCGGCAAGGCTGCCCACTGTCTCCGCTCCTTTTTGCTTTGTCACTTGAACCGCTAGCTCAGACAATTAGATTGGATCCGCACATTTCACCCATCAGTGTACGAGGTACACAACATAGAATTTCGTTCTACGCGGACGATGTTTTACTTTTTTTTACTAATATCTCTGAGTCTCTACCTCAAATACTCAAAGTCTTCACGCAGTTCAGTTTATTTTCTGGTTATAAAATGAATTGGGATAAATCCCTCCTCATTCCTTTAAATGCCCCTGCTAAAAACCTCAGCTTACCAGTCATTCAACATGTTCAGTGGCATAACACTGCATTCACATATCTAGGTATAGTTATAACCAATTTCTCAGATATATCACATGCAAATTACAATAAACTTAAAACGGAGATTGTATCTGACATTCAGAGGTGGTCTGACCTCAAGGTGTCACTGCAAGGCAGAATTGCGATACTAAAAATGAACGTACTCGGCCGACAGAATTTTCTGTTTTCTGTGATCCCTATGCCTCCACCACCTAAGTACTTTGATGAACTACAGTCCCTGACTACTAAATTCATATGGAATGATAAAAGAGCTCGCATTCGCCTGCGCACGTTACAGCGACCAAAACACTCTGGAGGCTTGGCAGTACCTGACTTTAAGTTATACTACTGGTCATTTCAAATAATGCAACTGACAATTTGGTGCAATGAGAATGATGTCACACCCTGGCGCCAAATAGAGGAAGAGATGGTAAAACCACACAGGATGATAGACATGCTATTTTGTGGGTTGAAACCTAGATCTGTGTGTAGAAAGTTTGGGCCAATCATAGGCAACTCCTTGAAAATTTGGTTTGCTGTCCAGAGACATATGGGTTGTAAAGAAAAGTTATGTGACCGCTCTCCTGTTTGGTATAACTACAATTTATTACAGCATTCTGGTCCCTATTTTAATGACAGTTGGGCTTCTGGAGGAATTCACATTCTCCAAGATCTATATGACAGAAATGGTTTGATTTCACTCCAAGAGCTTAAAGAACGTTATTCTCTACCTGGGTTTCCTTTGTTCTTGTATCTCCAGTTGAGATCGGCAATCCGTGCCCATGGAGTTCCATGGGATTCACCTTTACCCTCTCATTCGTTGGACTCTTGGATTTCCTCTTGGGCATCCTCCACTGGATTAGTGTCCAGTATCTACAATGACCTACTCTCTAAAAATATTAAACCTTTGGGAGTAATCAGTTCTTGGAACCATGAACTTGAGGGTCGGGGTTGCGATCTGGACTGGGACAATATTTAGACCAACATACCCATCTTGTCGAAAAATCCAGCACATCAGCTTATTCATTATAAATTTCTGCATAAATGCTATGCCACACCATACAGACGCTTTACAATGAAACTGACAGATGATCCCAACTGTACAAAATGTGATCAGAACATTGTTGGCACATATCTTCATGTGTTTTGGGAATGTCCCTCTGTGTCTGGCCTCTGGTCCAAAGTGCATAGGTGCCTTGAAAATATCTTAGGATTTCCCATTCCTATGCATCTCCACCTACTTCTATTCAATGATGACTCCGTTCTTAGTGGCAATACCAGATTGGCACAGAGGAAAGTTATATTTGCAGGACTGACTGCCGCTAAGAAGTCCATAATACACTCATGGTTTTTCCCCGGACATAAGGTCAGCAAAAGAATGGCTAAATCATTTCAGAGACATTGCTCTTTTAGAAAGATCATTGGCTGTCATACATAAAGCGCAAGCATCTACTGTGCAGGCCTGAAACGCTCTTATCTGTTCTCTTTCCGATATGACATTGCTTGCTCGCATATAAGGTGTTACTGTGAATTATGCTGTGTGACTGTAGGACTGTCATCTAATGTAAGGAGAGGGTCTGAAAATATCTATCCTTTAAATTATTTTTCTATTCATTAAATCGAAATTAGTTCGAATTATCTTTTTGTCTTCAAGGGGGTCTCTCTATCTCACAAAAAAAGTTGGCACACCCCGCGCATAGCCTAACAAGGCTATACAATTAAATAACCTAGGCGCGAGTGGCGCTTTTGCGCAGTATGCACACAGCAGAGTCTTTTGCCACGAGTCCAAGTCAAGTCTCTGGCCATCTGATCTTTCCCATAAATCTTATGAATTCAAAGCATGTCCAGACAGTACAGTATTAAAATCAGTTGTGGAATAACTTTATGGGGTCTACTTAACACATCCCTCTAGCCCTCAGACCTGGTGAAATATTAACCTAAGTCTGTCACATTATATGGATACAACTATAAAGATACAATGTGCCTGTTCCCAGCATTAGCACAACACTTTGCCATGGTTAGCTTGTTACCTGTGATGATATCATATATTCTAAATGTAACGTCTCTTTCATTCAAAAAAATTTCTAATATCGAAGTGGAAATCAAGAGAATAGTGGCAGCGCCACACCAGTTACAGAACAACATGCATCTCAACGTCAGTCCAAATTACGCACAATAAGCAGTTTGATAAAATAGGGAATGTATTAACGCTCCTGGGGGCGGTTCAGCGAAAAGAGGAGGCGTGTTCCGGCGCAAACGGTACTTGGTGCTATTTTGCAGTTTCAGAAACCAATTCCGCCACTGACCAGGAAAAACCTGGTCTAAAGTCAGTAGCGCGTTATTCAGATGCTATTTTAGGGGCGCATGCTTGGCCATAATGTAGCATGTGCACAACGCGCATACACTTCGCTCATCTAAACGGACGCAGCAGTTCCCATTTTTGCAAACCATACATAATTACAAAGGAAAATATTACTGAAAATACGCTTCAGGTGTTTGGATCGGTCAGGAGGCACTTTACAGTACAGTCCTCAAAAAGTCCCAGCATTCTTTGGCTTGTTGTGTTTTACACAACATTTCCATGAATCATGGATGTGTTGATGACATAAATGAGGAAATATTAGAGGACTTAAGGAGACGTGATGTTGAACTACGGCGGGATCTGTTCCGGGAGTAATGCGCGATGTGCTCCTGGTGGAGCGGGTGGACGGAGATGGAGTTGGGGGAGCAGGAAGGGGCACAACAGGAGCAGGTGGTGCGTTTGGAGGCCCACGCTCCATGGCTGCAGCAATCCTCTCCAGACTTGAGGAGATGCGCCCGAGCTGCCGCAGCAACATCGCCACCCGGCCAAGACGGGCATTTATTACTTTGCCGCATCTCGGACAGCTCCCGCTGGCGTGCGCCAGGAAAATCCACCTTTATATAGCCCAAACCACACCTAGCTACTTCAGACCAACCCATTTTAGATTTGCGTCGGGAGCAAGAGTCATTTATCCCGCCGGTATAATAGCAACAGCGGCCGAGATCCGCCCCCAAAGCTACTTGCGTTTTGCATTTCATACTTGCGTTTCAGATCGTTAAAATAGGGCCCTAAGTGTTAGTACGCTCAGTGAAACTGAGTCCAGCACGAGAGAGACCCGACTCAGAGGAGGAGAGAGGTTAGTGAGGCCAGCGTCTCCACGGCAGGTGACAGTGCGCACGGATCCGCTGCGCCACGCATGGATGAAATAATGAAATAGTAAATAGGACTACAGTAACACAAATATGTGCAGAATTAAGACCCAGTGTTTGGTGGACCGGGGTACACCTTGTTCACTTAATAGCCTACAAATCATCCACGGGATTAATTACGCATCACATGAGTTTGCCCCCCCGACACAGCGTTTGTTCCTGGGGAGATGAATCAGTGCGTCCCCCCTCCTGTGCGCCATGGATGTCTGAGCCTCAGCAACTACTAACTATAAAGATATAATTTGCCTGTTCCCAGCATTAGCACAACACTTAGCGATGGTTAGCTTGTTACCTGTGACGATATATTCTAAATAACGTCTCTTTCACATTAGCGTGTGAGTGACTGACCTGCCTGGGTGCGTTTTGAGATGCTTGATGAAGTCCGACGTTACACCTTGCACGTAGCTGTTGGCTTACTGCAACTGTTTACAAAGTTATTGAAAACAAAACTAATGACAAAAGCAAGATCACTTCTTCGGACTTGCAAGTGCTGTGAAATCGATCGTATCCGGTTTGCTCACGTAGCCTGGTGGTGTGGTGGTGAAGTGCAGTCATGCTGCGTTCATGAGCGTAGTGGTAGGCTCAGGTCTACGTCCGAGTAGCCTATATTTTAATTTAACATCTTTAATGGTAAGAGATCGCACAGGGATGGATATTGAGCGTTGATTAAGATTAAATTACAATGCCACATATGGAAGACACCTTCAGATATGAGAGACCCCCTCAGATTCTTTACTTTGGTGCTTTCATGGGAGCCAGTCCTCACTCTATGGGAGCTCGGCTCCCTCTGGCTCCCACGTAATTCGGACACTGGTTTGATGTAGTTTCATCATCCATACGACTCTGTGATTTACTTGTGTCGGGTCCGCTTCGTAGAATGGATGATTAAGTTAGACCCAATGTTTTCTGTTGAGATGTTGAAGCATTGACGTCGTGCTATTATCGTGCTAAGCTAGTTTGATTTTGCAGTAGACACACTGTATAGAGATTTCGTTTTAATTACGTTTGAACTGATTCCAAACTTTGGACACTTTCTGTTGTTTTCTCCAGCCTGTCTCTTCTCTTAGCCCCTCGCTATTTACACTCTCGTTCTTTATTTTGTAATCTAAGCCGTCAGTGACTGACTGGTGACACATGCCATGAAGAACAGTGTCAGCCTGGTGTGAGACAGTAATAATCCTTTGTGCGGAAACAGCGTGAGCAATACAACATTGGTAACAATGATTAACCGAAGTTTCGAGGCAAATCATTTTGCATCAAGGATTTTTAGTATTCAACTTATTCGAGTTACTTGAGGAATCATTTCAGCCCTAATGCCAATGTATAAAAATATAACAATACTGATATGATCCCTAGCAAGGTTATTGTAGTTTAGCATATTTCTTTAGTTTTTTTTTTCTTTTTCGTTTTGACTTTTTGTTTTCAAATTCAGTTTAGTTTTAATTAGTTTTTTTTAGTTTTAGTCTTTTTTTGTAATATGGGTTTTTGTCAGGGGCAAGATTCAAAAAGGTCAGAAAAAGTATTGTGCATTAATAACTCAACAAAACCAGTACCCATACATCCATGCCCTGTACCTAGGTAAGCTTCTGTTTCGGGGGAGGGGGGATTTGCGTTCTGCTTCACCTGACTGTCGTCGCGGGAAGGGGCTGCTGCCACGTGTTGGGGGCTTCTGCGGGATGTGGGTGAGAAATCGTCTTTTATTGTCCATGTCCATCTGAGGCCGTTGCTCACTGCTGTCTTCCTGACACTGGCCATCTATAATCCCCTATTCCTCGTCTGCTCTTCCCCCCAACCACAGTAATTATTGGTGACTCCATCACCCAGGGTTTAATTGAATTCAATTTTATTTATAGTATCAAATCATAACAAGAGATATCTCGAGACACTTTACAGATAGAGTAGGTCTAGACCACACTCTATAATTTACAAAGCCCCAACAATTACAGTAATTCCCTCAAGAGCAAGCATTAGCAGTAGCTATAGCGACAGTGGTGAGGAAAAACTCCCTTTTAGGAAGAAACCTCGGCAGACCCAGACTCTTGGTAGGCGGTGCCTGACGGTGCCGGTTGGGGGTGTGATGAACAGTGGCAATAATAGTCATAATAAAGATAATGGAACAGTGACTACAATGGTAGTCGTAGTAGTTCATGTCATAGTAGGGCACAGCAAGGCATTACGGGGTGTAGTGTGGCACAGCAGAGCATGGGTGGACACAGTGGACGCGGCAGGACGCAGCAGGACGCAGCCAGACACTGCAAGGAATCGCAGAGCATAGCAGGGTGTAGCAGGTCCACAGCGACAGCTGCACCCAAGACCCAGATCTTGGTGCCACCCTAATCCAAGGCAATATTCTGGGCGAAGAAGAAACATAAGGACTAGGCTAGGCTAGTCTTAGTAACAAGCATTTCTGGGACAAGGATGCACACAAAAGGAAACAAATGAAAAGAGAGATGAGAGAGCAGCTCATTGTTAGCCTAGAAATCTAGACGCACCCTAGTGGCAGCAAATTAATTTTCCAGCCAGGGGGGTCTAGGCACTCTCCGTTGGCTTGCGAGCTGGAAAAAACAAATTTTGGTCAGGCCAATCACATGCTTACGGGCTTACGGCTGCTGCTGCTGGGAACAGTGGTCTTCTGGAAGACTTGGAGTTCAGCTTTTCTTTGAGAAAAGAACAAAGAACGGCACAGAAATCATTCTTAAAAAAGGAAAATGTGTTTGGAGTTTTGCCGACCGGATAGGGCAAAAGTTTAATCTATCAACTAGCTTCGCTACCTTCTTCGTTGCTCTGCCTGGTTGTAGCGCTATCCTTTTACGTGCAGAGGGAATTTGAAAGACAACCGTTTATCCCGCCCCTCGGATTGAGCCCTGTCAATAGTGAGTTCCCAGACCCAACATCTTGATGTGGGTCTGGCTTGTCAGGCTAGCTCATTGTGTCATAGGAAGGAAAGAACTTCCCCAGCAGTCTAGAATTATAATAGCATTACTAAGAGAGACAGGTTAAAGAGAGGTGCCGGATCAGGCTTGAACTCTCCCCTGCCGGATCGGGCTGTACTGGCCTGCCTCCCTCTACTCTCACTATATTACTGAATATGTGATAGGTAGATCTGATGACTATGAAGAGAAGCAGAGAGAAGCAGGGGTGCTGTGTCTGCAGCTATACATCCTGCTCCGCCGGTCTAGGCGTACGCTGCAACTCCTCACTCCCTAACTATAAGCTTTATCAAAGAGGAGGATTTTCAGTTTATTCTTAAATGTGGTGACGGTGTCTGCCCCCCGAACCCAGATTGGGAGCATGTTCCACAGGAGTGGAGCCTGGTAGCTGAAGGCTCTGGCTCCCATTCTACTTTTAGAGACTCTAGGAACCACTAGTAGCTCTGAGTTCTGGGAGCGCAGTGCTCTAGTGGGACAATAAGGTACTAAGAGCTCTTCTAGGTATGATGGTGCTTGACCATTTAGAGCTTTGTAGGTCAGGAGAAGGATTTTAAATTCAATCCTGGATTTTACAGAAAGCCAATGCAGAGAAGCTAGTACAGGAGAAATATGGTCTACAGTTTTTCAATGCCGTCACACATTGTTTTCCAGGAGCCAAGGTTCTAGACATCCTCGCCAAAGATAAGGCCCTGTTACCCTCACTCCCAATCTTGATTAAAGTGCCCATATTATGAAAAAATCACATTTTCTGGGATTTGGGGTGTTATTTTGTGTCTCTGGTGCTTCCACACACATACAAACTTTGAAAAAAAAACATTCATGCTGTTTTGAGTGAGATACGGGTTTAAGAATGTGTCCTGCCTTCAGTCTCCGGGTGAGCTCTTCAAAATCTGCACGGCTTTCTACGTCACTAGCCGAAATGAGGGGCCTAGGGGGCTAACTGTTAGCATGCTAGCGCTAGCATGCTAGCTCGTTCTCAATGACAAAACACTGCTACAACACACACAAATTCACCCTAATCTAAAAAATACATTGTATAGAACTACATGTCTCTGTTCTGCAGGTATTCCACGCAAAGTTGGAAGTGCGCCTTCGTTTAGAAGAAGTCTCCCGGCTAATCCTGCCTTGTACAGGCCGAAGTTGGAGAACAGCTTACCTAGCAACTAGCTACTGCGCATGTGCGACTGACAACAAAGATGGAACAGAAGTTGAGAGGTCTCACTCTGTAGCTAAAACAGAGACCTGACAGGATGAAAAGAGGAGCTGCAGCAATGTGCAGTACAACAAACGTGGTGTTTTTCAAAATTAAACCATGTAAACCTATTCTGATACAATCTCAAATTACAATTATGAACCTGAAAATGAGCATAATATGGCCACTTTAAACGAATCATAGTCCATTGTGGACATAATGACATGTCCTATCAGGAGAGTAAACAAACAAAGGTGGACTTCAACCTTCTCATCGACACTTTAAAGAGCACTGGGAAGTCGGTTTTTATTTTGGGCCCACTTCCATCTCTAGGTCGCGGAGCATGCCTTTTTAGCAGACTACTCTACCTTAACACCTGGCTCCAGTTTACATGCCGCGTTCACAAGTTTTATTGACAATTTTCATCTATTTTGGGAATGTAGCACTCTTTTTACCAAATACACGCGGCAGCAAAATGCTCTGTGGAAATTTGCGGCACGCCTTGCAGACTCAGAGCTATGATTGACTGTTTGCATTCCGTTAACACATGCACAAGCACACAGTCATAATCTCCCATAAGCTCTCCTTCCTCTAGAAATAACTCTGTTAGCCCACAGACCAGCTATATCATCCCCAGTTAGAATCAATAATAGACCACACAAAGTGATGAATCTGCAAAACAATAAGAAGCACTCAACTGCAAACATAGTAAATGTAACACCCATTCCCCGTCAGTCACAGTCTGTTCCAACAAATGAGGCAGATAATTCCTTTAACATACCAACAATAGCCCTACTGAACGTCAGGTCTTTAGCAGGGAAATCATTTTTAATCAATGATTTTATTATCAAACACAATCTTGATTTTATGTTTTTAACTGAAACCTGGTTAGACCAGAATAACAGTGCTGCTGTTCTTATCGAGTCAGCTCCCTCCATCTTCAGTTTTATGAGCGAGAATAGAGTGAATAAGAAAGGTGGTGGAGTCGCCATTTTGTTCAAAGACTCATTCCAATGTACACAATTATCTTATGGAAATGTTGCTTCTTTTGAACATGTAGCTCTTCAGCTAAGGTCCTCCCCTCAAGCTATATTTCTAAATATCTACAGGCCACCTAGATACTGTGCAGCTTTCTTTGATGACTTTACTGAACTGCTGTCTATGATCTGTATTGAATTTGACTGTGTAATTATTGCTGGTGATTTCAACACTCATGTTGACAATCTTCAGGATAGAGGGACCAAGGAACTGTGTTGTGTTTTTGAGAACTATGGACTGACTCAGCATGTGACGGAGACCACACACAATAAGGGACATTCTGGACTTGATTATCTCTAAAGGTCTGAACATTTCCAAGGTTGTGGTGACAGATGTTGCTCTCTCTGATCATTCCTGTGTTTTCTTTAATGGCTCTATCTCTTTGCACAAAAGTGTTCAAACAAAGATAATAAGAAAATGATACATCACTGAAAACACAGGTGAATCATTCATTCAGCTTTTCTCCTCCACACCCACCGTTTCTGGGGCCTCAGTCACCGAGCTTGTAGATAATTTAAATTGTAAAATTACAAATGTTATTGATGCCATTGCTCCCACTAGGGTCAAAGCTGTCTCTAGTAAGAAAAGATTGGCATGGAGAAATGTCTGAAAAAAGAGAAGAAAAAAAAAAAGCTCTGAAGACCTATCTTTTTGATGTTGCCTTTTTTTATTCATTGTTCTGCACTGTGAATTATATTCCTGTATTCTATCTGTTTTTAATTTTGTATTCATTTCTAACTGCTTTTTAATGTTTTATGTAAAGCACTTTGAATTGTACTGTTGCTGAGATGTGCTATATAAATAAAATTGCCTTGCCTTGCCTTGCCTTGTTATGGTAAGCTAGGTTAGCCTTCTTGTGCGCGCTTCTCAAATGTACTTTCAAATTCGTGGGATTTTTCCCTTTAGTAAATTGTACACATATTTTATCACCTTCCAATGCAAGGCACTTGCTCTTATCTGACACAGTCATAATCAAATGGGACTCTGCCGCTTTCTTCCGACTTTCGGTACTGCCATGATGCCAGGCGAGGGGCATGGACTATGTTGTGTTCAATTTGACATGGAATGTCGGACTATCTGGATTCCCAGTCGGAAAATATATGTCTATGGCATAGACTGTATAAAATCAGAATCAGAATCAGAATCAGAATCAGAAAAGCTTTATTGCCAAGTACATTTTTTACACATACAAGGAATTTGTTTTGGTGTCGTAGGTGCATGTCACACATTATCTAAAATAAGTTAAACAAACAGGTTAACAGAACAGACAATATAAGTATAAATATATAAATATATGTGTATATGTACACACACAGGATGTAACATAATAAAATAAGAGTAACAGTTAAGATAAAAAAGAGCAGATTAAGTACAGTGGCATGTAGAGCCAGAGGTGGGTGTGGATAGAGTCATGGTGGATTCCGGGCCTTGTTAATAAGGCTAGTGGCGGAGGGGAAAAAGCTGTACTTGTGACGTGAGGTCTTGGTCCTGATGGACCTCAGCCTCCTGCCAGAGGGGAGTAGCTCAAAGAGTTTGTGTCCGGGGTGGGAGGGGTCAGCCACAATCTTTCCAGCACGCTTCAGAGTCCTGGTGGCGTAAAGGTCCTGGAGCGGTGGGAGATTGCAGCCAATCACCTTCTCAGCTGACCGAATGACACGCTGCAGTCTGCCCTTGGGTCTATGATATAAACAGGTCTATGGTCAGAAATGTCAACTCTGAAAGATGTTATTTGCTCTGTGAAAGACACAGGACATTTACTCAATAATTTAATTTAATTTTAGTCAGTTTTCTAAACAGACATTACAGTTTTAGTTAGTTATCGTTTTTTTAAAATGCCTCGTTTTTATTTTTATTTGAGTTAACGGCAAAGTTGTTTCCCCAGTTGTTTTCGTTCGTTTTCATTAACGATTATAACCTTCATCCCTAGTAATTAGGATATATTTGATCAGCAAGATATTAATGAAGTATGTACTGCATAGTGCACACAGATTATCCCACCCCACATATGTCATTACGTCAGTTCCTAAACAGCCTTTATAATATGCAGTGCACTGTAACCTTGATTGTCAGTATTGGGATTTGCCTCAACCTCCCAGTCGACAGAAAATAGCTATATCATAAAGACTACAGTACTGTCTGAATGATATACGTACAACAAACTCGCAAACTTTTTTTAGAGAGAATTTTTCTCAACATTTTAACATAAATTATGATTATTACGAACAAAACAGCAATCAAAGACTTCATAATACTTGGATTCCCAGGACTTGACCCAATGTATTATGGACCTGTATCTACTCTTCTTTTCTTTACCTACGTGGCTATTCTTGTTGGAAATATTTTTATTTTAGTTTTTGTTGGAGTTAAGAGGCATCTTCATAAGCCAACATATCTGATCTTCTGTCATATGGCAATGAATGATTTGTTATTTGGGACAGTGACCTTACCAAAAATGATATCCAGATATTGGTGGGATGACAAGATAATATCTTTTGGGGCCTGCTTCACTCAGATGTATTTTGTTCATTCCTTGGGAGCAATTCAATCTCTCCTTCTCCTTATTATGGCCCTTGATCGTTTTATTGCAGTTTGTTTTCCATTAAAATATCCTGTTCTACTTACAAATAACATTGTATCTATGGCTTGCGGATTGTCATGGATTGGTACATTTCTTAGGATGATGTATATTGTATTTCATGCCCTAACCTTACCTTATTGTAAATCTAATATTGTGCAATGTTATTGTGACCATACTTCAGTTATAAACCTGGCATGTGGTGGAGATGTAAAATATGTTCAGACTGTTGCTCTCATCCTTGCAATGTTTAGTCTCTTGCTTCCACTTTCATTTATAATTTTTTCCTTTATTTCTATCTTTGTAGTTGTTTTAAGAATAGGAAATGCAGAAGGACGATACCTTATCAACTAGTACACCACAGTTACTAATTTCTTGCCTTTATTACATGCCAAGATGTTTTGTTTATCTAGCTAATTATATAGGATTCTCTTTCAGTTTGGACATCCGCATTTTATTGGTATTGTTGTACAGTCTTCTTCCTTGTGCTGTTAATCCAATCATATATTGCTTCAAAACAAAATATATCAAAGATATTTTGATGAAGAGATTGAAAAATGCTAAAGTTGGAATGAAGCTTCATAGTAATGCAATCAAATAACAAATAAAAAATGTTTGTCCATCTAAACCACTTTCACTCTTATGCTACATGTTCTCTTTATGGTGGAAGGCTTAATTGTTTATCTCATAGTTCTGCTAAATAAATTAGAAAACATTGGTTTAAATGTTCTTTCAAAGACCTGAGCAAAATTCTGTACTAAATTAAAAAGTATATGTGAGAAAGTGACAACAGCAATGTGTCAAATACAACTAAAATGTAATACATAAAATATGATTGTGCCTTACTTTTGTTTTACTTTTACTGATTGTGTTTCATGCATTTCTTCGTATGTATTGGATTGTTGTCTGATTGGTTACTTTAATTGTTCATTTTTGTTTCTTGTTGCTTTTTATTTTTTGTTTGTTCTGTTTTTACCATATTTTTTCTTTTTTTGTTATTGTGTTGTTTTTTATAAACCTGTGGATTCATGACCTCTCTTGACACATTTATTTTTTCATTGTCTGGATTTTATGCAGTTTAATTGTGTATAAAATAAAAATAAAAAGTTTCTTTCACATTTTCATATATTTCAACGAGTCTGATATTTAAAAGAAAAGTTGTACGTTATTGTAGAGCAAATGAAACATGAGCTGGTAGATTGATGACTGCTGTAGACTGCTGACGTGCTGACTTTTACGGTAAGCGTATTGTCTCAATTCCGGTGCTCCCGTGTCAAGGGCCATTAGTTTGCTGCTCCAGCAAAAATTTACTCAACTCTGCTTTATTGTTTGCTTTTGCGGCTAAGTGCCTGGATTGCATTTAAACTACACTAGTTATACTCAAGCACTTATAGTTCTCTTCTCTTACAGCAACTGCCTCGCTGATCTCACAATTGTTAAAAAACTGTTAGCTACTTTAGCTTAGCCATTAGCAATGGCTAATTCCTCTCTCTCTTTCTTTGTGTGTCAGATGTTTAGCTATTCCTCTGCCTCCTTTAATGATAAAGATATATGTAATAAATGTAGTTTATTCGCTGCTCTGGAGGCGAGGCTTAGTGAGTTTGAGGCTCGGCTCCGCACCATGGAATCAAAATCATATGCTTCCGTAGCTAGCCAGCGCTCCGTAGCTGGTGTGGACCAAGATACTGTAGCTTCTGTTAGCACTTCTCTGTGCTTCCTTTGGCGAAGTCGCCCACTCAACATGTCTTAAGTAGAATATGTTAGTCTAAATGAATCCACGCCTCCCAGTCATATTAATACTCAAATTCCTAGAGGCTCAGGCCGAGAAAGGGGGAGTTGCAGCCATCTTTGATTCAAGTCTGTTAATTAATCCTAAACCTAAACTAAATTCTAACTCGTTTGAAAGCCTTGTTCTTAACCTTCTACATCCAACATGGACAACAGTACAGCCAATTATATTTGTTGTTGTTTACCGAGCTCCAGGTCCATATTCTGAATTTTTATTTTTATCATGCGTAGTCCTTAAATCAGACCAAGTACTTATTCCATCCATCCATCCATCTTCATCCGCTTATCCGGTGTCGGGTCGCGGGGGGAGCAGATCCAGCAGGGGACCCCAAAACTTCCCTTTCCCGAGCAACATTAACCAGCTCCGACTGGGGGATCCCGAGGCGTTCCCAGGCCAGGTTGGAGATATAATCCCTCCACCTAGTCCTGGGTCTTCCCCGAGGCCTCCTCCCAGCTGGACGTGCCTGGAACACCTCCCTAGGGAGGCGGCCAGGGGGCATCCTTACCAGATGCCGAACCACCTCAACTGGCTCCTTTCGACGTGAAGGAGCAGCGGCTCTACTCCGAGCTCCTCACGGATGACCGAGCTTCTCACCCTATCTCTAAGGGAGACACCAGCCACCCTCCTGAGGAAACCCATTTCGGCCGCTTGTACCCTGGATCTCGTTCTTTCGGTCATGACCCAGCCTTCATGACCATAGGTGAGGGTAGGAACGAAAACTGACCAGTAGAGAACTTTGCCTTCTGGCTCAGCTCTCTTTTCGTCACAACGGTGCGATAAATTGAATGTAATACTGCATCCGCTGCGCCGATTCTCCGACCAATCTCCCGCTCCATTGTCCCCTCACTCGCGGACAAAACCCCAAGGTACTTAAACTCCTTCACTTGGGGTAAGGACTCATTCCCTAACTGGAGTAGGCACTCCATCAGTTTCCTGCTGAGAACCATGACCTCAGATTTAGAGGTGCTGATCCTCATCCCAACCGCTTCACACTCGGCTGCGAACCGATCCAGTGAGTGCTGAAGATCGCAGGCCGATGATGCCATCAGGACCACATCATCTGCAAAGAGCAGCGATGAGATCCCCAGCCCACCGAACCGCAACCCCTCCCCACCCCGACTATGCCTCGATAGCCTGTCCATAAATATTACAAACAGGATTGGTGACAAAGCGCAGCCCTGGCGGAGGCCAACCCTCACCTGAAACGAGTCCGACTTACTGCCGAGAACCTGGACACAGCTCTCACTTTGGTCGTACAGAGATTGGATGGCCCTGAGAAGAAACCCCCTCACCCCATACTCCCGCAGCACCTCCCACAGTATCTCCCGGGGGACCCGGTCATACGCCTTTTCCAGCTCCACAAAAAACATGTAGACCGGTTGGGCATACTCCCAGGCTCCCTCCAGGATCCTTGCGAGAGTGAAGAGCTGGTCCGTTGTTCCACGACCAGGACGGAATCCGCATTGTTCCTCTTCAATCCGAGGTTCGACTATCGGCCGAACCCTCCTTTCCAGCACCTTGGAGTAGACTTTACCAGGGAGGCTGAGAAGTGTGATACCCCTGTAATTGGCACACACCCTTTGGTCCCCATTTTTAAAAAGGGGAACCACCACCCCGGTCTGCCACTCCTTTGGCACTGTCCCAGACTTCCACACAATGTTGAAGAGGCGTGTCAACCAGGACAGCCCCTCCACACCCAGAGCCTTGAGCATTTCTTGACGGATCTCATCAATCCCAGGGGCTTTGCCACTGTGGAGTTGTTTGACTACATCAGTGACCTCCACCTGGGAAATTGACAATGATCCCCCATCATCCTCCAGCTCTGCCTCTAACATAGAGGGCGTATTAGTTGGATTCAGGAGTTCCTCAAAGTGCTCCTTCCACTGCCCTATTACCTCCTCAGTTGAGGTCAACAGTGTCCCATCCTTACTGTACACAGCTTGGATGGTTCCCCGCTTCCCCCTCCTGAGGTAGCGAACAGTTTTCCAGAAGCACCTTGGTGCCGACCGAAAGTCCTTCTCCATGTCTTCTCCAAACTTCTCCCACACCCACTGCTTTGCCTCTTTCACGGCAGAGGCTGCAGCCCTTCGGGCCCTTCGGTAACCTGCAACCGCCTCCGGAGTCCTCTGGGATAACATATCCCGGAAAGACTCCTTCTTCAGTCTTCAGAGTCTTCAGTCTCCAAGTACAGTACTTATTGTAGGTGATTTTAATATCCATGTGGACGTTGACCACGATAGCCTTAGTATTGCTTTCAACTCATTACTAGATTCAATAGTTTCAGTTAGAGTGTGCATAAGGCCACTCACTGTTTTAACCACACCCTCAAACTTGTGCTGGCATATGGCATCAAAATTGAAGATTTAATAGTATTTCAGGAGAATCCTTTATTATCAGACCATTTCTCTAATAACTTTTGAATTCTTACTACCTGACTATACGAAAATAAATAAAAGCTTCTACACGCTATGCCTATCTGACAGTGCTATAGCTAAATTTAAGGAAGATATTCCAACAGCATTTAATTCAATGCCGTTCCTTAATATAACAGAGAACTCTTATGTTAACTTTAGTCTCTCCAAAATTGATAATTTTGTAGACGGTGCTACGGCCTTGCTACGGACTACTTTAGACTCTGTTGCTCCTCTCAGAAAGAAGATGATAGGAGGATCACGTGACCGACGACCGCAATGGGTGCCCAGTACTAGAGCTCCACACCCACCCCCGTATATTCATTGAAAAACCAGGTCTATTCCTTCTTGTTCGATATCACACAGTGACTCAGTGGAATATCAGCAGGAGCAAAAAAGCAGGTATCGTTGCCATTTACCCGGACACAGAGAGTTACTAACGACTGGATAAGACGCAGGGAGACAACAGGCAGATTAGAAACACAGTGAAAACCTGTGTTGATGACCCAAGGCCTGTACTACGAAGCAAGATCAACATGGCCTGGATTTCTTTCAGTTACCCGGCTTCACCAAACCTAACAACCGCGGTCCCGCATAACCTGTATCACAACGCTGGTTAACAACTAGTTCAGTCAACCCAGGGTTTCCCAATCCAGTGGTGCGTGCGTTCACATAAAAGAGGCGGTGTTTGCACAGCATGACCAATCGCAAACATCTACCAGAGCCGCATATTTTACATAAGAAGAGCAAATCATAATTCTACATACATATGAAGAACAAAGACATGGTTTTACAGGGAAAACGCAATACAGTCGCTGCTTCCTAAAACAGGAAGGAAAGCTGGCAAAAAACAAAAGCCGACGCTGTAGATTCGTAAATCACTTACTCTTATCAATATCACTTCCTCATCAGTCAGGCACAATATGTGACCATGATTACACTTGTGCTTTCCATAAACTGTCCTTGCTTTAGCGTATTATTTCAGTTGCTACCCTGGCAGTGTTAAGCGATCGTGAGAGCAAATAAAACTATATAAAAACATAATTCAAATTTCTCAGATTAATTAATCGAAATTAACGCGTTATTTTGACAGCCCTAATTCAAACCGATGTGCGGATTGGCGACACACGGCTCAAGAAGCCGACAAATAGCCGTTTCAATGTGTTTCCTTTATTTTCATGACTATTTACATTGTAGATTCTCACTGAAGGCATCAAAACTATGAATGAACACATATGGAATTATGTACTTAACAAAAAAGTGTGAAATAACTGAAAACATGTCTTATATTTTAGATTCCTCAAAGTAGCCACCCTTTGCTTTTTTGATAGCGCTGAAAACCTCAATGAGCTTCATGAGGTAGTCACCTGAAATGGTTTTCACTTCACAGGTGTGCCTTGTCAGGGTTAATTAGTGGAATTGGTTCCCTTATTAATGGGGTTGGGACCATCAGTTGTGTTGTGCAGAAGTCATGTTGATACACAGCCGACAGCCCTATTGGACAACGGTTAGAATTCATATTTTGGCAAGAACCAATCAGCTAAGCAAAGACAAACGAGTGGCCATCATTACTTTAACACTTTAAGTACTTAAGATGGCGCCGCAGAATGGTGACACGGTGTGTTGGTGCGCTCTGTTTTATTTTGTTTTGTGTTTTAACTATGTTTCTTGCGATGGTACCCGTATCTCATTCACCAGTGAAGAGCTCGTGAACTTCAGGGGAACAATACCATCGGACTTATTTCCCACTTTTCTTCTCCCTTCACTGGAAATTTTGGACATTCTGGTCAAAGGTGCGCTCACCTTTGCTCATGCAGCGAAACGCCGGAGGAGAGGGAAACGGGCCGGTGTGCTTGTGCGTCTCCGCCAGCGAGGATTACGCACACCATTACCGGGAATATTCCTCTCTAACGTGCGCTCACTGCCCAACAAACTGGAGGAACTACAACTGCTGTTGGTCAGAAACAGGGACTTTTTTCTCATCTGCTGTTTTGTGCTTCACGGAAACGTGGCTCTGTGGATTAATACCGGACTCTGCGCTGCAGCTGGCAGGCTTCCAACTCTACAGAGCGGACAGAGACACGGACCTCTCCGGCAAAACTAAAGGTGGAGGAATCGGTTTCTACATCAATAGCGGTTGGTGCAACGACGTGACAGTGATCCAGCAGCATTGTTCTCCTAACCTGGAATATTTCATTATAAACTGTAAGCCTTTTAATTCACCCCCGTGAGTTCGCGTCATTCATCCTGGTCGGTGTTTACATCTCACCGCAGGCCAACGTGCAGGACGCGCAGCGCATGCTTGCCGACCAGATTCTGTGCGTGGAGCGGACCAACCCGGAGTCCCTAGTTATTGTCCTTGGTGACTTTAATAAAGGGAACCTCACTCACGAACTCCCTAAATATAGACAGCATATTAAATGCCCGACCAGAGAGGAGAACATTCTGGATCACTGTTACACCACAGTCAGGGATTCTTATCACGCCGTCCCCCGTGCTGCACTGGGACACTCTGACCACGTCATGGTCCACCTGATCCCCACCTACAGGCAGAAACTAAAGCTCTGCAAACCTGTTGTGAGGACATCAAGGAAGTGGACCAGTGAGGCTGTGGAGGATCTCCAGTCGTGTTTGGATTCTACTGACTGGGATGTGTTCAGGACTGCTACCAACAGTCTGGATGAGTACACAGAGGCTGTGACTTCATACATCAGCTTCTGTGAGGACTGCTGTGTTCCATCATGCACCAGGGTGAGTTACAACAATGACAAACCCTGGTTCACAGCCAAACTCAGAAGGTTAAGGCTGGCTAAGGAAGACTCGTTCAGGAGTGGGGACAAAGACAGATTTAAAGAGTCAAAGTACAAGTTTAGCAAGGCGGTGAAGGAGGCTAAACGACGATACTCTGAGAAACTCCAAAACCAGTTCTCAGCTAATGACTCTGCAACTGTCTGGAAAGGACTTAGGCAGATCACCAACTACAAGCCTAAAACCCCCCACTCCTTCGATGACCGACACCTAGCCAACGACCTGAACGAGTTCTACTGTCGATTTGAAAGACAAAAGGTCAGTCCTGACACCATCCCCCCACGACACCTCCCTACAGCTACAGCCACTGTGCATCACCTCCACCTCACCCCCCTCAGCAGGGCCCTGGGCCCCCCACCAATGCCCTCCTTAAAGGTCTCCACCTCCACCCCCCTACCCACCTCAGTGACGACTCTCTCCATCCACGAGAGGGATGTCAACAGACTCTTTAGGAGACAGAATCCCAGGAAAGCTGCTGGACCAGATGCTGTCTCCCCATCAAGCTTGAAGCACTGTGCTGACCAGCTGTCTCCAGTGTTCACAGACATTTTTAACACCTCACTGGAGACATGTCACGTGCCAGCCTGCTTCAAGACCTCAACCATCATCCCTGTCCCCAAGAAGCCAAGGACCACAGGACTTAATGACTTCAGACCCGTCGCCCTGACCTCTGTGGTTATGAAGTCCTTTGAGCGCCTTGTGCTTTCACACCTCAAAGCCATTACCGACACCCTCCTGGACCCCCCTGCAGTTTGCCTACAGAGCCAATAGGTCTGTAGATGATGCAGTCAACCTGGCCCTCCACTACATCCTCCGGCACCTGGACTCTGCAGGAACCTACGCCAGGATCCTGTTTTTGGACTTCAGCTCTGCCTTCAACACCATCATCCCGGCTCTGCTTCAGGAGAAGCTCTCCCAGCTTGGTGTGCCTGACTCCACCTGCAGGTGGATCACTGACTTCCTGTCTGACAGGAAGCAGCATGTCAAGCTGGGGAAACACGTCTCCAACTCACAGACCATCAGCACTGGATCCCCTCAGGGCTGTGTTCTTTCGCCTCTGCTCTTCTCCCTCTACACCAACAACTGCACCTCCAGTCATCAGTCCGTCAAGCTTCTGAAGTTCGCGGATCGACACCTCTCTCATCGGACTCATCTCTGATGGAGACGAGTCCGCTTACAGGTCGGAGGCTGACCACCTGGTGAAGTGGTGCAACCAAAACAATTTAGATCTCAACGCTCTAAAGACAGTGGAGATGGTTGTGGACTTCAGGAAGAACCCAGCCCCACCTGCCCCCCATGACCCTTCTGTGGCTCCACAATTAACATTGTGGAGTCTTTCCGCTTCCTGGGAACTACAATCTCCCAGGACCTCAAGTGGGAGCTGAACATCAGCTCCCTCGTCAAGAAAGCACAACAGAGGATGTACTTCCCTGCGGCAGCTGAAGAAATTCAACCTGCCAAAGACAATGATGGTGCACTTCTACACAGCCATCATTGAGTCCATCCTCACATCCTCCATCACCATCTGGTACGCTGCTGCCACTGCCAAGGACAAGGGCAGACTGCAGCGTGTCATTCGGTCAGCTGAGAAGGTGATTGGCTGCAATCTGCCGCCGCTCCAGGACCTTTACGCCACCAGGACTCTGAAGCGTGCTGGAAAGATTGTGGCTGACCCCTCCCACCCCGGACACAAACTCTTTGAGCCACTCCCCTCTGGCAGGAGGCTGAGGTCCATCAGGACCAAAACCTCACGCCACATGAACAGCTTTTTCCCCTCCGCCACTAGCCTTATTAACAAGGCCCGGAAACCACCGTGACTCTCCACATGGCTCTTCATGCCACTGTTATCTCTGCTCTAATGCTCTTTGCTCTTTATTTATCTATTTTATTTTATTTCTATCTTTATTTTTAATTTAATACATACTGTGTACATATACTTATATTGTTTATACCTATACTTATATTGTTTAATATTACATTTAGAGAATGTGTGATGTGCACCAACAACACCAAAACAAATTCCTTGTATGTGTCAAAAAACATACTTGGCAATAAAACCCTTTCTGATTCTGATTCTGATTCTGATTCTGATTCTAACAAATGAAGGTCAGTCAGTCCGGAAAATTGCGAAAACTTTGAATGTGTCCCCAAGTGCAGTCGCAAAAACCATCAAGCGCTACAACGAAACTGGCTCACATGAGGACCGCCCCAGGAAAGGAAGACCAAGAGTCACCTCTGCTGCTGAGGATAAGTTCATCCGAGTCACCAGCCTCAGAAATCGCAAGTTAACAGCAGCTCAGATTAGAGACCAGATGAATGCCACACAGAGTTCTAGCAGCCATCAGACACATCTCTAGAACAACTGTTAAGAGCAGACTGCGCGAATCAGGTCTTCATGGTCAAGTAGCTGCTAGGAAACCACTGCTAAGGAGAGGCAACAAGCAGAAGAGATTTGTTTGGGCCAAGAAACACAAGGAATGGACATTAGACCAGTGGAAATCTGTGCTTTGGTCTGATGAGTCCAAATTTGAGATCTTTGGTTCCAACTGCCGTGTCTTTGTGCGACGCAGAAAAGATGAATGGATGGATTCTACATGCCTGGTTCCCACCGTGAAGCATTGAGGAGGGGGTGTGATGGTGTGGCAATGCTTTGCTGGTGACACTGTTGGGGATTTATTCAAAATTGAAGGCATACTGAACCAGCATGGCTACCACAGCATCCTGCAGCGACATGCCATCCCATCCGGTTTGCGTTTAGTTGGACCATCATTTATTTTTCAACAGGACAATGACCCCAAACACACCTCCAGGCTGTGTAAGGGCTATTTGACCAAGAAGGAGAGTGATGGAGTGGAGCGCCAGAATGAATGAGAAGGTGTGTCCAAACTTTTGGCCTGTACTGTATATTTATATATTTCATAAAAACACCCATCAGGGAATGTTAACAGGGTTGTTTTAACTTTTATGAGCGCACCTCTCTCTCTCTCTCTCTCTCTCTGTCTCTCTGCGCACCGAGCTCCGCCTGGTCTTCTAAGAACGGTGACGCCATTATCAATCAAGTATTGATTGGTCAGTAGGCAGTGCTTTTACACCAGTTGATCTCTGATCTCCAACATAACCTGGGGTCCGTTCCAGGTAGGAGGTTTAACAAACTCTGAGTGTAACCCTGATGTCTGAGTTGATTTACCCTGAGATGGGAAACTCTGAGTTTTCGGTTCCAGAACAGCTGATATGAGTTGGTTCAATCAACTCGGAGTAGGTTCACTCAGGGTTACGCGCGTGCACATAAGGCAGTATGAATGGAGCCATGATTCTACAATTCACCATGGTAACAGCCACAAACAAACGGGTCAGCGGAAATACTCATGCTCACAAAGAGCGAGTTTGAACCATAGATATTAACAGTCTATTGTTTGAACATGTATTTCGTTAAAAAAAAAACGACAGCGGCTGCTGCTGCAAAAGAGAGAGAATTGGTGTGGGAGAAAATTGCTGCTCGAGTCAATGCGTAAACATTAACAGTGTATTAATATCATATTTAATCACAGTTAACTTATAATATTACTGGTGAAAACTGGAAATGTAGGCTACACCTATAATTTTATTCAGGTGCAATCCTGCGGGCGAAAAAGTATACTATTCCCATTCTGAGGCTGCAGGACACTGATCATTAACAGAATTATAAGTATAATCATTTATTTCTTTTTAATGGCTCTCACTGGTTTGTGTCCAGGGAACACGTTTAAAAAACGGCTCTGCATACAGTGGCTTTACTATTACAGTATGATCCGCTGCTGTTATAAAGAAAACTGCCGTTTGCAAAAAACGTAATGCGACACAAAGAATCTGCTGGGATGTTAAAGCCTGTCCACGATGTTGAACTAGTGGAAGGATAAGGTATCATATCTAATAGACTGTGAAAAAAAATACCTCTCAAATCGGTTATGTGGAAATGAAAAAACATCTAGTCGGGACTCAATATCATCTCCCGACGTAAACTCTCTGTGAATTAATACAGCTTTTTCATCAACGGAATCGTTGATGAAAAAGCCAGGGTTAGGGGATGTATTTTATTTAGTTTTTACCACACTTTGCTTAGATCTAAGTGTACACGTGTACATTTTGAAGATGGCTGAGCTTTTAATCCTTTCAGTTAACATCAGGGGGCTAAACGGCCCGATCAAACGAGCTAAATCGTATACAGAATAAATACTTCAAGGTTCCTGACTCATCTAGTGACGACACCAAAACCAAGGGCTCCATTGTGTTGCTGTCGTGGAAATGCGCACTCACCCTAGACAAAAGTATAAAGACCTATCAGGCAGGATATCTTATATATGTACCACAATAAGGAGTAGGAAAATAGCCTTTGTTTCAGTATATGCACCGTCTACATATGATGAAAGCTTTTTCCTGCGCCTAACCAATGAATTGCTTTCTCTCAATGAATATTCACTAATTATAGGGGGAGACATGATTGCGGTACTAGATTTAAATCAGGATAGGTTATACCAAAGCGTCATGCTGCAGACAATGTACGCAGACTATTTCATGTAATAGAAGAAGCCAAAAAACTCCCAACAAAAGCAGCAGTTTTATCAGTGGACGCGGAAACGGCTTTTGACCACCTAGAGTGGAATTACTTGTGGCAAGTAATGGAGAGGCTTTGTTTGGGAACCAAATTCATTGACATGGTGCGTAATTTATATGTGAACCCCACAGCCATAGTCTCAACCAATCAATGGCTTGCATTCTCAGCCATTTCACAGTGAGCGGGTCTCGCGACAGGGATGCCCGCTTTCCCCATGCTGTTAGCAATCTCTCTTGAACCGTTAACCCAAGCCATAAGGTAAAATAAAATAGTAGCTAATATCATTATTTACAGATGATTTTTATTGTACATCTCTGATCTTGAGGACTCTATCCCAAAAATTCTCAAGATCTTCAATGAATATGGCTTAATCTCCGGCTATAAAATTAACTGGAATAAATCTAATCTTCTTTTATCGAACAACAGGCATGTGACATCAGCCATTGGTGTTACAATACCAACCCAAAGCAAAATTACATATTTGGGCATCACTATACACGAGTCGCTACAGCGAGTTGTCCAGGACAACTATAAAACTATATTAAGTAGTGTTAAAAGGGATCTGGCCAATTGGTCTGTGCTGCCGGCATCACTATGGTCCAGGATTGCTGTTGTTAAAATGAACATAGTTCCTCGTGTGAATTTCTTAAGTACAATGATCCCTCTACCCCCACCAATACATTTCTGGAAGAAACTCGATACCTTAATTCGGCAGTATATTTGGAATAATAAACAACCTAGCCTAAAATATTCTACCCTGCAACGTACCACAAACACAGGAGGCTTGGCCCTCCCTAACCTTAAAGTGTACCACAGAGCCTTTCAGCTACAGGTCCTCAGAGTGTGGATGGACCCCTCATCTACAGTTCCATGGAGAAAATAGAGCAAAACCTCACTGGAAGTCTAAGACTGCAAGACCTTGCCTTTGCAGGTGTGTGTCCAAAAAAGTGTATGCTGGCCCATGGCCCTATTATCACCAACACACTGACCAACTTTAAACAGGTGGAGGAGCAACTATGCTACACCAATAAGTGGCAACTTAAAGGAATCACATTAAGCTGGTTTAAGTTCTATTAAACTGATCAATCTCAATTTGTTAATGTTAACAAAGAATCCTCCAGGCACGCTAAAGTTAGCCATGGCGTTCCACAAGGCTTTTTTCACCTTCGTAACATTTCCAAAATTAGGAACATCCTGTCTCAACACGATGCTGAAAAACTAGTCCATACATTTGTTACTTCCAGGCTGGACTATTGTAATTCCTTACTATCAGGATGCTCAAATAAAACCCCTAAGACTCTCCAGCTGATCCAAAATGCTGCAGCACGTGTTCTGACAAGAACTAAGAAAAGGGATCATATTTCTCCTGAATTAGCTTTCTGCATTGGCTTCCTGTAAAATCCAAATCCAAATGGTTAAGCACCATCATATCTTGAAGACCCTAATATTACCTTATTGCCCCACTAGAGCACTGTGCTCCCAGAAGAACTCTCAGAGTTACATGTGGTCCCTAGAGTCTCTAAAAGTAGAATGGCAGCCAGAGCCTTCAGCTATCAGGCTCCTCTCCTGTGGAACCAGCTTTCAGTCTGGGTTCGGGGGGCAGACACCGTCACCACATTTAAGAGTACCCCTTCTCTTCTCTGCTTCTCTTCATAGTCGTCAGATTCATCTACCATATAATCAATGATATAATCAAAGTAGAGGGAGGCAGGCCAGTACAGCTCGATCCGGCGGGGGAGAGTTCTAGCCCGACCAGGCTCCTTGACACAAAAGGGACTTCCTTTGACACACTGAGCTTCTCTCTCCTCTCTCTTTCTATCTGTGTGCATCCATGTCCCAGAAATGCTTGTTACTAACCTAGCTCTGGGGAGCTTATTCCTCGGAGTTCTTATGTTTTTTTTCGCCCATCATGTTTCCTTGGATTAGGGTGGCACCTAAATCATGGTTGCAGCTGTCGTCGTGGTCCTGCTGCGCGCCCTGCTATGCCCTGTTACACCCTGTTACACCCTGCTACGCTCTGCAGTGCCCTGCTATGTCCTGCTAAGCCCTGCTATGCTATGCTGTGTCCTGCTACATCCTGTAACACCCTGCAGTCCTATGCTATGCCATGAACTACTACAACTATGATTTCTAGTCACTGTTCCATTATCTTTATTATGACTATTATTGCCTCTGTTCATCACATCCCCAACCGGCACCGTCAGACACCGCCTACCAAGAGCCTGGGTCTGTCCGAGGTTTCTCCCTTAAAGGAAGTTTTTCAAACCCCCGAGCTTTCTTCCTAAAAGGGAGTTCTTCCTCGCCACTGTCGCACTAAATGCTGTCTCTTGAATTGTACATTATTATTGGTAACACTATAGCTGTTTTTTGTTGCTGGTGGTCTCAGGAGTCAACACACTTTGCATCCTGCAGTTCAGTGTTTCATCCACAATACACTACAATACACAAGACAACAACAAAATAGCTTTTGTCTTTATATGATTTAGAATGCAACCACTGAGAAACCATTATTTCTTGTTACTGTTTTTTGCTTTTTTTTTTTAGCTTAGTTTTATTTTTTGTTTGTTTTTTCTTTTACCATATTTTTTTCCTTTTTTTATTGTGGGTTTTTTACGACAGAGCATTAGGGCCACATCAAAGGAAAAAAAAAGGAGGAAGATTTTTTTAATTTATTTTGCATTTCGAGAATAAAGTCGAAATGTTGAGAATAAAGTCGAAATGTCGAGAATAAAGTCAACATGACGAGAATAAAGTGGAAATACTATTTCGAGAATAAAGTCGAAATGTCGAGAATAAAGTCGAAATATCGAGAATAAAGTCAACATGACGAGAATAAAGTGGAAATACTATTTCGAGAATAAAGTTGAAATGTTGAGATTAAATTTGAAATTAAACTAATTAAATTCAACTCCTTTATCACTTAATCACATTACAGCGACTACCCGCCATGCCAGCTGCCATGTAGGCAACATCGTAGATATGGGTTACATCCTTAGAGATCAAAGGTGAGTTTCTGAAGCGGTGCAACTGTATTCTTAACCGAAAGCCGTATCATATCAATAAGGTAAAGCCTATTTATTTATGCTTAACCTTGACGTTACCAGCCTAGCAGAATTGAAGTCATCAACAGCCCACTATCCTAAAAACTGTTAGATGCTATCAAAGAAAGATAGAAACAGAGCACCATCTTGATTGTCGTTACTATTCAACTATAAACGAATAGCTCATGTGAACCTCATGTGATTCTTTTATGTCAATGTTAAAGGACCATAATTCGCCAGAACACCAGTTCCATGTACCTGGCAAAAATATCAATCACCGTGACAGATTTCGGGATCGAGATCGGGGTGTCCCAGAGGAAGCCCTCATACTAATGGAGGAGCAAAAGGTGCGTATATGGCAGCTGAGATGCATAAGTCCAGTTGACAGGCTTGCCAGGTATCCCCTGGGTAAGTTTAACAAATTAATTTATTTATTCTCTGAGAATACAAAGTTAATTTAACAGGATTGCTGATTCCCTTGTGATTTATGAATAATATTTTTTGTACTTATAACCTATTTCAGTTTGACTTAACCTCAAATAATCAGGATCCTGACAAAGAGCTTAACAATAGACAGGCCTGGGTCAATTATCAACTTAAATTCTCTTAATTACTGTATAAGCATTTTCTTCAATCTGTCTGTTTTTGATGGGCAAGGTTTGCAGTTTAGGGACAGTACAATTGGTTCTAGTGTGAATTCAAGGTTGACATTGAACCTTTATTGATATGCATTTTGCCAACCATGATTCTTATGATGCTTCAGTATGCCTAGTGGGTTCATTTAATCAAGCATAGACACAGCTGGTTCCTTACAGATAGATTCACATGCAAAAAGTCCATATCAAGTAATGTGAATGGGTTGCAGACCTCACTTAATTATTGCACATACAGAAAGAATGACAAAATTAAACTAATTATACGTCAATTATAGAACCCTGAAATGGAATACCATAAAAAGGCTGTAGCTATTAAACTGATGATTATTTCCCCTTTCATGGTTTTCCTTTGCTTCACAGATCAATATATGTCATCCTGCTTATGGTTCAGCTTTGGCCAAATACATTCCCTCATATGGAGACAGAATTGCACTTTTCAATTTTTGAAGACATCAAAAGCCTGCCTCAAAGCGAAAACTGGGTCTTCTTGAAAAGCTCAGGGAGAAAATGAAACTAAGAAAGGAAACCAAAGAAATTCAAGAGGAGCCTCAAACCTCTAAACCTACATCTGGACGAAGGCTAACTACACAGACTATTGAGATAGGTTGGATACACCAAGACAAAAGTGAAACTAAACAGGTTAGAGCAAAACAAGGAGGGGGCACCAGAAAGGTTGTTATAGACTTCAATAGTGGATTTAATGACATCCTGAAAGAGGGAAAGAGTCTTTTTTTCCAAATGGTGTTTCAAGTAAAGGCCATGAATCAGACTTCACATTTGATGTATGGGACTTCAAACAAAACTCTTTTTCTGATGATGTCTCAATTGGCAAACTATATATAACTGTCAAACTACCCAAGCTGCATTTCTACATTGCTACTCAGCCAAAACCACAATTAGGTGAAGATGCATCTACTACTGAGTCTGAACACAATAATGAATCTAGCTTTGAGGACCAGGATGAAATTATTGAAGTTTCCGACAGCCAATCCCTGTCTCGGGAGTCTAGTCACTCAGCACAGGACCAGGACCAGGTCAGTCTGAATCACCCCGTTGCCACAGATCACTCACTTGCTACAGATCATGTCACAGAATACGCAGTGGTCTCAGAGATCCATTTTATTGTACCAGAGATATTGCAGGAGGATGCAGTTGTTCTTCAAGATGTAACATATATCTCAGACCCTGAAATTACATTTGGCCCACACACAGAGGCTGAATTTGATCTTGATGACACACTGATTTATCAGCCTGAAACACCTGACCATGCACTGCAAACAAAACTGATCAATATACACCATGCAAATTGCTTCAATGACAAGATTGAAGCATTTTCTGACCCCGAGACTCTAACCAGACCACTGGCAGTGTAAGGATTACTCCCAGATAATTCTGAGGAAGCTGGTAGTGGGTCAGGGGTTCTGAGAGATGTCTTCAGTGCATTTTGGCACGAATTCTGTGATTGTTGCACACTCGGGACAACAATGAAAGTACCCTTCATCAGACATGATTTCAAGGCTGACACATGGAAAGCCATCGGCAGAATTTTATTGAGAGGATACAAAGACTGCCACTTTTGTTGAAGAGATGTTATTTGGAGCAGTGATCTGACAGAAGCCTTTCTTCAGTTTGTAAGCAGCCAAGACCGAGAGATCCTCAGGCAAGCCTTACAAGATTTCTCCTATGTTGAACACATACACTGTTAATATTAGTGGACAGAGCATGTGTGACGTCACCCATTGGTTTGTGGAGAGCTGATATGAGTCGTCGAGTTTGCGTTTATGGGCGCAGCCATCGTGGTTGCGGATGTGACGTTTTTAGACGAGAAGGAGGAGTGAAGGAGGAGCCGTAGACTGTTGGGCGGTATCTGACTGTATTTTTTTTTTTTTTGAGCAACGCTGTTTACACCCTTGTTACGTTACACACGTTCACTGGCAATCTGGATGCAACTTCTGCTGAAAGCTAGGATACATAATTCAAGGTAAGATTTAGCTTTGCTAGGTTTTAAATATATCTTTGTCCCATAGTCATATAAGAGGAGTCACATTGTAAAGTAAATGTATCTGATTTTACCATGTAAATTGTCTGTAACGTTAGCTAGCCACTTATGGTAAAACATGCTAACGTTCATTTTCTGCAAATTGAAGTTTAGCTACGTTTTCCTAATTTAAACGTAGTGTCAGCTAAATGTTAAATGGTGATTGTCAATGCTTATCATTATCTAACGCTAACTATTAGTAAATGTTTAACCAAGTTTCTTAGAACGTTTGGCTAACTGTAACAACCATAAAGCACCGATAAAGTCTTGCTGCTGTTAGCAAGTATCATCAGTCTATGGTTGGTGCATTTAGACTTTACATGCTTTTAAGAGCTAACGTTAGCAGAAATAAATTTGACTTAAAGTTACACTAAAGAACAATACACTGTTGTTAATTCATCTGTATTTTCCTAGATAATTAATGAAGTACAGTTACATGCTAGTGTGCATATATATATATATATAACTATGAGGGGCTCAAATGGAAATTGATGACTCTTTTTCTTTCTTTCAGAAATAGGAGTGTGGAGAGCCATGATGGCATGTGCACCCAACCCAATTCCTCAGAATTAAGTAATAGTTACTTTTCTTTTTCCACTGTGCATTACAGACAATGTCAAACAT
This sequence comes from Perca schrenkii, assembly GCA_025617405.1. Lineage (NCBI taxonomy): Eukaryota > Metazoa > Chordata > Actinopteri > Perciformes > Percidae > Perca > Perca schrenkii. The sequence goes on along the minus strand of CM046789.1, from coordinate 40,430,147 downwards.
TTCTACTGTAATTAACAATGTGGCACGAGTGATTCAACTACCTCTTTTTATTATGCAGAATTCACTTGTGACAGTGAAGTTTGCCTTTACCTTGACCCACAGCAGTGATTTATCTGTGGAATTTACACTGGATTGTAAAAGGTGAACTACATTATTTAATTAATCACTTTAAACATAATGTTCAAAATATTGCCAGTGTTTGTAGTTTATGTAGTTTTTGATGTTAATGCCCATTTCAATGTGAAATAAAGGTCTTTCTAAAGCTACATTTGTTGTTTTTCTGAAGTAACTATAGGAACATACAATATTGTAGTCATACAAGACATTGGTAATTTGATAGAATTTATAATTGATTAAAAGTGTCTATTTGGGCTTTAATCAACATAAATGATTTCTTAAATGTTACCATACTTACTTGAATGTTGACAAAGGATCAGCAAAATGTAGTTTGTGCTTTTGTGTGTCTTTATGTACTTGTCAATTTTAATCACCATGAAAACACTTCACCAAAATCCTTTTAGATTAATTTATATATATTTTTTAAATACCTAGTCAAGTGTTTAGTAGGTAATTGAAAATGCACTAGGTGCTGTTTAATCTATGTAGGGTTATTGTAAATTCATTATAACAAAAGTATGATCACAAATTGCAAAGAAAAAAATAAACAACTTATTCAATGTAATAATTAAATCAATGTACCTTATATTTACTGCACTGATATTTTTTAAAGTATGAAAACTAAAAACCATACAAGGACATGCAATGTCAATATCTAATTCTAACAGTTTAATCCTATACATAAAATATCTCAATTATATGCCTTATACATATTTCTAAAGTGCTAACTTTTAGATTTGAATGGTGAACAGAACGCAGAGCCAGGAGTGTGAATTAACAGGTTTTATTTAAAGTATCGAGTCCAGGTGTCTGAGGGGGAAAAAGCACGTCAAAGTTTCCAGGATGGAGAACGGGTCGGTGGTTTCTGGGAAGGAGCGGGTCCGTCAGAGGAAGATAGCAGGCCGGCTAGTGGTGGGGGGTCCAGTGGTGGGGGTCCAGTGGTGGTGGCTGTCTGCTCCGGTGGATGGCAGGAGTGAAGCGGTAGCAGGAGTCAGGTTCCAATGGCAGCTGAGGCACAAGAGAAAGGATAAGGACAGGCAAATGTTTGTAATAGACAAACATGTAGTTAAGGCATGGTAGATCACAATGAATTATATTAATATATGCGCTTGTATATGAATCTATGCTTCAGTTGAGGACATGCAGTATTAAGTAAACATACTGCTACATGTCAAATTTATCTTAGACAATGTGTATTGTACGCAACACTTTTTTAATGATATGTACATTTTGGTAATAAACAGCACTTGTAAATATAGATTGTAACATGTATGTGACTCATCTTAAAACAGACTAATGTGCTGACAGAAGGTCTTCAAATAGATTAGCAGACACAACTACAGTAAGTGGAACAAAGACATCAGTGTAACAGCATCAACGCATATTCTGGCCCACTGCCCCGCCCGGAGACGTTTTTATAGGCCTTTTTAAGTGTTCCCTCCGCGGCTTTGTCCGAGGGTGAGGGTGACGGTGATGCTGTGTGGGTGACGGTGATGCTGTGTGGGTGACGGTGATGCTGTGTGGGTGACGGTGATGCTGTGTGGGTGCCGCCGCGGCGGGGAGGATATTATGTGCCTGTCCTCCGGGTAACGTTGCCCAACTCTCGGGCAGGAACATATATTTCAGTATATTCAAGTAAAAGCAGTCTCTGCTTGTCCTGTGCGAATGCGCCACACGAAACTCAGATGTGAGGGGGTAATTTCTAAATCATACGCAGTAGGGCTGAACGATACATCGAATTTTCATCGTCATCGCGATATGAACTTGTGCGATGAACACATCGCAACAGACAGCCTGACACGATGAATAGACGGGTTTCCTGTTTACAAACATTACAGTGTGCGTGCGCATACCAGTGGCAGAAAGCCAGATTGGTGAGCTGGTCCGATAATGCAAACGCATTTTTGTCTCAGTGCACATTGTCTTAGTCCCTTCATTTCGTCATGGCATTTATATAACACATACTATAAGGTCTTACAAAGCTAACGTTTTTGACCGATTACAATTTAATCAGTTTTTGTGAACTGGAGAGGTCTCGTTACGAGGAAGCTAGCTATAGCTCTGTTTGCCATTCATTCCAATGGGGAAACATCGCGGCTAGACTTTGGACATACATTGCATATATTTACACTTTGAATTTTGTCATGGCATTTATATAACACATACTCTATGGTCTTACAAAGCTAACGTTTTTGACCGATTACAATTTAATCATTTTGAAGTGTTACTGTGATATATATGTATGGCTATAATGATCATTTTAGGCTAATGTAATAGCCCGTGTTAGCAGCAGGGTTACTCCTGAGTGTACCCTTATGGTTGGTTTATGCCTTAAAAAAAATGGCCAGGATTTCTGGGAAAAGGTACGATATGTTTGTTTCAAAACATCACTGCAGGTTGATTGTTTTTAGCAGCAGAGGTTGACTGTGGGCGAGAGGGCGACAACACTGTCTTGGTTAGCTCGCAGAAGCTCTAATGCCACTGTCTCGGCAACGTTAGCTAATGTCCGCTAGCTAATGTAGGCTAGTTAGCTTTGTATGTAACTTAACAAAAACCCACCCATCTCAGAGGAGCGAAGCTTAATATTTCATTCAATAAAGTTATGTACAAAAGGAGCACTAACGCCACAGGTCTTATCTTGGCAACGTGGACGCAGATATACTCCGAAGGCAGTCGTAATATTTACTTAGTAGGCTAGGCTAACGCTGTTGCGCTAACGTTACCAAAACATCGACGCAACTTTTCTGATTGATACAATGGGAGCCTGACTCTTGCATATGAACCCAATCAGCCCCTCTTACGGCTTGAAGCTATAACCTCCGCCAGTTTTTGGCAAAAGCATGCTTCCCCCTAGGTATGTTAAACATCACGCACCCATCACTGGCTCTGTTTGTACAATTAACCACGCAACAACTCCTTGGCATTTTGACTTACGCTATGCTGCTACTACTAGCTAGCTACACAGCACGTCTTCTTTCTGCCCCCTGGTTGCGTGCACAAGCAGTGATGACGTTGCCGAGAAACCCATGTATATAGAGTAATGAATGACAGAGAAAACCTTCATTGACATTTGAATATTTATCGCAAGTCATATCGTCATCGCAATATTAAATAATGTTATCGCACATCGCAGCTTTACCTCATATCGTGCAGCCCTAATACGCAGTCCCAAAAGTATTCTAATCCCGTGCGAATAAAGGGTTTAATATGACTTTGCACCATAGCATTAACTATATCAGGCTTTGCTTTTAAGCTAACATTATTATTACATGTAATGGTAGTGTTAGCTTGCGGGTTAGGGAGGCATGCGCATTGATTAGCAATAACACCAGATATGGTTAAAAATAGATCACCGGAGAGACCGTTGTGCATACCTACTGTATACGACTGTAACGTTAAATATATATTTGAATCCGTTTATACGGTCTGCATAATGTTAGCCCGCTAGCTTGGTTAGCAAGGTGCAATCTAGCTAGCAAACTGATATGAATTGGGATGCTAACGTTCGCTAACGAAAAACAGTATTTAAAAAAAAAGAACGTTACTTACCAGAAAAACTGAACTGCCGACTCCTTTGAGTGTCTTGTCCTCCAACCGAACGCTGAACAAGACATTATAAGGCAACCAAAGTGTCACAGTCACTACGAAGAAAGCTGGTCAAACTCCAAAATGAAGTTGACGTGCCTTGGATAAGCTTTGCTAAACCTATTGTCATGATTGACAGGCCGCGAACTGTCAATCACATCATAGCCACGCCCTAAAACACCCCCTGCTTTATCGCCGATTTTAAAATCAACGAGACCATAATTCAAAAAATTGAACATCATTCTGTGTTGCAGAAGACTTAAAACTAGCGATTGGGACCATAAACTCATTATGAAGAGGTTTACTGAGGTAATAAATCAAGTGAGAAGTGGGTCACTTTCTCATAGACTTCTACAGAAACGGACCTCCTTTTGCAACCGCACTTGTCGCCCCTTGCTGCAATTCAGATAGAATGCAGGTTTAAGGCACTTCCGCATTTGCAGCACTTTGCGAAACCGGATGGACTGTCCACTAATATTTACAGTCAATGGTTGAACCTGATGACCTGTTGGAGGTCCATGACAACTACGAATGCAGAAGAAAACCCTCAGCAGACACCCTTCCACAAATTCTGATGGAGATTACCCACAAAGAACTTGTTCAAAAGCCTATATGTTTGTTATTGATTGTTGGAAGGAAATCACACAATCACGGATCAGTCTGAATTATGAAAAGCTGTCAAAGATGTATGCTGATCTTAAACCCACAGCTAAGAAGGTGTTAAGGCTGTTGAAGTTCCCAGCAAATAAGAGGGCAAAGCAAAAAGAGATCAAACATCATCTCAGAAGGTATATCAGGGAACTGAATGAAGAAAAATAGATTCAGCACAGGGTTCGATTTGATTGTGTCAGACACCATCACTGTTGAATTTACAGAAATGACGGATTTCACAAGAAGACCAATTGGACGGACATGTGGAATGTTCCTACAGCTACCTGACTGCTATGAAAATTTCCCTGACTTTCGGGCTGAATTCAATTAAGTCCTTAGCAACATCTGGGTGAGGGACATTGTGTAGCACAATATGTGGCCCCTCAAAAACAATTGTGGCCATGCTGTTGCCAAGCCAAGGTTTCTAGAAAAAAAAAGCTGCTATCCTACCTTGAAAGCCTTTTATAGGTGCAGTTTGTCTTCAGTTCTCCTACATTCGTGCAAAAACTAAGGGCTCTATGTTTTTTGCAAATGTCAGATGTTATGACTTTATACCAGGAACCTGTATTTCACTACTTGTGTTTCTGTTTGTATAGAGCCACGTCAAGTACAGTACCGTGATTGGTCAGACACATTCCCTGCAGACAGTCCTCTTAAAATATGCGTGTATTCTATGATATGAGTTGCCTGGTGTTCAGCATTCATGTGATAGTTTTGGATCCTTCAAGAGGGGTGTCAAGATTTATCTGTTGATCTTACACTTAAATAATTCATTCATTCTTAGAGTTATGATTTGTATATTTATGGTATTTTTATATTACTGATAATTGATATTGTATTGCCATTATTGTTATTATTACTATTTTGCTTAATATTGGCTTAGCAACTTTAAATTTAAATTTTAACTATTGTAAGATTTATATTTTGTCGCTTTGGACAAAAGTGTCTGCTAAATATAATAACCATAACCCTTCCCAAAAGCTACAATAAAGCTGAGAGTAGTATATGCCCTGGAAAAGAGCACCAATACAAGAGAAGCTAATTAAGCCATTCAAGGAACACTGATGCTTGTATCAACACTGATTTTATAGATCACAGACTTTTCAGCTAGCCAACAAGCTAACCGTTAGCATTTTCAATGTAAGCTTAAACAAATAGGTTACCTGACAGCCACTAACTTTAATGTTACAGACAAACTGCTTGTTGTCGTTATGACGTGACACACGCACACACACACACACACACACACACACACACACACACACACACACACACACACACACACACAGCTAAACAGAAATTTATTGTGTCATCAGTGTTGCCGACGGTTCAAGGAGAAAAAAAGAGAATTGAAGAAAGGTAATTTACTAAGAAGAAAAGCATGCTTCAAACATAAACAATCCCTCCCTTTCTGTGAGTCCCTTTGCCTACTCCTTACCACATCGTCATCTACTCTCTCTTCCATCTTTTCCTCACTCGTTCCCATGGCCCTGTCATGGTCACTCGCCTCCTCCTCAGCTTCTTCCCTGTCATGATGTTGTTTCTAGTTCTCTTTATAGCCAGCCACCTCTCCTCCTCCTCGGCTTCAGGTAATGCTGATGTTGAAGCAGCTACTACAGCCCCAAAATTTGAGGAATCCGCCTGTAGATTCTTAATCTTTTTCTCCTGTAATTTCTCTGCACCTTCCTTGCACTTTAGTGGTCGTCTGTCCATTTTAACGTGGATGCTAAACTTCCAGCATAACTATTATAGCTTGTGTGTCAGGGCCGGGAGGCGTGGCCATAGTGGGATTCGTAAAGTTCGGAGTGCGGAAGCGGGTTCCTGGATTTGATTGGGTCAGGCCAGTGCCAATAAAGAAAATTAACCAATGGGCCGCTGTGAATTCTTTATGGGCCGGCCCGGCCAAAAAATTTAAAAAGGCCTATTTATATCGGCGATGCACCATGACCATGCACCATGACCTCGAGCCAAACACTCCCCCAGAAGCTTTTTTCACCTGGGTCTAACATTGGGAGAGTTAAGGCCCGTTCACATTGTACGCGCAAACGGCAGCGCTGCGCTATGAAACCCATTATTGTCAATGGCTTGCGCGCGCAAAAACTGGTCTGCCGCTGCGCTGAGCAAAGCGCAGCGCAAGCGGCATCTTGCGGCTGGCCGCTCTTGCGCGTGCCGCGGTCAAAGTTCAACATGGTTCAACTTTGACCGCGGCATGCGCAAGAGCGGCCGCGGTGCGCTGTGACGTGCATTCAGGTGTCTGAAAAAAAACAGAAAAAAGTAAACACCGAATACATGTGGATCCATAAACGGAACATGGACGAGAGGTTGATTTGGGCCGTCAGCGATCTCCCAGAGCTGTACGACACAGTTTGAGGTCGTACAGAGACCTCGGACGCAAAACTACGCTGTGGTGCATATTTCCACAATAATAGGCATGCCAGATGTGAAGCTTATTGTAGCCTCCTAATTTAAATCATTCAGGTTTGTTTTAGCTATATGTCTTCACTAAAAACAGTGAGTGCATTTCTTAAAATAATTGGTGTAAACTGCACCGCATAGTGACTGACCTGCAAAAGCGTGTATTTAGATTGAAATCTTTTATGTGTCCAAAGCAAGTATTTATACCCATGACCCAATCAAACTGACAAGTCCTTACGCCATCGTTTATACCGATATAGTGAAACTGCTTCGTGTTGTTGTCCATATTTAACAGTTCACTCTGTAAGTATAGTGTAATGAACTATGCACATGAAAGGGAGCACTATTCCTATGTGACAAAGTTACACATTATTGTCATCTCTGATCTGAGAAATGTGCCAAAGCAACTGAGAAGAAGTGTACTGTTGTCAGCTGCGAAAACCAAATACCAAGTTTATATACAGCTCCATACAGGTATTTGTAGGATATATTTGTATTTGTATGTTTATATGAAGTAAAATATGTTTGGACTGATTCACACAAGTCATGTTCGTTTTCATTGTAGTTCACATATAGGTAGGTATATGGCCGTTACACAGAATAACTACCCATTTCCAAGTGTGTAAGCTCCAGTTTTGGAGGAATTAATTGCACATATGCATTAAACAGTGTTTTACAGAGTATGAATGAATGATGATGAATGTATGAATTCAGGCTCATGGCTTAGCTTTATTATACCCAACTGCAATAACTGCAGACATCTCAAATGTAAACATGCAATGACACACAGTGTTGACATGCAACATTTTATTTAGAAATGAAAACCCATTCATAACCCATCCGCGAAATCGTAGGCCCGACTCTTGTCAGCAGACTGTCTACTCCCTGTTGAGCCAAAATGAGCCCTGGAACCGGTCACAGTGAAAGCAGAGCTCCTGCAGCCGGAATTCCCCCAAGTGCTCTCTGGACCTGAGGGTCTCGTGCCCCCACACCTTTCTTGCTGCTGCTGCTGCGGGTGCCTTCCTCTGTCTTCTCCTCACACCCAGGACAAGTGCCAAGGCTTTCTTTTGGTTCAAAGACACAAATCTCTACTGTGTATCCTACATAATGTTGCTACTGCTCGTCTGATGTAAACACCGGACGCAGACGTGACGTGCATTCAAATATTGGCGCATGTATGACGTAAATTTGCGCTGCGCCCGGCGGCAAGCACAACACATATAGTTGGGAATAGGACAACCTAGCGGCGAGCGCAGCGCATGCCGCGTACAATGTGAACGGGCCTTTAGCGTAGAGTAGCGTTATCAGCTGAATAGCTTATTAGCGCAGGGGCTAATGGACCCACGTTTGGATCTTGTAAATGACCCCACTAATAATGCCAGAAATGATACCAAAGGTCTACACTAGTACAAATAGGTTATGTACTCATAAAACGATGGATTTTAAAGTTTGTAAGTACACCAGAAGTTTATGAACACTTGCCTGCTCTCTTCTGCTCTCTGTTGCTGCTGCTGCTGCTACCTGCAGTTAGACGAGTGCTTAGGGCCGTCTACAAATTACTACACCGAAAAGAGATACAACAAAAATATTTATTAATTTAATGATTAAATAAGGTAATGTCTCCAAACTTATCTCAGTTATTACTTGTCTCATGCTAGCTATACTACAGCACTTACTTAAAAAAAAAAAGTTAAATTAAAAAATATTTTTGTTGCACTTCTCTTCGGTGTTGTAATTTGTAGACGTCCCTAAGCACTCGTCTTACTGCTGGCAGCAGCAACAACAGCAGAGAGCAGAAGCCAACAGGCAAGTGGTCATAAACTTCTGGTGTACTTACAAACTTTACAATCCATCGTTTTATGAGTACATAACCTATATGTACTACTGTGGGGTCATTTACCAGATACAAACGTGGGTCCATTAGCCCCTCCGCTAAGCTATTCAGCTGATAACGCTACTCTACGCTAACTCTCCCAATGTTAGACCCAGGTGAAAAAAGCTTCTGCGGGGGTGTTTGGCTCGAGGTCATGGTGCAAAGGACCCTAGGGTGAAATTACTCCGAACCATCACTTTAATTAGTTCATTTATTAATTTTGTGCCTAATTCAAAATACATGTTGTAGTTGCAGCTCTTAATGCACACAGGCCCTTCGCAGTCATGCCATCATTATTTCACTACAATAAACTTTTTTTTGTTAACTTTTTTGAATTTGCAAAATGGTTTCTTATGATTTTATATATTTTTTATTTTATTTTGTAAAACAACCACAGGCATATTACATGTAAAGCATGTCACCGGTTAGCTATGTTTGTTAGATTACACTTCAGATGTTCTGTGAATAAGGTGATTTGTATTTTTTATTTGTATGTTTTACAGGATAAGGCACAATATGTCCAATAAAAGGAAGTGAAAAAACACATCTGAGTTCACTAATGTAGCCAAACAACAAGGAATTACTTGTTATGAGAGTGTTCTGTGGGTGTAGTTTCTATCCCCCCAAAAATGTACCAAGGGAAAAAAATGATTATGATTTGACATTAAAAGTGCACCTATTTCATTTGTGTATGCTGTTAACTATTCATTAAGTTAAAGGGTAAGATTCACAAGTGTCAAGCACACTTACAACATTTCTAGTGAAACATTTGAGTTTAACAGGTTAATGCTTTAATTAATCAAGCACCTGATTAATTTGGTGAGAAATTATGTACACATTGTCACTCATTCACAATACAATACAACCTTTAATGTTATATACAATAAATGTAGCCCATTGTTATACAGTCCCTCCAGAACGTGATTATACGATTGCATAATTCAATGCATAATCAGCCAAAGTTCGCATATTCATGCGGGGGCCGCATTTTTTCAAATATTCAAAAAATGTTGCGTTTACTTCACACAAGAGCAGCCATTTTCCCCTGTTGCCATGGGAACGTTATGAAGTGACGTAATTACGTGACGTGAACATCATCGAAAAGCAGGGTGTTGGAGGTTGAATTTGACATGTACTTTGAGTCTCTTAAGTTGGTATCCAATAAGAAAGCTATCTTAATATCTGATATTATCTGAAATGTCTTTGTTTAAGTGCTTCTGCTGTCTATATTATTAACGATTTTTGAAAGTCTGTCTCTTTTGTATCTTTTATTTCCCTCTGTTTAGACTATTACTTTTATTTTTACTTTAATATTATATTATTTGTATATATTTTTGTATCTTATTTGTTTACTTATTGCAATGACTGAATATCTGTAAACTATTTTTGGAAATTAAGTTTAAAAAAAGCAGGGTGATGGGGGAATCACTTTTTCTTCTCTTTTTCATCAAACCGCAGTTTTTGCAAGTTCCCGCAATTTTTGCAAGTTCCCGCATTTTTTGCAAGTTCCCGCATTTTTTGCAAGTTCCCGCAATTTCATCGCATAAAAGTGCATAAATATCCCGCATATTCCATCGCATTTTTTAAGAAAATGTGCCGCATAATCAAGGATTTTTGCCCGCAACAATCACAAAAAAACTGGAACTTTTCTGGAAGGACTGGTTATAGACAATGTTATAGACAATAATTTAATTGATACCATTACATAACTTGCATGTTTGACATTTCAACAAAAGTAAATGAGACCAAGATGGTGGTTTCCAAGACAGACATTTTGTGTAGATATAGATTGCTCATTCTAAACTAACAAAAACAGCTTTCAGGTGATACATTATTGAAAACATAGTTATTAATATTCAATATCTTTGAATAGATCCTCCTAAACTCACTGCCAGGTAGCTAGTGAAAATATAGAATGCATTTTCGGAATAAAATCTAAAGGTTCAAAAGGGAGGATGCTCATAAGATGCCATTCAAACTACATGCATGGGTCCATCACACATGCTACATGAAAACTATACTGGCAAGAGAGTGCATATCCCTGTGTATAATCACTGCAAGGTTTCCAAGTAGGTGGAGATGGTCTTGCACACCACTGCATGGTAGGCTACTTACAGTAAGTGCAGGTCTAAATCAGGCCCATTTAAAGGAAATTATTATATACTTTCCATGTGTGGCCTAAGTGAGTCTCATATGATCCAATCATCCTCCTTAGCGCAGAGAGAATTGTCCACCCTCAAATATTTAGCAGTAGGTTTATTTCAATTCTCAATAAGGTGTACAGTTCAGAAGCAGAAAATGCATCTTTGGGAGCACCCCATCCTTTTTCCTGCATCAGAAGACAGCAGAGATCAAATACGGTTTCATCACATGGGTATTGGCTTTTGGGGGTGCACTCTTCCTTACACAGGGCCAATTCCTCCATGTAAACTGTCTTGAGATCGTCCTCAGCGCCATACATCTCTGAAAGTGTGTACATCAAAATAGGGCGTCCTATCACACCATGGCCTGGCTTTACTCTTATGTTGTGCGAATTCCAGGTTGTCACGACTTCATCAAGTTCATCCTGCATAAAAAACAGACATAACCTGAGGTTTAATTAATTATACAAGGTTCCTTATATGAGATATACAGTATGTATGTTTCATTTGTTGGAGACAAATATTTAGGATTAAAACTGTTATATATAGCCCACTGGCAGGCATACGGTGTGCCAGTGCTCTCCAAGCTAATACCTTAAAATATATATAAAATAATATTGAATAATCATATCTAAGCATTGTTTTCACCTGTTTCCTAATACATGCCTAAAGTATATCCACCTGTTAGTGTGTTCTGTATGTTGAGTGTTGAATCCACTCCTATGTGTCTATGTGTATCAGTGTGTGACTTTCACAGTTACATTCTGTAGGCCTATAACTGGGAGGTGGGTAGTCATGTGCTTCCATGCCTACCTTTACAATGTTTAGGAAGCAGAATTGGATTAGGCTTCTATCCAAGAAATCACCGGAAAAATGTCCATCATATTGGAGGGTTTAAGGTTGAGCCAAAATTGGGCACTTTGTTTTCTCAAGATTCCCCACCACGATTCAATCCGCTGATTTGCGGTGCTGCGCCATAGATGAAACTTGGGTCTCCTGCAAAACTATCGGTGTGATTCCTGCGCAGAAAAATAAGCATGTTTTCAACATGCCCATTTTCTGTGCCTCTGTCAGCACGCAATCGCTCCGGCATCCTTCCAAGCGCGCAATGGATGTGATGAAGTAGTCTGCTATTACTTTTGGGTCGTTGTTTGTTGTGTAGGCTTCCATCCACACAATGTAGCGACTAAAACCATCAACACAACCATTGATGCCAATGCCGTATGGCTTCAGCTTGTCGTACGAATCCATATGCCCTAGCGCGTTGGGACCTTTTGTGGTAATGCCTGCGTCTCAGACGCCGCGCTCACCTGAGCTCCACTCCTTCAGGATCAAACGAATTTGATCAATTGTCTTATTGTGTCTTGTGATACAACATATCCTCTCTGTATTGCGCGTAAGTGTAACCATCGATACCCTTGCATCCATAGGCGCCGATTTATGGTTTCCTCCGTGGGTGCTCACAGGTGCACGCCCTTTAAAAAAAAAAAAAAAAGTAGTCAAAAATGGATTGGAGATGAAAAGTTTAACTGTGGGGAGTCAACCAACAGCTGCTCCGCTGCCCTGCTGAAAATGTGAAGCAGAAACGCTAAATGTCAGATAATGGGTCCAGAATAATTGGACTTTGGGTTAGATTTTTTGACAGTTTATGGTGGTTATGAGGAGCAATATTAGAGAGAAATTTGGTAATTATTGATCATTGTTTACATACATTAAACCACTTTTTTATTCATCAGTAAGCTACAGGACAGCGTCTTTCAAAACATGACCTGCGCGAAAAAAAAAATGTATGCGTCATTGTATGAATGAATGTATGAATTTTTCGAATTAATTTTTGAGGGTCACTTTTTAGCACATTTAGAACAATATTTGTCAACTTAGAGATATTTTAAATAGTTAAATCTAAATATTAAATGTTACACCTAAATGTTAAATCTAAATGTTAAATTTAAATCTAAATCTAAATATTAAATGTTAAATCTAAATATTAACACAGGACTGCGCAAATTCTCACAGTTACAGATAGGATTGGAGATGAAAAATGTAACTGACACGTAACCGCGATCAGCTTCATGGGAAATTTAGAATCAATGTCACCAACATAACCAACCACACTATGACAGACGCATGGGCGTCAGTTTGGTTTGAAATGTGCTGGGGACAGAGACGCATTCAGAAGTACATTTCCAGAAGTGCTGGGTACAATGACGCATACATTTTTTTTTTCTCTTTCGCGCAGGTCATGTTTTGAAAGACGCTGTCCTGTAGCTTAGCCTACTAATGAATAAAAACAAGGTTTAATGTATGTAAACAATGATCTAATCATTGATCATTGTTTAGGTAGGCCTAGGCTACAAGCTTTTTCCTCGCCAATGAAGAAGAAAACGTTAATGTGAGATCAATTATAATCGTTGGATTTCGGTTTAGTTCTTTTGACAGGCTCAAGTGTTCATTACAAGATATGGCCATGATAAATTTGGTGATTGTTGTTGAGGTACATTAAACCACGTTACGTTTTTTCACGTTAAGTAGAATGTCCCGACAGGAGGTAGCCTGGATGCCAGCCGAACTTAGCCCCGCCCACAAAATTCGAGGTCGGGAAGTTTGGTCTGGAGTCGCTCCAGGATCTGTTCTGACCAATCAGATTTTCGGACAAATGATCAACAGTAACAGAAACAATCACGTCACCAAAGAACGCTTGGGTTGAATTTGTTGAGATGTGTAGATTCCACCATCACGTCTGTTACAGAAGATATCGACAGCGCATTCATTTTAAAATCCTCAGCGGAGGAGCCTCAACAACTGCCTGAAAGCACAGTAGCGTTATATGGTGGAGCAGATAGAGAGAGACTGAAGAGAGAGAGCGTTATATGGTGGAGAGAGATAGAGAGAGACTGAAGAGAGAGAGCGTTATATGGTGGAGAGAGATAGAGAGAGACTGAAGAGAGAGAGCGTTATATGGTGGAGAGACATAGAGAGAGACTGAAGAGAGGGAGCGTTATATGGTGGAGAGACATAGAGAGAGACTGAAGAGAGGGAGCGCCGGCGCTAGAACAAAGCCGTGAATCAGAGAAATAAAACGTGTTTTCGCTGATTCATCTCTAGAAATGCGACAGTAGCGAGCATGTCACTATCACTAACGTTATCCACATTTATATTTACACGCAACAAATGATATATCCAGCTTCAAAAAAGTCTGAAGTTAGAACGAATGCATTGTGCAAAGAGTGGTTGCTATGGAGACGATACACAGTGTTGAGTTCCGTTGCTCTGATTGGTTGGAGGTCTATCCAATGAATGCAGAGGCATTTTTTTTCCTGGTTCAGTTGGAAAACGCCCCATAATCAGAGCCCAATGGAGCGGTTTCAGACTCACATTCTGACTAGAATCTGAGTAGGACCACGTCAGGCTAGACAGGAGGTGTTGTGAACAGAGAAGCGTGCAGCCAGCGCAGCAGCAGAGTGGCTGTGTCTGTATGGCAAGCCTTTTTAACATTTAACAGCTAGACTGGATATGTGTTGCAGATATCTGTAATTCAGTTTTGCCTAGTCAAAAAGAACATTTCAGATATCCGCAACTACATTCTTCCTGTCCATAATTGTCATTTCAGATATCCACAAAGACATTCTTCCTAGGACAAATGACGTCACTTTTGACATTCATTTGTATGGGGTTTATCATTACAGATATCTACAATTCAGTTGCGGATATCCACTATGTGAATTACGGATATCTGCAACTGAATTGAAGACATCTGTAATTCCAGTTTGAGATATCTACAATTTGATTCTGACTAGTCATAACTCCAGTTCAAGATATCTTTTATTCACCTCAATTCAAGATATCTACATGTTCATTTTGAGATATCTTAAATTAAGTTTTGACTAGGCGAAATTACGTTGTAGATATCTGTAACTGGAATTATGACTAGTCAAAATGGCGTTGTAGATATCTTAAACTGCACTTAGGGATAGTCATAATTTAATTGTAGATATCTATTATCAAGTTATAGATATCTTGAAATTAATTTTGATTAGAGATATCTGAAATTTGAGATATCTGTAACTTTCATTCTGCCTAGTCAAAATGTAATTACAGATATCTTGAATTTGAGTTTTGACTAGGCGAAATGACGTTGCAGATATCTGTATGCAAATTAGGCCCGCATCCCACTTTAGGCGGAGCACCTGTTAACTGTTAACTTGTAATTAGCACTGATTAGCACCATGTCGGAGCAGCCAGAGGCCGAAGGAGTTTTTAATCGTCTTTTTAATGCTGCACCCCATGCAAGACAGGAGCTGGCAGCGAGAAATAATGATTCAAAGTTACTTTCCACAATAAGACGACTATTTCGCTGGCAAGTTCATCGAGTTCGGGGTAAGTTTTCTTTTTTAACATCAGAATTGCTAATGTGCTTGCAGAAGTTCGGGGTAGCTGTTTAATAAAATGCTAACTTAAAGCAAAACCGTTGCCAAAATGCATTCTAGGGTCTTTGTGAATGTATTCGAGTCAAACGTCTGTTTGAAATTATACTTAACTCTGACAAAAACTGCACTCTTTAAGATTGAAGGTTGTTTAGTTTTAGGGTCAACGCTAGGGGCACTACTAGCACCAAAATCGCTATTTTTAAAATACTAGCTAGCTAGATGGCTAGCTAAGACCACTCGACACAACATGACACTTTGCTTGTATATTATAAGGGTCCCTACACATGAACTCTAGCATTGAGAACATTGTTCGTGTGCGAAGAGTTTGCTTAAAAGACGTTTTTGTTAGCAGAGGACTTAACTAGCTACCTCACGTTGTCTTCCGGTTGCTGCCATATGTAGCTAGCTAGCTAGCAAAGTTCCAGCGTTAAAAACGTTATTTTAAGTAAACTCCTTGTACACGAACAATGCTCTAGTTCAAGTGCAGCTTTTGTCGTCAATACCCTTTTTAAACGAACGTTTGACTCGTGTACATTCACAAAAAGACCCTAGGTTGTATTTTGGCCACGGTTTTTGCTTTCCCAGCTTGTTTTGCTGGGTTTACTTATCTTGCTTCCTTACTGTAAAGTTATTTGTAGCATAATTTACTGGCCTGATGTACCAGCCTCATAAATATGTACGCTTAACGCTCAAAAATCATTTTAGCCAAGAATGACTGCTGACAGTTATGTATTTGTGTTTACAGGAGGATCTGGTGGACGCAGGGAAAACCCTATTTGGCAAGCAAAACTTTTCCTCCTTCCAGGGCCAGATAATGGTTTCCTCCCACAAAAGAAATTGAGGAACTGGCTAAACTTGGATTTGGTAAATGTGAGATTGAAGCCCATAATAATTGAGTGTTATTTACTTTTACACCTTATCTAACCTTCTTGCAAAGGAAGCTATGGAATGAGCTGCTTTGAATTTTGTTGGCTTGACCCTGTCTGGTCCCATTTGTTATACTGTCTCTATATTTGGAAACATTTGACTATGTTAAAATACATTTAGCATTTGTTTTAAAGAAATATTATAGAGCAGTTTACTCTTTGATGCATTTTTCATAGTTAACACCTATGCAACACTTTCTCATGCCAAGGCATCACTTTGAAAGTGTCCAGGAATACCTTCCAATGAATCATTTTGCATCAACATTCTGATGTTACTCAATGGTAGTTATGGTTAATGTGTGAGGATTTGGGTGGTGCATTCAGAGGCTAAGCTACACTTTCACATTATGCTCAAATGTGAGATGGCCTTGTGAGTGAGACCAGGCTCTTTCTTCTCAGTCATAGGCAATTTTCTTAAGAGTGTAGGGTTTGTTTAGTTTTAAAACTGTAAACTTATTAGAAACACTTAGATTAACGGTGGTAGTCGTACAGGTCTACTTTTGGGGTTTGGCAACACTACGATTGTCTGAAAACAGTTTGGATTCCTTGATTTGTGAAATTTATTGTCTTTGAAACTGGCTACTTGAACATTGTAGGAGTCAGGGCAAGATCTCTCAGGACTGCTAGGAGTCCTGAAAGATCTTGTATATAGCAACTAATCAATGTTACTTTGCCACTAGGAACAGATTATACTGATGTTTACATTTCCATTTTTAGGAAAACCTGTGCATGAGTCAACAGAGGCCGGACGCACAAACTCAAAGATTGGGTTAAACAGGAGTTTATCTGAATTGAACAACTTTGTTTGCCAAAGCTACCCTCGCGTCAGTTTAAATTTGGTAGGCTTTGAATTGGCAAGGACAGGCAAAGGACGCAAGATCCAGAAATTACAAGTTAGTTCTGTGAAGGAATTAAAAGCAGTTGTTGGCAAAAGCAGACTTTACATCGTGCCACGAGCCACTGTCTTGCAGGTATGGAATTGTATACCCAGGGATTTATATCATACTACAATCATACATGTTCTCTGTAACATCTATGCCTATAACTGAAGTTACCGTCTCTACCCTCAGGTAACATCACCACCCTCTGCCATGTCCCAGAATTCATTCCCACCACTCGCAGCTCCACCAGTAGATGAGACCTCACAAGTGGTTTCAGATCAGGTCCATATTAAAATGATTGCACATTTAATGCTTTATGTCCACTATGCACTTTGTAGTGACATCTTAAAAACATTAGAAAAAGACAATAATGTGTGTGTGTGTGTATATATATATATATATATATATATATATATATATATATATATATATATATATATATATATATATATATATATATATATATATACATACACACACACTGTGTTTTTATTGTCTTGGTTATTTTGTTGTCCTGGTTGGCAGGAAAATTAATGCTGCAGTTGAAGTTACATTGAAGTCTGGCTGTGTGAACATGGGTAGCTCCCTTAAACTTGTTCATATTGTGTTGTAATATTTTACCAAAAAAGTACTTGACTGAGGCTTTTGTGGTTGATATTCAAAAGTCCTCTCGGTATGCAACTTCCAAATTGCTCCAAAGTAACACATACAAAAGACTAGGGCTGGGCAAAAAATAAAATCAACCTTAATGTGTTTAAGGGACCTAAATTACTATTTCTCTCCACTTTCTTGTGTTACAGAAGGAGAATGCAGTCCAGTCACCCTGGAGAAGGTATTGGAGTTTACAACTGGAGCCTCAACAGTGCTGCTGGGATTTCCACACCGTCCACAAATTCAGTTCCTTCATGAGGGCAACAGAATCTTCCCAGAAGCAAATACTTGTGCTCTTCTACTCCGCCTGCCGCTGCTCTCTTCCTATGAAGCCTTCAAACAATACATGATGGAGGGAATTTTGCAAGCTCCAACCTTTGGACTTACATGATGTCACTGTGTGTAAAATTTGTTGATGGAAATTCAGTTTTCACTTGAGCTATATTTGTGCTTAGAAGTTAGTTGATAGAATGCTGTGTTGAAGCAAGTCACAGGTTCAGATGGTAATTTTTTTTTTAGATTCAGTAATTTTGTTCATTTTGCATGAGTAACAGTTAACTTCAGTTTATAGGTTATTCAATATTGAGTTTTTCAGTTAACTCAAGACCTCCAGAGGAGGTTTGAGGTAAAGGAGGATGACCTGAAGAGTCTGGACAGACACTGAAGGGACAGAAGTCAGTACAAGCACATGTGATATAATAAACTGTATAACATGGTGAAAAATGAAACTTTTACTGTGGTTTGTTTATAAACAGTTTGTTCATTGTATCACATTCAGTTATACTGACATCTTTCCCTCCAGCGTCTGTCAGACTCCTCTGGTCATCAACCTCAACAGCTTACCGTTGTAACCTGTCCCTATCATGACTCGGTCTCTGTTCTGATTGATTGATGTTAAGGTATAACATGGTATTTTTGGCTGTTAAACCTCTCTCCTTAACTGTTAATCTAAAATCCCCATTCAAGCCATTAAACATTCCATATTTTTTCATACATTACCTGCTTATACATTTTTTTTATTCATCTTTTCAATCCCATTCATAAATATTTAGATCCTTCTCCACTTTTCCAAGTATTCATGGGTCAATGACGAATAAGGGTTGGCCAGATGAAAAAGATTCAAAAACTTTGAAAAAGCTTTTTTAAAGGCATCATTGAGTTTCGTTAAAATGTATATTTTGTGTTAATGTACATTTTATTTCATTTGAAATAGGATTTTCACCCTTTTTTTTAACAAAGGTAGGACCAAATGGACCTAAAATGTCAAGTGGTGTAACCACAAAGGAATGATTAATATTTAATATTTCATCCACTACATTGTTTGTGAGTGCACTCATACAAATTAACTCCTATTTCCAAATTTCAGCCATTAATTTCCCTGCACATAATTTTTTCAAGAAAAATACTGGTTATCCCATTTGACACAAACCAGTTACACCACCTGACGTGATGCTTGTAAGTGACACTAAACTATTGAACTTGGCGTTTAATTTAATTTCAATGACAAATATTTAAATATATTATAACTCATTAGATTAAATTAAACAACTAACATCTTAAAAAAGTGTGTGTGTATGTGTGAACAGTATTTGTGTGTGAGAAAGAGGTAGATAGATCGGTAAAAGAGAGAGGGAGAAGCAAGTCTGTTTAGGGTTGTGCATGCCCTTTAACATGTTTACAGTTGTGGTGTATTTGGTAGCGATGGTGCGTTGCTGTGTGGAGAGGAATCCGCTGACACTGTTTCTTGATTATAAAGGTTTTATTCACATCCAAGAAACCAGCATCATGTACAAGCCCTGCAGAGCTTGGAGAGACAAAGCCAATATGCACTCTGACTTGCTGCAGCAAGAACATGGTTTATAAGGGGTACGTTTAGGTAACATGTTAGATAAAGTAAACAGTTGTGAGTTGGCAAGTAAAGGTCTGAGTCCCTTTTGAGGTCAGAGTCTCTTTTCGGGGGCTCCAACACTACTCTTAAAATCATTAATCTCACTCAGCCACCTAATCACAGAATCAAATAGGACATCATCTTTAACACATCACTCTGCTGAGTGGGAAATCATTGAACTTACATCACTAACACAGTGCTCATGATTTCTCAGCATATTTGAGCTTTATACAGACTTTAACCTTATATGGCCAGATACCACACAGGTAAAGAGCTCATTATGCTTTTTGGGATGTCATTGGTTTACAAAGTGAAAAAGCCCAAAGTCCCCCCCAGAGGGACTTACCATCTCCAACAGAAAACACTGTTCACAAACTGCTCCAAACAGCTCTATTGTAGTCCAGCCTTTACTTCAGAGACAAACGTGGGTCACTTTTGGAACACACATTATAATGCTCGCCTAGCTGCTAGCGTGGCACGCCCTCATACTCTACTTCTGACTGGCTAGTAGTCCTTACCTAGGTACTGTGCATGTGCGACTCCAATCAAAGATGGAATAGAAGTGAGATGTCTCACTCTGTACCTAAAACAGAGTGCTAAACACACAGGGTGAAAAGAGGAGCTGCAGCAATGTGCAGTACAACAAAAAATAATGGTGTTTTTTTGAAAATTAAACCATGTAAAACTATCCTGGTACAACCTCTAAATGCAATTATTAACCTGAAAATGAGCATAATATGAGCTCTTTAAAAGGAAATTTCACCGCTGGAAAGCTGAATATATCTTTAAATTGGGTCATTTATGTAGTAGAAATGTGAAAAGAAAATTGAAATTGGTGCCTTCTAGGTCAAGATAAGCCAGAAAATGTGTTTTTGGCTCATATGGATGAAAGACACAAAATCCCAGAATGCACTTGCTTTGCTGCTGTATGAGGCCACTCCCAAGCCACGCCTGCCCTTTACAGACAGACAGTGAGACGATCAACTCAACAAGTGTGTTTTATTGTCATTTCAACCATATACACGAACAAACTTTTCACGTGGCTCAAGTGGTGTTACACATTTAAAACATGCTTTTTTTTGGCCACAGCTGATACATTATCCGGACTTCTTTCAGCGGATTGATTGATAGCTCCAGAGTGAACAGAACTGTGTCCATGGCAACGCTCTGCTACGCATGGCAACGGTGTGTTATCCTTAGCAATGGTCTGTTATCCTTAGCAGCGGTCTGTTATCAAGAAATAACAGACTGCATTCTACATTATAATTCAACCAAGCCTTGTAATAAAAGAAGGCTAACACATAGCTACTAGCATTAGCTCTTGGTTGGCTGTGGTATAAACATCGAGTATAAACACAGCCGTACATTTGCGTGGGATGTAGCTAGAATTGTCGGCATTTTACAGTCACAAACTCCACCAGCAGTTAGCAGTTAGTTGGATACAAATCACCCCATTTCTGCAACAGGCAGTCCGGGGTAACACAGCCCACCTCCACTAGTAGTCTTACCCGGTGACAGCAGGCTGGATTGTCCACAGCAATATTTCCACAACAACAAAAACACAGCACAGCAGTCTCTGAACTCGCGTTGGGAGTTTTGTTGAAGTTGGATGTAGTCCAGTTTGTTTAATGAGCGGACACTTGCAAGCAGGATCGGTGAACAGATGGCTGGCTAGCGTTAGCTTTCCACTGGCATACTCGTTCAACGCTCCCCGCTGATGAGGTCACTTTACCGGCCAGAGGAATAGAGCACCACCGCTGGTCTCCATGCAGGCAAAGCTTGCGTAGTGTCTCGAGTATTGCGTCCGTAATAAAGTGTCCTGCATATTCTCCGATGTGTTCCAATGTATCCCGGTGGTACACGTGTGTGGTAGTTTGAATGCACATAATTGTTGTTCTAAAATTTCCAAGACTGTATGGCTGCAGCCTGGAGCGTCCCATATCATGCTGTCCCGTCTACTTTTCAAAATAAAAGCTCGCGTCCCAAAATTTCCGTTGGGATGAACAGTTTCTGCTCCTGCTGAGAAGCTAAGCGAGGATTCAAAATGGCTGACACTCGTTTTTCCTCGGCAATCTCCGGAAAAAAGCCGACAGTCCAACCCCCCTTTGGGCTATGCGGAAGTGGCTCCTAATACACAATGAATACAGGCTGTAGTCTTTTGCCTCTGGTCAAAAAAGCCTCAGATGACGCAAAAAAATCGTCATTTTGCGTCATCTGAGGTTTTTTCCAGACCCTCAATACAGAGATCTCCCCCTCTCAGGGGGGGACATGAGGGAGGGAAGCATGGTCATTCAAAAATACTACCAGGTTTCTACTGATACAAAGCTTAATGCTAATCGGTGAAGTTTCCCTTTAACTTATTCTGGTGCATTTATCTGAATTCAATTTGATAAACTGCATTTTGTTCAATGGCATTTTTAATATTTAAGTAACATTTTATACTTATAATCCTTGAATGTTTTAGGTATTTCAAAGCTGCTGTTCTTGTAATACATTAGGGGTCACAGTTCAACTGCCTCATTCTATGTTATTAAATTGTTAAGAAATTATTGTAACATTGCAAAGGAATGATATGGAAATTAAGGGTAAAACGTTTTTAAACACTAAGGCCTTGCACTATAATGATTTAGCCTAGCCTAGCTAAATAAGCTATCTTAATTAAGTGTTGGATAAATTACTTCCACTTTTAAAAGATTCAAACAATGAACACATACAAATAGTTCTAAATAGTAATTAAGTTCATATAACCTCTTGGACCAGTAACTGAACTAGTTATATTTGAAAAAATTGGCAAAAAATTGAGAGCCTTGTAATAGGAGTCAAATGGTGTAACCGGTTACACCATTTGACATTTCAATGTAAAATCAAATTGGTCAGGCATTATATTGGACACATATATCAGCATATGGCCTTGGTGTAAATAAGCAAACATCATTTTTACACTAAATACACATTTTTATTCAAAAGAATGTTTTTCAATGTTTTACTTGGGTCATACCATTTGACATGTGAACCAAAGAACTGAACATAACCTAAACATTTCTTATTAACTTATATTTATCAGAGTTATTAACCTTGTGATGCAGCAGTTATGCTGATCAGGGGTCCTTTTCTCTGATGTAACTTTCTGTCATGTGGTCTTCTTGCTGATTTTAACAAAATGGCACCTTAAATGGTGATTACACCCACCACTTGACATTTCAGGAAGCTAGCATGACTGACAGGATTCCCTAAATTATTAAAATAAATATAAGCATAATTATAAAATATATTGTAAATATGTATAATAACCTTTAATTTAGGTTAATGCCCAAGTAGTTAATGGGATCCTTTATTAAGAAATTCGACCTTTTTAAGCAAGATAAAAATGTTGGTACAAAGCTTTGACGGTTAGACCACTTACACATTTTTGCCCTTAATCGCCAGTAATTCTCTTAAAATTAATTAAAACCAAACTCTTTAAAATATGGCCTCTAAAAAAGTATGTATTAATGTAATTTGTTTGTCTGTTTTTTAAATGAAATGTATTTAAATTTAATTTCACCTTATAGACACAAAAAAATGGGCGTCACTATTGAATACATTTTTTATATGCATTTTCAAATCTTGTCTATAGATTCATATTACATTTAAACCTTAAGATGTTTTACATTTTTCATACATTAAAGAGTTTTATTCAACATTTAAATCTCATTCATACTAATTAGACACTCGTTCTACAAATCATAAGAATGGAAGTAGAAAGGAACTATAAAAATATTGTCAGCTAACAATACTATAAATAAAGAAACAACACAACACCAACAGTGCTGTTAGCTACTGCCAATGTCTGGACTGGCACCCACAAATCTAGCAAACCTGGCATTAGCTCCATCAGTTGCAGCTGCACCACCCATACCGCCTTATTTTAAACTCTTTGAGGGCAAAAGATGCACTGGCATGTCCAAGTGATGTTTAACAAAACTCCTACTCAAAAGGATATTACAGAATGTAATTTAAGACATTTACCATTTTATTCATATATAATGCTATTGTGAACCCAAGACTTTTAATATACTAATTTCAAGCACCAAAACAATTAAGTTTATGTTTGCTTCACAAGAGATTTGAGAAATATTTCCGCTTTACGACAAATTATCTCTTCACACGATCTGGAACAATTTTGGGCATCACTATACAGAAAGCTGAGTTTATTCTGAATATTTTGATATGAAACACATGGGGTCTACGGAGCCCCGGAAGTGACATTGAGGAAAAAAAAAAAACGTACTGGGGGCAAACACTAAACTCAAGATCTCGACTTTCAAAGTGATCCTGATGTCAGCAGGAGGCGGAGATTTCCGTGGCCTGCGACAGGAACACAGATTCGCCTCGTTGCCTCACCGGTCCCCACTAATCCAGATGTCAGCAGGAGGCGGGGATTTCCGTGGCCGGCGACAGCGTCTCTTCCCCGCCGGACAGGAACACAGCTTCGCCTCGTTGCTGCTGCAGTCCCACGGTCAAGAAGAAAACCTTTAAGAAACCTGTGATTTAAACTTCAGCAGGCTGTGACAGTCCGCTACGCTCAATCCTGGTACTCCCGGGCTTCCCTTCACTCCAGCTGATCCAACAGTACGGCTGGGCCTCGACAGACAGACAGACAGAGACACAGACAGACAGAGACACACAAACAGACAGAGACACAGACTGACAGAGACACACAGACAGACAGAGACACACAGACAGAGACAGACAGAGACAGACAGAGACACACAGACAGAGACAGACAGACAGAGACAGACAGACAGACAGACAGACAGACACACACAGACAGAGACACACAGACAGAGAGACAGGGACAGAGACAGAGACAGAGACAGAGACAGAGACAGAGACAGAGACAGACACACAGACAGACAGACAGACACAGACAGAGACACAGACAGAGACACACAGACATACAGAGACACACAGACAGAGACAGACAGAGACAGACAGAAACACACAGACACAGACAGACAGAGACACACAGACAAGAGAGACACACAGAGACACAGACAGAGACAGAGACACACAGACAGAGACACACAGACAGACAGACAGAGAGACACACAGACACAGACAGACAGACAGACACAGACAGACAGAGACACACAGACAGAGACACACAGAGAGACAGACACACAGACAGAGACAGACAGACAGAGACACAGAGACACACAGACAGAGACACACAGACAGACAGAGACACACAGACAAGAGAAACACACAGACAGAGACACAGACAGAGAGACAGACACACAGACAGAGACACACACACACACACACACACACACACACACACACAGGCCCAGCCGTACTGTTGGATCAGCTGGAGTGAAGGGAAGCCCGGGAGTACCAGGATTGAGCGGCGCGGACTGTCACAGCCTGCTGAAGTTTAAATCACAGGTTTCTTAAAGGGAGTCTGGCAGGACTCGGACTGTGGACGACGAAACATGACCGGGGACCGCAGCAGCAACGAGGCGAAACTGTGTTCCTGTCGCCGGCCACGGAAATCTCCGCCTCCTGCTGACATCTGGATCACTTTGAAAGTCGAGATCTGGAGTTTAGCGTTTGCCCCCAGTACATGTTTTTTTTTTTTCCTCCATGTCACCTCCGGGGCTCCGTAGGTATCAGTTATATGCAAATACCCTTAAAAGACGAATTCATGAAGATATATAGAAAATGCCCTCAGTCCTCAGAGGACTAAAGCTGATGAAACAAAAAATTTCTTTCCATCCTGGATAATATATGCAGCCAAGAAACTTTTGTCTCTGGGCTTGGAATTGGACTATACCTGAGTTTGCAAAATACTGACAATTGCAGTACAACAAGCCTGATATTTCATCTTTAGATCACAAATGTGTTGGATTGCATTGTGTACAGATGTCTGTTGTTGCTGAGTGAGGATGAGTTGAGGTGGCTCTACATTAACAGCTGGGAACTCTTCCTCATCAAGTGAGGGCAGTGTTTGAATTCCATACTGCGCTAGGGATGGCATCAATGTTTTGGTCGCTGTAGGGATTTTCCCCAAACACATTGTTGACAGCTGTGCTATCTGTTGCAATATTTTTGAGCATGCCCTCTGTCCAGAGTTGAGTTGGTGTGCAATTATTTTCAGTTCGCAACGGATGGAGGTTCCAGGCCTGTCTAAACTGCTCCAGTCTTTTTTGAATCTCAGGAAGATAAACAATATGCAGTGAAAGTCTGTGGACATCATCATCTGGGTTTAGAACCTCTGAATCCTCTAAGGAGTAGAACATAAGATAAAAGTGCTGCAACACATGCAAAAATACATCACGCCAAAGGCGTTGAATTCTCCGATTGTGAACGGATTTCCGGTTATGAAACCTCTGTGTTCAAGTCCTTGAACTAGATGCATGAATAAAGCCACAAGGATGTTGTCACCACCATGGTCAGATCTGACTCTTGACGGTAGGGCATAGAGGCATGTTGCTTTCAAAAACTGAGAAAGCACTGTTGTGGCACGATTGTCTGTGCTGCAGTTGAGGTAAGTAATCAGACGGGAGTATCCATCAATTGCACCATGAATCACAAAGCCCCATCTAGAAAGGTTGAAAAACAAATATTACTTTAAAATGATAATACTATTGACAGTAGTCTGGAAACAATATAGCTGTAAAGTCCAGTTTTTCACTTGCTGAAGGTCTTTTCAAAATATAAAAAAGTATGACAAGTCTGGTAATAATAACCTGATCAGACGCATGTTCCCATCAATGTGCCACAAACTATTGGGGTAAGGTACATGATAAACACGTCTTGCAACTGTCTGGCTTCATCTCCTTGCAGTAGCAGTAGGATTTACCCGTGTCAACATCTCACGCACCCTGGACCGTGTAACAAGCACACCCTGTACGCGCAACAGAGCTCTTATCATCTGAAACAGATTTTTGAATAGATCTAAATTGACATGATTTTCACAAAACAATGGCACAAAAATGTGAATTAAATACAGCCTAAAGACCACCAATTACCTCATTTCCAGAATTAGGATATTGGCTCTGAAGTTGCCTCACATGTTGTTCTAGTTCACCATCATCTATTGCAGACAGCATACTTCTAACAGGTATACCCATCAACTTTGACTTCTTGTACAGAAATGATGAGGAGCATCCCAGTATTTCAGCAGTTTTTGCAATTGTATGGCTTTGCTTCAGCAGAAATTCAATGTGTTCTCTGGTAACATCAAGGGCTGGTCGGCCTCTTCTCACTACAAAAAGAAAAAGTCAACTAAGTTTAAGTGTTTAAACAGCATTACTGTTTATTTTTTGTATATATCAGCATACCAATTCTCATACATGCATTGGAATTGCAAATTGTTAATGAATAAGCCAGCAAGCTACACTGGAAATGGAGAGACTTGTGGAATTGCAAAAATACAGTGTTTATTGCTGAGAGCAGTGGACATAACGGTGTAAGACCAATACATTAAATTATTGCATAAATAACCACATGGATACGTAGCCTACAGTAAATTGATAAATATAAAGAATTATTGCTAAACATAATTCCTTTGTATTATTAGGATATCAATTTTGTTTTAACATGATGCAACTGGGACAGGCTTTTTATTTTTTGGTTACTAGCCTTCCGGTAAAAGATCATTTTATGGTTTGTGTTTTTGCAGGCAGACTGCTAGCTCTGTTTACCTTGTCGTTGAGTTTCGGAAGTAAACTGGACAGCTAGCTACTAAGTTAAGTACTTACTTTATTTGGGTTTTCTGCTACTTCTTTGACTGTTCTACTTTCTTTCTATTGCTGCTGCTGTGTTTTTGCTGTAATTGGTTTTGGTTGAGCAAAGTTAGTGATTTTTGTTAGAGTGAAACTAGTTAGTGTGAAGTGTGACTTTGGGAGTGGGGCCTAACGACTCCCAGGTGCTTTGACTGATTAGCGAGGGTGTGGCCTCCCACCGGTAGCCAACACAGTCCCCTCTTTTTATTTAAAATTGGTATTTGCGTGAAGCGGCAGCTTCAGCGGCGGCCTCGTCGGACGAAGACTCGCAGGAGTCTTCGCGGGAGGCTAAGTGGGAAGTTAAGTAGGCTGATATCTCATATCCGACCTACATTGCTTGGTGACTTTATCCGGAAATGTGCTGCTTCTCCATTCCTGTCCGCGTGTCCTCTCGGAGATACTACAAACCACGCATTAGCTCGCAAGATTTCCGCAACCCCACCACTCTTACCTATCCCACCCGTTCCACACACACACAACACCTTGTTGCAGGTGGCCTGTGGAACTGCCAGTCTGCCACTCGCGAACTCAAGACTGAGTTCATATCTGGCTTTGCATCCCTGCAATCCCTTGACTTCCTTGCTCTCACAGAGACCTGGATTACACCAACCAACACATCCACCCCTGCTGCTCTCTCTTCTGCCTACTCTTTCACTCACACACCCAGACCCACTGGGAGAGGTGGAGGTACTGGCCTACTCATTAACCCCAAGTGGAGATTTTCTCTCTACCAACTGCCAGAGTTCACTCCTCTCTCTTTTGAACTTCATGCTGTCACCATAACTCATCCGGTGCAACTAGTCATCATTGTTATCTACCGCCCACCTGGTCCTCTGGGGGAATTTTTGGAGGAGCTCCAGCTCCTTCTTTCAAACATCCCTGAAACTTGCCCTCCGCTGGTACTTCTGGGTGATTTCAACATCCAGACAGAGAAGTCAGCTGCCTTTCTTCACCTTCTCTCTTCTTTTGCCCTCTCACTCTCTCCTTCACCACCCACTCACAAAGCTGGTAACCACCTAGATCTCATATTCACTAGAAACTGCTCTACATCCAACCTCACTGTTACTCCACTCCATATCTCAGACCATTTCTTCATCTCATACTCTCTCCCACTCTCACAAGCTCACAACCATATCTCAAGAGACACTGTACCTGTCCGCCGTAATATTCGTTCACTCTCTCCTTCTTCACTGGCGGCATGTTCTCTAGCTACCCTCCCTCCATCTGACTCTTTCTTACTCATGCCTCCCAACGCTGCCGCAGACACTCTACTCTCTACTCTATCCTCCTCTCTCGACTCTCTCTGCCCTCTTACTTCACGACCGGCTCATAGGTCCTCCCCAGCTCCGTGGTTATCTGACTCGGTACGTGCTGAAAGATCAACTATACGGGCAGCGGAAAGGAAATGGCGGAAATCTAAACACCCAGATGATCTGCTTACTTATCAGTCTCTTCTTTCCTCCTTCGCTGCCTCTATTTCTGCAGCAAAAAAGCTCCTTCTATCAAACCAAAATTGAATCCTCTTACTCAAACCCCAAAAAAACTTTTCTCCATCTTCTCTAACCTGCTAGATCCCCCCCCAGTTCACCTCCTCCCTCCTCCCTTCTACCAATCCACTTTGTCAACTACTTTGTAAAAAAGATAGATGACATACGCTCTTCATTCTCCACCACACCTTCTGAAATCACCTTACCATCCGTCACATCTAGTACTCTTTCCTCTTTCACCCCTCTATCTCCAAATCAAATTCTTACTTTGATTACCTCTGCCCGCCCAACCACCTGCCCCCCTGGATCCTATCCCTTCTCACCTTCTCCAGTCCATTGCTCCTGACCTCCTTCCTTTCCTCACCCATCTCATTAACATCTCCCTGTCAACTGGCTGTTTCCCCGATGCCCTCAAAGAGGCAAGAGTGACCCCACTACTCAAAAAACCAACACTCGACTCCTCTGATGTAAATAACTATAGACCTGTCTCCCTTCTTCCTTTTCTATCTAAAACTCTTGAGCGTGCCATTTATAATCAACTCTCTACTTATCTCAACCAGAACAACCTTCTCGATCCCCACCAGTCTGGCTTCAAGGCTGGTCACTCAACAGAAACCGCCCTCCTTGCTGTCACTGAGCAGCTTCACATTGCTAAAACAACCTCTCTCTCTTCCATCATCATCCTTCTAGACCTTTCAGCTGCCTTTGACACAGTGAACCACCAGATCCTCATTTCAACACTCCAGAATCTGGGTGTCTCAGGCTCTGCGCTCTCTTTGCTGACATCTTACCTGTCAGACCCGAACCTACCGGGTAACTTGGAGAGGATCTAGCTCAGAGCCTTGCCCACTCAAAACTGGGGTTCCTCAGGGATCAGTCCTGGGTCCCCTCCTCTTCTCTCTCTATACCAACTCCCTTGGGTCTGTCATTCAGTCGCACGGCTTTTTCTTATCACAGCTACGCAGACGACACCCAACTAATTCTTTCCTTTCCTGAGTCTGACACTCAAGTAGCAGCACGTATCTCGGCCTGTCTGACCGACATCTCTTCTTGGATGTCCACTAACCATCTGAAACTCAACCTTGACAAGACTGAGCTCCTTTTCCTTCCAGGGAAAGGGCTCTCCTACCCAAAACCTGACTATAACAATCGACAACTCTGTGGTAGTCCCCACCCAGACTGCTAGAAACCTGGGTGTGACACTTGACGACCAACTCTCCTTCACTGCCAACATTGCTGCAACCACCCGATCGTGCAGATACATGCTGCATAACATCAGAAGGATACGTCCACTTCTAACGCAGAAGGCGGCTCAGGTTCTGGTTCAGGCTCTAGTCATCTCACGTCTAGACTACTGCAACTCCCTCCTGATTGGCCTGCCTGCATGTGCCATCCGACCCCTGCAGCTCATTCAGAACGCAGCAGCTCGACTTGTCTTCAACCTCCCCAAGTTCTCTCACACTACACCTCTCCTCCGCTCTCTGCACTGGTTACCAGTGGCTGCCCGCATCCGCTTCAAGACACTAGTACTTACATACAGGGCCATGAACGGATCAGCCCCAGCTTACATCCAGGACATGGTCAAACCATATACCCCAACCCGCCCACTTCGCTCTGCATCAGCCAAACTGCTTGCTGCCCCCCCACAGCTAGGGAGAACTAATCACTCAACCAAATCCAGACTGTTCACTGTCCTGGCTCCCAAATGGTGGAATGAGCTCCCCATCGACATCAGGATGGCCGAAAGCCTACACATCTTCCGCCGAAGGCTAAAAACACATCTCTTCCGACTACACCTCGGTTAAAACCTCTTTAACCTGCACTTTTGTTTCTTTGTAGCTTAGCTTATTTAAAGCTAATGTACTTGCACTTACTACTTGTTGTCTAGAGTTTGGACCTTCTCAGTTGAATGCACTTAATTGTAAGTCGCTTTGGATAAAAGCGTCAGCTAAATGACATGTAATGTAATGTAAACGACAGGCTGACTGCCTGCCTGCAAAAAAACTAAGTTTATTGTTTTCCTACACCATTTGAGTCTCGTAAGGACCCAACTCACGTTCCGGAGCTCTTGTAAACATAGACAGTATGAGCTCTTGAAAAATTCTGAGTGTTAACAGCCCCAAAAGCTGTTACAAATATTGCCCCCATAGGTTAACGTTGTAGTTAGCCGTAGCTAGCCGGCTAGGTCGGATCATTTCCCCATACGTTAATGCATATAATAATGCATGAATGCAGTGATAAAGAGACTCACCTGAACTAATGCACCTGACAGAGAAACGTCGGTCTTCCCCAGCACGGAAATTTGCGTCTATTAGAGTTTCAGTTTCAGCTTTTGAGTTCGTTGTTTGTCTGGTGACAGCAAATGCTCAATTCTTCCGATATTTCTTTCACAGTTTTCAATAAAACGACGTTCTCTCCCTCCACAAATCCCCTGTGTGAGGGCTCATTCAATTTCATGCCATTTTCTGGTGGTTTTTTCGATTACAGCCAACGCTGCTCCTTCTTCCATTCACTTTGATTATGGCGGGCAGGGGAAATTACGTATTTATGGATATCTAAAATAGAGCAATGCCATGCACAATAATTTGCACTAGTCATAATGACGTTAGCTAAAAATGACTCATGACGAAATCTGGTAGGTACGCGTACCCACCATCCTCACCGAAATCGACGGCTATGGACAGACGCTCCACTTAGCACCAACTGCAATGTTTAATTTTAAATGAATGTAGCCTACTGGCAGCCTGGCACACGTCGGTACTCAGTATTTTCCATGGGTGCCCGAGCTCCGGAGCACCCACGGTATCGGCGCCTATGCTTGCATCTGTCCATTACCTGCTATTTCAGTTTGCAGGAATGCGGCCACCTCTTCCAAGTTTGTGTGGTTTCTCCTTCTGAAAAGACGCAATTTACGGCACAATCTCTTCAAAGTCCTAATACTTATCACCATACTGTGTTTATGCGCTAAATGAGAAAGAATTTCTTTGTTATTAAAACTGATCTGAAGTATAGCCTAATTTCACGAGTTATATATTGTAGGCCTAGACCTTCACAAGGCATTTTGTAGAAGTATATAGGTAAAGCTAGTAGTTTGGTTTATTCTCAAAAGTCCGACTGAATTCCTGAAATATCAAGTTTCAACTTTATTCTCGAAAAACTATTTCCACTTCATTCTCGTCATGTTGACTTTATTCTCGACATTTCGACTTTATTCTCGAAATGCAAAATAAATATATATGTGAAAATAACATTTTCACACTATAGCTGCTTTTCGCTGCTGGTGGTCACAGGGGTTAACACACTTTGCATCCTGCAGTTCAGTGTTTACTCCACAATACACCACTATACACAAGACAACAACAAAATAGCTTTTGTCTTTATGTGATTTAGAACGCAATCACTGAGAAACCATTAGAAAATATGTTTTATTTCTGTCATTCCAAGCATCGCCATGCTCTCTCTCTCTCTCTCTCTCTCTCTTTCTTGCTGGCCCACCTGAGGCACATGTGTACAGTCTACAGTTGAGGGAGTTGACTCTGTTTCTCTGCCTTTTTTAAAGGAGTCAGAAAGCCATTCCGATCAGGGGCTTTTTTGGGAGAGAAGTACAGTTAAAAACTTCAGTCAGATCAAGCCAACTCAACGATTATAACCTTGATCCCTAGTAATTAGGACATGTTTGATCAGCAAGGTATTAATGGATTATACACTGCATAGTGCACACAGATTATCCCACCCCACATATGTCATTACGTCAGTTCCTAAACAGCCTTTATAATATGCAGTGCACTGTAACCCTGATTGTCAGTATTGGGATTTGCCTCAACCTCCCAGTTGATAGAAAACAGCTATATTGTCATGTCCGCTTCTGTGTCAAGTTATTGTTTTTAGTTTGGTTCTCATTTTTGTTGTTTTTTTCCATTTCCTTTTCCATTTTTATTTTGAAGGTAAGCTGTTCCCCTTAGTGTTTCTTGTTTTACTTCCTGTTTGTCATTTTTCCCGCATGTCCTACATGTCCCCGCCCTAATGTGTTGCCCCTGAATCTCATTGTCTCCCCTGTCTTGTGTATTTAAGTTCAGTCTTCCCCTTACCCCAGTGTGAGATGGTCTGCTTCCTTTGTGTTCAGCTTTCAAGCGTTTCTCTAGTCTTCTGTATTCTGAGTTTTGTTGTTTCCCTGGATTTTGACCACTGCCTGTATTTTGGATTTCCCTTTTGCCTGCCGATTTGGACACTGCTTGTAAGTTTATTTAGTCTGTTAAACTTTTGGCATTCTATGTACCTCAGTTGTGTATCTCTGGGTCCATACTTCTGTGTGCGTGATATATATCATAAAGACAGTACTATCTGAAGGATATACCTACAAGAAACTTGCAAATTTCTTTTTAGAGAGAATTTTCTACAACATTTCAACATAAATTATGATTGTTACGAACAAAACAGCAATCAAAGACTTCATAATATTTGGATTCCCAGGACTTGACCCAATGTATTATGGACCTTTATCTACTCTTCTTTTCTGTACCTACATGGCTATTCTTGTTGGAAATATTTTTATTTTAGTTTTTGTTGGAGTTGAGAGGCATCTTCATAAGCCAACATATCTGATCTTCTGTCATATGGCAATGAATGATTTGTTATTTGGGACAGTGACCTTACCAAAAATGATATCCAGATATTGGTGGGATGACAAGATAATATCTTTTGGTGCCTGCTTCACTCAGATGTATTTTGTTCATTCCTTGGGAGCAATTCAATCTCTCCTTCTCCTTATTATGGCCCTTGATCGTTTTATTGCAGTTTGTTTTCCATTAAAATATCCTATTATACTTACAAATAACATTGTATCTATGGCTTGCGGATTGTCATGGATTTGTACATTTATTAGGATGATGGGGGTTATATATCATGCCTTAACCTTACCTTATTGTAATTCTAACATAATTGTGCAATGTTATTGTGACCATACTTCAGTTATAAACCTGGGATGTGGTGGAGATGTAAAATATGTTCAGACTGTTGCTGTCAGCCTTGCAATGTTTAGTCTCTTGCTTCCACTTTCATTTATACTTTTTTCCTTTATTTCCATCTTTGTAGTTGTTTTAAGACTAGGAAATGCAGAAGGACGATACAAAACCTTATCAACTTGTACACCACAGTTACTCATTTGCTGCATTTATTACTTGCCAAGATGTTTTGTTTATCTAGCTAATTATATAGGATTCTCTTTCAGTTTGGACCTCCGCATTTTATTGGTATTGTTGTACAGTCTTCTTCCTTGTGCTGTTAATCCAATCATATATTGCTTCAAAACAAAATATATCAAAGCTATTTTGATGAAGAGATTGAAAAATGCTAAAGTTGGAATGAAGCTTCATAGTAAGGCATAGTGTCTAAATATGATTCTTAACATATCTCTGTATATCAAATAAAAAGTTTTTCCATCTAAACCACTTTCACTCTTGATTATTTGATATCAAGCTTATGCTACATGTTCTCTTTATGGCGTAAGGCTTAATTGTTTATTTCACAGTTCTTCTAAATTAGAAGCATTTGTTTAAATGTTCTGTCAAAGACCTGAGCAAATTTCTGTACGAAATTAAAAAGTATATGTGAGAAAGTAACAGCCATGTGTCAAATGCAACTAAAATTGAATTCATAAAATATCAAATTGCCGTGTGTGTGTGTGTGTGTGTGTGTGTGTGTGTGTGTGTGTGTGTGTGTGTGTGTGTGTGTGTCCGTAAGTTATGGGAAAGTCTGTTGTATAAGCCTGTGTATTCATGACCTCTCTTGACAGGTTTTATTTTTTTTTTCATTATCTGGATTTAATGCAGTTTAATTATTATAAAATAAAAATTATTATTTATTATTGATAACCCTATAGGGTGGTCACAGGGGTCAACACAATTTACATCCTGCAGTTCAGTGTTTCATCCACAATACACAAAACAACAAAAAATAGCTTTGGTCTTGTGTGTGATTTAGAACGCAACCACTGAGAAACCATTAGAAAATACGTTTTATTTCTCTCATTCCAAGCATTGCCATGCTCTCTTTCTTGCTGGCCCACCTGAGACACACGTGTACGGTCTACAGTTGAGGGAGTTGACTCTGTTTCTCTGCCTTTTTTTTTTTTTAAAGCAGTCAGAAAGCCAATCCAATCAGAGGCTTTTTTTTTTGGGAGTACAGTACAGTAAAAAACTTTTAGAAGTCCGATCAAGCCAACTCTGCTGTCTTACAATGCACATCTAAGGGATGTGAACAAGATTCAGATTTAGCAAGATAATGTCTAAATTGTGTCTGATGATAAAATTACATCACTCTGCCTGCATGTCTGAAGAGTATCAGCCTATTGTGCTATAATGGAAACCTCAAACCATGAACACATAATGGACCCCACCTTTCTTTTCTTAACCTACCTGGGTTTTGTTGGTAGAGCATTCAAAATATTCATCTCA
Source organism: Perca schrenkii (assembly GCA_025617405.1). NCBI lineage: Eukaryota > Metazoa > Chordata > Actinopteri > Perciformes > Percidae > Perca > Perca schrenkii. Next base: position 40,394,884 of record CM046789.1, on the reverse strand, counting down.
CCTGATTAAGTAAATGTTCAACTTATCAGAGGTGTCATTTTGCACCAAATTGTTCCTTCTGCCTTGTGCAATTTTGAACAAACTAAGACCATGGGAAAAAGGGGTTAGGGAAAAGAGGGTTTTAGGCCAAGGTTTGTGAGAGGATGAACAGGGTGGATTATTTTATTAACCCTTGTGTTGCCTTCCCGTCAACCTTGAAAAAAACACTTATTTTTCGACGTTTTTGACGCCTTTTTTTCAGTTTGTTTTTGCTTTTTGCAACGTTTTTAATTGTAAAATTTTTCTTCTACACATGTTGAGCGCTTATTTCTACGTCCCGTATTTTCTGTGTTATGGTTTTGGTGTTGTCTTGTTTTGGTAGTCTGTTTTCTGTGTTGGATTTTGCTCTGTTTCCTGTTTTATTTTGCAGTCTCTGGTTTTCTGTCTTGTCTTGTCCAATTTACTTCCTGTCTTGTGTTTCCCTCTTGATTGCTCTGCCCAGCCTAATGTGTTTCACCTGTTTCCCAGCCCTTGTGTCACCTGTCTTGTGTTATCTCGTTAGTCTGTGTATTTAGTCCTTGTGTTTCCCCTTGCCCTTTGTCAGATCATTGTTTGTTTGTGTGTTTGTGTGTGCCTGTCGTGTTCCCAGTGGTTTGTTCGTGTCTGATTTTTGCTCTCTGGATTCCTTTTGTTCATTTTTGGTATATACTCAGGACTTCCTTGGTTCTTTTTGTGTTTTCTTCAATAAATCCTCGTCTTCTACATACTCCTGCCTGCCTGCTCTCTGCATTTTGGGTCCGCCATTCCCTACTCCTCCCTGCTACAACCTAACATTCTGATATAAAACAAAAATTGAAAACGGGTCAATTTGACCCAAAGTCAACACAAGGAGACGAGCGTGTGTGATGTGGACGCCTGCCTTCAAAGGGGGGGTGTTTTTAAAATCCACTTTCAAACACACGGTGCTCCACAAGGGCTTAGCCACATCCCTTTGGCCGTAAAGCACCCCTGTGCGTTTTCTGTGGTGTTGATTTGCATTTTGGTGCAGGCTGTGCCTTGCTTTGTCAGCAGATGCCAGACAAGCACCGTGGTGCGCTCCGTTAACGGGGGTGCTTTACGGCCAAAGGGATGTGGGTAAGCCCTTGTGGATCACCCTGTGTTTGAAAGTGGATTTTAAAAACACCCCCCCTTTGAAGGCAGGCGTCCACATCACACACGCTTCTCTCCTTAACAAATTAGTTTTAAAGAGAATTGTCCATACGTCAAACCGAACAGCTGCTCAGTTTTAGGATAATTCACTTAAGCATAGGGTTATACAAAGACTGTAAATGAGTGGACATAGCAGTAGTGACCAGGGGCATTTCTAGGATTTGAGGTTCCCCAGCTAACAATGGTTTGTTTTTGGTTGCGGGAACATTCCCTGAAGGTTATGTTTTGGTTGAAATGGAAAGTTGGTTTAACGTTAACCTTTTTAGGGAACGTTCTTTTTTACATCCCCCTAAACTTAAACACTAACAACCATGGTGGGGGGGGGCACTCTGGTAGAAGTCAAATTAAAACCTCTTATCAGCCAAGCTAAGCATAATACTGATGTGAACAATAAAAGAACAACTGCCTGTTATAACCCTGCAGATTGTCAGGTCCTGGAAGGCCTTCTTTGTCTTTCTATCCCGCAGGCTATACGGTTTTACGTCATTGGTTGCCACTCACCATAGCATGCAACAGATGGCAGTAACTCCGATCAAACCTCCAAGGTTTGTCAGGAAAAGTAGCTGTAAAACATATAGAAATACAAATTACATATGTAGAACAAAGTGTAGAGCTTGTACAATATCATTTTGTAAGACAAGTCAGTTCAGTTATAATGATATTTGAATTTATGCAATTATATAGTGTTAACCTTAGGGCAGGACTATGGCCACTCAATTACCATTTTGTTGACCGACACTCCTCGGTGACTGTCAACAGTTTCACTCCCTACCCAGCTAACAATTTTTGGATCGCAGAACGTTCTGGGAACGTTAGTTTGTGGTTGCGCCAACATTCCCTGAATGTTCGGTTTGGTTAGGTTTTGGTTGTGTTTTGTTTATTATGGAAAGTTGGTTGAATGTTCTGGGAACGTTCGTTTTTGGTTACATCGACCGTTCTCAGACCTTTAGAGAATGTTCCCCTAACGTTGTAACCTTTATGGAACGTTACCCAAATGTTACAACCTTCAGGGAACATTCCCCTAACGTTCTTTTTTACATTCCCCTAACCTTTAACAAACTTTAACAACAATGATACCAATTTTATTATTACTTTAAACCGTTGTGCATGAGCAGGAATTAATTATTTATTAGCAGGAATGAATGAACAGGCAAACTTGATGGGATTTAAAACTTTAATATACAATATACAAAGAAACAACATACAAAATAGATAAAGATGTAGAGTGCAAAGTAATAGTGCAAATGTTTTGTGCAAGATGCATATTGGAATGATAAAGTATGTAATGTGTAGGTGAATGTCCAAAGTGGGGATGAGCCCACTTATCAGCAGTTCAGGAGAGTGATGGCAGTGGGAAAGAAGCTGTTCTTGTGTCTGGTTGTTTTTGTGTGCAGGGATCTGTAGCGCCCGCCGGAGGGGAGGAGGCAGGAGGATGGCAGTAGTGTAGAAGATGGCCAACAGCTCTTGCTTCCGCAAAAAAAAAAAAAAATAGAGCTCAATGGTTTTGAAGGCTCAGTCCTTCTCAGCTGACCTAAAAAGAAAGAAACAAAAGTTTGATATGTAATACTAAGAATAAACACATTAACAAAAGGAAGACAAATTGCCTGACTAACAACCCTGTTTTTATTCTGATCACAAATATTGATAGTTTGATTATTATTAACATCACAGAAGAATTTCAATTTACCGTCTGTGTGGGGCAAACTTCAGCACTTGCCCAATCAAGTCCTCCACGTCTGCTGCAGTCAGCGCGGGGAAGTTTTTCTGGGAGACCGCTAGAGTAGAAGTCAATATGAAAAAGTTATAAGTCAAATTAAAACCTCTTATTAGCCAAGCTAAGCATAATACTGATGTGAACAATAAAATAACACCTGCCTGTAATAACCTTGCAGATTGTCAGGTCCTGGAAGGCACTCTTTCCCTTTCTGCCCCGCAGGATATACAGTTTTAGAACATCATTGGTTGCCACTCGCCGTAGCATGCGACTGACTGCAGTACCTCCGGTCTAACCTCCGGGCTTGTCAGGAAAAGTTGCTGTAAAACATATAGAAACACAAATTATACACGTGGAACAAAGTGGAGAGCTTGTACAATCTCATTTTGTAAGAGAAGTCAGTTCTGTTATTATTTTAGTTATGCAAAAGTACCTTCAACTGGGTCCCAAGATGAAGTGGCAGGCCGAGCTTGCGTTAGAATACACCCATCCAGCTCTGGGCGACCGGCTGGTTTCCTGTGTGGTGTTGACTCATCTAAAAAGAAAGTAGATATGAATATTGGTCAGTTCATTTATGGTACTTTTCTTGCAATCACCATTGCAAAACATGAACCTACTCTGTTACATTAGACAATCCGCCAAAAAAACAAAACAAAAAAAACTTACATGCAGGTGGTGGAGGCAGTGATTTCTACTGACCTGAAAAAAGGCAGGAAGAGACAAACAGATCAGAACAGTCCCATGATAAGCACCAGGTTGAGGGTCAGTAGTTCCATGGTAGGAATATGACTGGTTTCTTAAATGCATGTATAAATGTTAACTTACAGACAGGGCTTCCACACACATGCTCCGTCCTGGAATGCTTTCTTGCTTGTGGACCGGAGTCATCTGAAATAAAAGACCATAGAATTTGTACTGATTGCAAAACGAATATTTGAATGTATACAGTCAGTGTAAACATTGTATGTGAAAACATTTCTCAGGATTTTTGCATTGTAGCCCAGAGACTTTCTAATGGGAGACACAGAATCCATAGAAATGCATGGGGTTAGTTTGTAAAGCCAGTATGGCAGCTGTGTAGCCTACACATATTCCGTCTCTTCCTGTATGCTTCCCCATTCACTTAAATAGGAAAATAGCTTGCCGATAACTGCCCAAAGTGCATTGCAAGGTGGCAGCCGAGTAACTTGCCTAAAATGACTGATTGTACTGGCTATCATGTATGTACTGTACACTAAAACTAATTGAAAGAGCTGGTATGTCTTATTTGTAACAACAACGCAAGCAGGTTAACACGATGACACAAAACATATAATGCGACAAAGCATACACGTCGTGCACAGCAGCAAACAAAGACTCATCAAAGCACAATATACAGTACAGGCCAAAAGTTTGGACACACCTTCTCATTCAATGTGTTTCTTTATTTTCATGACTATTTACATTGTAGATTCTCACTGAAGGCATCAAAACTATGAATGAACACATATGGAATTATGTACTTAACAAAAAAGTGTGAAATAACTGAAAACATGTCTTATATTTTAGATTCTTCAAAGTAGCCACCCTTTGCTTTTTTTGGTAACTCTGCAAACCCTTGGTGTTCTCTCAATGAGCTTCATGAGGTAGTCACCTGAAATGGTTTTACCTTCACAGGTGTGCTTTGTCAGGGTTAATTATTGGAATTATTTCCCTTATTAATAAAAAAAGCAAAGGGTGGCTACTTTGAAGAATCTAAAATATAAGACATGTTTTCAGTTATTTCACACTTTTTTGTTAAGTACATAATTCCATATGTGTTCATTCATAGTTTTGATGCCTCCAGTCCAGGCAGCTCATAACATCCCGGAGGAAATAGCCTGACCGAGCCCTCCAGGTTGTTGCACACCGAGCTAGCTATCTACCAGCAGAATGAGAAAATAACTCCGGCACGACCAGAGGCGGAGGACTGCATTTTTGTGCACAATGAATGGAGTACCAACTGCAGGATCGTTGCCCAGCACGGCTCACCTGACCTGGAGCCCTATTGGTAATATACTGACCATTTTATTTACTACGAAAACAGCACACTGCCGTCTACATAGCCCCCGATGCTAACGTTAGCACAAGTTTGGTTCACTGCTAACCATAGTGAACAAACTGCAGCGCGATCACCTGGATACGGGATACAGGGGACTTTAACAAGGCGTCCTTGAAGTCTGTTCCCCTCCAGCTTTCTCTCAGCATGTAGATTGTGTAGAACACACTAGACCATGTATATACCCTCTAACATCAAAAAAGCACACAGAACTGCACCTCTCCCTCACCTGGGCCAGTCAGATCACATCCAACTCCTGATCCCAGCATAAATCCCGGTCAGAAGGACTATACAGCCAAGTAGAAGGACTATTCAGAACCTAGTCTGACCCGGCCCTGTCCCAGCTCCAGGACTGCTTCCAATAAGGACATGGTTGTGTGCAATATGTTACAGAACAGAGCCCTTTGTTTATTGTTATGATGTCATCTTGCTTGTACATTTTCCCAAGAGAACCACCAAAATAGCCTCCGAACAGGGCTTCTTTTGGAAGGGTTTTTTTTCAAAAATATCGTCTGAATATCGTTATAGAGATATTGAAAAAAAATATAGAGATATTCATTTTTGTCAATATCTCCCACCCCTACCTTAAACGGTTCAAATGTTATGAAAGGGGGCGTGGCCTGAGTAAGTGGGCGTGGTCATATTATAGGGGGCGGCTCAGTATCACATGTAGACCAAACATTCTAAGTTTCATGTAAATCGGATGATGTTTGTCATATAAGGCGCATTTCCTGTGGCCAGGGGGGGGCGCTATGATGAAATAAACACAAAATGGCTGCCCGGCCACGGCCACGCCCTATGACGAAAAGTTTTTCTTTTAACAACTTCATGTTTAATATCTTAAAATGGCACAGACCGAGTTTGAAGTTGATCGGATGAGGAGTTCGTTAAAGTACGACATGTGGAAATGGCCAAAATCGCACTAATTTCGAACTTTGAAATTCCTGTTGGGTTTAGGGTATGGCTCTAACGAAGTTTTTTGTACATCACGACATGTTACATATGTGTACCTAGATTCGTGAGTCTACGTTAAACGCACTGCAGGGGCTCAATTTTCTTAACTTTGTAGGGGGCGCTAGCGAGCCACTTTTGTGCGCCTATTCCCGAAACCCTTAAAATACGTAAATTTTCACCAGACTTGATGCAACCGCCAAATTTGGTGAGTTTTTGGATATGTTAAGGCCCTCAAAAAGGCAATTCATTTGACGGGAAATAAATAATTCCTTCAGTTTCAATAGGGCCTCGCCGCTGTCGGCGCTCGGGCCCTAATTATGAATGGAAGTGGATGGTTATGTTGTTTTTGTGTTTTGTTTCAAAATAATAAACACTTACAGTGACCCCATGTTGGCTCTTCTAACTGTTATTTACATAGCTGGTAGCCCACATTGTGATATGTTGTCCCATTTAGAGCACTGGTAATCTGGATTTGGTAATCTTTAAAACTGTGTATCTGGATCAGGGTGATCCAGTCCAATGTTGCTCTGAAAAACCGGCATAAAAGTAAGTAAAACAGATTACCTTATCCTGAATAGCAAAAAATGGGATTTCCAAATCCAAATCATTTTGATCCAGATTAAATGTTTTGAACAACTGGCCCATTAAATTCAGATGTTCAATCCATCTGTTTTGGATTTTAAGTTGTTAAAGTTATTCTAGGTGCTTTTGGTCTGTTCCTGACCACATTAAGTTGTTCAACAACATATTTAGTTAGATCTGTTTTAGGAATTTTGGAAAATAAAATGCTGATTAATACTTTAATTGCAGCGATCTTGCGCAGAGGATTAAACCAGGAGAATGGACTGTGATCTATAGCAAGGACATCAAAGTAAATGGGTTTCTACGTATTTTATTGTTTATTTTCCATGAATGAGCTGTGCTGAATGTTGTACACTGTCTTACTGTATTTCTGATGTTCAGGGTCTCCCAAGACAGGAAGATGGCAATGCCTGTGGGATCTTCATGTTAATGGTATTGTGTGTTGTCCTCAAATGTCACTTAATGGTGTTAAATATAATTTACCTGACAACATATTAGCTGTAGATCTCTTATTGTATTTAAATACCAGGGGAATATAGCTTAGTATGTTTTTCCAAGACTAGTACAGACCAATACGTTTTCTTTTTTATTATAGTATGCTCTTTACATTGTGCTGGGGGCAGATTTTGACTTCACAACTGTAAGTGCCCAGAAAGTCTACAGACTACAGTACGGTTTTGTAGAACATGACTTCATTGTTTAAAATGTTGTATTTCTAGGGTGACATGGACACAATCAGGACATGGTGGTGCCTGTTGCTCCTGTCTGGTCATTCAGTTGTCAGGTGTGTCTGATTTCATTACCACATGTACAACTGTAACATAAAAATGTGTAACAAAGCCAAAATTATAAATATAGATCAAATTACTATTCTTCTTAATCTCTAACATCTAATTTAAGAAAATCTGTCTGTTTTAAAGGTTTGCACAGAAAAGGAAATATGAAGATCAAATCGCAAGAATCACATTTTGATAGTTGTTGACGATGTTGTGTCCTGCATGCTAAGGATTATTTATTATATGATTTGATTCATTTTGGATCCAAACCTCCCACTTCATATGCATATTTTTACTGACTTTTAAATATTTAAATATGTATTTGCACCCTGTGATGATTAAATAATTGTTGTCTGTGTACAGATAATAGCAGCCCAGGACAATCCCTCCTCAACAGTCGGTTCGTGTGAATGAAGTAAACTTGATGCCTCAAAATACTACAAACTGTCTACATAATGAATTCTCAAAATAAGTGTTAAATGCGTTCATTCAGGAACCTGTTGACCTGACCAAGGAGGGGATTCTGGAGGTCATCAATGTTTCTAAACTTATAATAAAATAAACATGTTACACTCTTTCCAAGACTGCTTTTTATTTTTATATTCTATATTGCACCAAATATATTATTCATTAGCATGATAGTCTGCATTTATGTTACTGTTTACTTAAACACCAAATATATTTTGAAGTATTTTATTCATTAGCATGATAGTCGACGCAAAAACGTATTTTTAATATGTATTTTATTCCGGACGGCCCCAGGCGGGATGGCATGAGACGGGACGCTCCAGGCTGGAACCTTACAGTCTTGGGTCAAATGGCCTTTTGAATGGGAGCACTAGCTAGGGGCACTTTTATCGCATCAAAATCACTATATGTAAAACACTAAGAAGGCTCGATACAACACGAAGTCTCACCAGGGGATTTACACATGAACTCGAGCATTGAGAACATTTTTTGTGCACAAAGAGTTTACCAAAAAGACTCAAACTCATTGCTTGACTGGCAAAAATGGGTGAGGAGGGGGTGTAATCGTAACGGTTGGATTTAAACACTGAACTGAGCAACTTGTTAGAAGTGAAATGAAAGAAGTGAATATTCTTACTTGTGAAAATCGATAGATTCTTGTTTTAATTATTTTCACCTAATGCAGTTAAAAAAACGAAATCAAGCACAAAAGTATAGTTTTTAACAAAATGTATATCAGCCTAAAAATAAATATATTATATTGCTTTTTTGTTTATTTGTTTTTAAACTATAACACATCTATCAACATTTATTCAAATGTTATCATGGTATTCATTTTTTTATTTTAATAATATTTCGGTCTTATTACTGGTGAAATATTACAATATATGCTGTAATACAGAACATTACGATATGATCCGAGACGCATTCAAAGCTGATATCCCCCAATGCAATGCAGCCATTCATTTCAAAGAATCGGGCAGCGATCAGCTGGTCTTTAACGCCAGTATCGCTTCAATATTCATATATACAGTCAGTGGTTTTGTCACCAGCAACAACACGTTGCTCAGCTTTGTTCCAGTAAGTTATGTACAATAATAAAGTTTAAACAAATCCGCGGAATACTCCAGAGTGATGTAGTACGTCTTATCAGTGGATAAGAAGATAAAAATACATAATATTCGTAATATTAATGCTTTTTTCTAACTTTGTATTTGAGGAGTTAAACAATAAAGAACCATCACCTTATCGTGGTGGAGAGGTTTGTGTGTCCCTATGAACCTGAGGGCTGTGTTGTCTGGAGCTGTGTGCTCCTGGTAGGGTCTCCCAAGGCAAAGTGGTCTCAGGAGAGGGGCCAGACAAAGAATGGTTCAAAAACCCTATGAAACAACGTAGAAGAGGTGAAGTTACCCTGCCCGGAGGAAGCCCGGGGCCCCCTTCTGGAGCCAGGCCCAGATGGCGGGCTCATCAGCGAGCGCCTGGTGGCCGGGTTTGCCACGGAGCCCGGTCGGGCACAGCCCGAAGAAGCGACGTGGCAACTCCCTCTCCATCCCATGGGCCCACCACCTCCTGGGAGGAACCGCTGGGTCGGGTGCGCTGCTACACGGGTGGCAGTGAAGGTCAGGGGCCTTGACGGACCAGACCCGGGCAGCAGACGCTGGCTCTGGGGACGTGAAATGTCACCTCTCTGTGGGGAAAGGAGCAGGAACTGGTGCGGGAGGTGGAGCGCTACCGGTTAGATCTGGTGGGGCTTACCTCTACGCACGTCTCGGTTCTGGAACCATACTCCTGGATAGGGGTTGGACTCTTTTCTTCTCCGGAGTTGCCCAGGGTGTGAGGCGCCGGGCGGGGATACTCACAAGCCCCCGGCTGAGCGCCGCTGCGTTGGAGTTTACCCTGGTGGACGAGAGGGTCGCCTCCCTACGCCTGCGGGTTGTGGGGGGGAAAACTCTGACTGTTGTTTGTGCATATGCACCAAACAGGAGTTCGGAGTATTCAGCCTTCTTGGAGACCTTGACTGGAGTCCTGCATGGGGCTCCAGTGGGGGACTCCATTGTTGTGCTGGGGGACTTCAACGCACACGTGGGCAATGATGGAGACACATGGAGAGGCGTGATTGGGAGGAACGGCCTCCCTGATCTAAACCAGAGTGGTTGTTTGTTGTTGGACTTCTGTGCTAGTCATGGATTGTCTATAACAAACACCATGTTCGAACATAGGAATGCTCATAAGTGAACTTGGTACCAGAACACCCTAGGCCAAAGGTCAATGATCGATTTTATAATCGTTTCATCTGATCTGAAGCCGTATGTTTTGGACACTCGGGTGAAGAGAGGGGCGGAGCTGTCAACTGATCACCATCTGGTGGTGAGTTGGGTCAGGAGGTGGGGGAAGACTCTGGACAGACCTGGTAAGCCCAAACGGGTAGTGCGGGTAAATTGGGAACGTCTGGAGGAGGCCCCTGTCCGACAGACTTTCAACTCACACCTCCGGCGGAGCTTTTCATGCATCCCTGTGGAGGCTGGGGGCATTGAACCCGAGTGGAAAATGTTCAAAGTTTCCATTGCTGAAGCTGCGGCGAGGAGCTGTGGTCTTAGGGTCTCAGGTGCCTCAAGGGGCGGTAACCCACGAACGCCGTGGTGGACACCGGTGGTCAGGGAAGCCGTCCGACTGAAGAAGGAGTCTTTCCGGGATATGTTATCCCAGAGGACTCCAGAGGCGGTTTCAGGGTACCGAAGGGCCCGAAGGGCTGCAGCCTCTGCCGTGAAAGAGGCAAAGCGGCGGGTGTGGGAGAAGTTTGGAGAAGGCATGGAGAAGGACTTTTGGTCGGCACCAAGGTGCTTCTGGAAAACTGTTCGCCACCTCAGGAGGGGGAAGCGGGGAACCATCCAAGCTGTGTACAGTAAGGATGGGACAACAGGGAGGTAATAGGGCGGTGGAAGGAGCACTTTGAGGAACTCCTGAATCCGACTAATACGCCCTCTATGTTAGAGGCAGAGCTGGAGGATGATGGGGGATCAAAGTCAATTTCCCAGGCGGAAGTCACTGATGTAGTCAAACAACTCCACAGTGGCATAGCCCCTGGGATTGATGAGATCCGTCCAGAAATGCTCAAGGCTCTGGGTGTGGAGGGGCTGTCCTGGTTGACATGCCTCTTCAACATTGCGTGGAAATCTGGGACAGTGCCAAAGGAGTGGCAGACCGGGGTGGTGGTTCCCCTTTTTAAAAAGGGGGACCAGAGGGTGTGTGCCAATTACAGGGGTATCACACTTCTCAGCCTCCCTGGTAAAGTCTACTCCAAGGTGCTGGAAAGGAGGGTTCGGCCGATAGTCGAACCTCAGATTAAAGAGGAACAATGCGGATTCCGTCCTGGTCGTGGAACAACGGACCAGCTCTTCACTCTCGCAAGGATCCTGGAGGGAGCCTGGGAGTATGCCCAACCGGTCTACATGTGTTTTGTGGATCTGGAAAAGGCGTATGACCGGGTCCCCCGGGAGATACTGTGGGAGGTGCTGCAGGAGTATGGGGTGAGGGGGTCTCTTCTCAGGGCCATCCAATCTCTGTACGACCAAAGTGAGAGCTGTGTCCGGGTTCTCGGCAGTAAGTCGAAATATATAGAAATAGAAATTTCACCCTTCTTTCTTTTAAACTGACAAATTTGTCAATTACTCTCTGGTTAAAGTCAGTTATATCAGTCACCAGCTTTTTCTCCATTGAGAGGGTGGCTAGGGCATTCAGTCTCTCTTGGGTCATAGTGTTCCTCAAAAATGTTTTGACCCTTTTCAAAGTTGAGAAGCACCTCTCAGCCTCAGCAGTGGTCATGGGTGTGGTGATGATGATTTTTAGGAGGGTAACAGTCTCTGAAAACACCTCTGACAGATTATTGTCCATGAAAAACTGGAAGAGATCCAGAGCACCACAACAGGATTTGAATTCTTCCATGCTGTAGATGAGACCAAGCTCGGTCTTCAGCTTGGTTCCATTGAGCATTGGATAGGCCTTCAAGGTGGTGTTCAGTGCTTCTTCGGGGAATGCAGAGCAGTACTCTACAAACCGGTTGCCCTCCAGCAAGGTGGCACTGACAAGGTGGTTTGTGAAGGAGAAGCGTTCCCTGCAGTGGCCCAGTATGGTATCGCAGACCTACAGACAGAGAGATAAAAAAGACACACTGAGAATCGTTTTCCAACAGTCCTGAACAGGGGTGGACAGTAACTAAATAAATTAAGTATACTTAACTTTATTTTAAAGTAATAATTAAAACACAAAAAATAAAACAGAATGATTATACTAGTCAAGAACCCAGTGAACAGCAGCATTTTCAGCAACAAATACTTTTGCTTTGTTGGCACTTTTTGTTACACATGGACAGTGACCAATTTCTACAACATAAACTCACCTCTGCAGCAATCCTTTCATGGTCCTGCTGACTGAAAGCCCGACGTTTCCCCAATTGCTGAGAGCCACTGCTTTGCCCCACAGCCATTCCATGGGGAGAATCTCTTCAAAGGATATAGATATTTTGAATTAATCATCATAATTATTATATTGCAATAATAGTAGAAAATCATAATAAAAACACATAATAAACAGGTATACAGTTATTACCTGATCTTTTGAATGTCCTGTTGGAACTGCTGGATGCATCCTTTTATATGGACTGAATCTATCTTCCTCTTCTGGAGCTTAGCATAGAGGAGGTCCACATGTGGCATGATGTGGTGGAAAAGTTGCAGGAAGAAGTTAAAATCTGGATCTTCCAGTAGCTTGGCATAGCCTCCTGCTTCTCTGACTGTTTTGGGGTCAAATTCACTGGACTCCCGTATTCTTTCAAAACAGTGAATGAGGTCCATTCTGTGCTCAAACACAGTATTGACAGCACGACTGTGAAAGTTCCATCTCACGTTGCTGGATGTTGGCAGTCTATGAGCGACTACTTCACTGGTTCACTTAGGAGATCTGGAAAAAAAACTGGCAAATCCAACTAGGTCAGAACAAAAAATTCTCACTTTGGAGAGGTGAGAGAGAGGTGGCCTGCTGCATTATTAGATTTAGCTGATGTGCATAGCAGTGTATGTAGTGGGCATTTGGGTACACATCCTGTATTTTCTTCTGCACACCTGCAGTGCCCCCCCTCATGACACTGGCTCCATCATGTGCCTGGCAGATTAGTTTGCTTTTTTGTTCCTCAGGAACAAGAAAGTTACTTCTTCGTTGTGCTTTCTGATACCAATTCTGTAGCCTTTATCTAGCTGTTCCGCGATGCTAAGTCTTCCAAAAAGATGTAGCTTCATGCTATTATCTAAGTGGCTGCGGCTGCTCTCGTGTCTTTTACATTTCTCGAAGAGTTGTTTTAAGTCCCGTACACCTGTGGTTGTCCACAACGTTTCTGTTCCAGAACTTTGAAATAACAGACAGGGAAAGCAAAAGAAGGCATTACTCGTACCACATCCAGTTAGCCAATTCCCAGCTTTTCCATACATAGTGCTGGAGAAGCTTCATGTATAAGATCTTCCTCGATCCACGGTCTGTTGCTGAATGTGTAGATCTGGACGGTCGGGTCCGAGGTCTTTTACCCTCTTTTTTTCGCCAGCTGACCTCCTTGTAAAGGATATTTGTTGTAAGGAAACAACAGAATTTTCTTTCACTGCTGCAGCAGGCGTGCTGCTACTTGTCGCCATTGTTACTACTAGCCTACTAGTTCAAGTTTCTTGCTAGCTAAATGTTAACGTTAGTTCTGGGCGGGTCCTGGGCTGTCGTGTCGAATGACAGGTGTCAACAACCATTCAGAGTGGATAAAATAACATGTATCCAATTGTGATTCGCCAGGGACGCAGCGACCTGCGTCCGGAGGAGAATCTTTAAGAACCCAATGAGAGACCAGTTTCAGGTCACATGCTGGCCGAAAGTTTAAGGACTCACATACACATCCATTTGGCCGGCGTCCCTGCCATGAAACCGCAGGTAACATATTGAAACATAGAACATAGTTAATTGATGAAAGCCAGTTTTTATTAAATGCTGAGGCTTTTACTACCATCCGGCACATCGTATGAGTAAACTATTTTATTTTTTATTTTTATTTCATTTTTTTTATCATTTTTGTATACATTTATATTTCTGGAATTTTGATGGGGGCGGCGCCCTCTATTGACAAGCCGCCACTGGATAAAACAATATGTCAAGTGTTATATGTGAAGCATTTTAACTCAAGGCAGATATCCCTCTGGGGACAATAAAGTATCGCCTGCAAAGTGGTCTCCACGATGTGTAAAAATGAAAACGTTGTCGTATAGTCCTGCAGGTCGTAGGACTATAACGAAAGCATCGTTGGAAAGGTCTCAACCTCGACAGTAACATATGTCAGTCTGAAGAGGATACATTACTCTGCTGCTTTGAAATATTGACCTCTAAACCTTGAACCCAGTACATGTTTAAAGGCTTGTCATTTAGCAACAGAAGGTGCTACACACATAGGACCAGCTGTTCTAGAAAGCTCTAGACCTCTGCTGTCATGTAGATATGGTCTCCAAAGTTTACCCAGTGTAAGCACTGTCACATATGGTAATAAGCTATTTTCACCTATTCAACGATTAGATTTTGTGTGTTCCCAATCCCCAAAAAAAAAAATTATACACTGCCAACTTCTAATTATGAGAAATATACCAATATACTTTAAAACTACAACTCCCATAAGAGACGCCACAGAAGCTGTTACAAAGCTTGAGCACTTGTAGTTCCGGTGTGGGTGGGGGTACTTGTTCGGCTTCTGTGGTTTCTGCTGTATGCCGTGAAATGGCTCCATTCCATTTCAGATTGATGACGCCCGCCGGCCGACTGAGCACACAATACATGAGACAAATACATGAAATCGTCAAATACGTTAGAAAAAAACATCAATATTACGAATATTATGTATTTTTATCTTATCCGCTGTGCGGGACTTACTACGTCACTTCCGGAGTATTCCGCGGATTCGTTTAAACATTATTATGGTACATAACTTACTAGAACAAAACTGAGCAATGTGTTGTTGCTGGTGACACAATCACTGACTGTATACATGTATATTGAAGCGATACTGGTGTTAAAGACCAGCTGATCGCTGCCCGATTCTTTGAAATGAATGGCCGCATTGCATTGGCGGATATCAGCTTTCAATGCATCTCGGATCATATCGTAATGTTCTGTATTACAACATATACTGTAATATTTCACCGGTAATAAGACCGAAATAATATTATTAAAATAAAGAAATGAATACCATGATAACATTTGAATAAATATTGATAGATGTAGCGTTATAGTTTAAAAAATATAAATAAACAAAAAAGCAACCCAGCTTCCCTGGCCGAAATAGACCGAAATAATAACATTAAAAGAAATACATATAAACCATGATAATATCTTGTAAATAAGGTTGATTAAAACAGCGGTTATTGGGCTAAAAATACCAAAAATAAAACTGTCACAGATTTCGAGTTAAGGAAGGGGGGCTTGTTTTTTCTTTCGTCGATATCCGACGGTGAGGGATTAACATGAATGTCTATCTGACAGACCCCCACATCAAAAAACAACGTCAAGGGTACACCTCTTTCGTTGAAACTTGACGCCAGGGTTCCTTGACCATGCGTCATACATTTGACGAGGAGGGAGTGTGACTGTGTTGCTGTCGAGAAGGGTGACAGAAACATGCCATTAGGGTTGGGCATCGTTTGGATATTAACGATTCTAATTCCGATTCTTTGAGGGGTGGAGTTGAAACGGGTCACATGCTTATAAGAGGAAAGTTTTATTTTGATTCAAAGGTGGGTTGCAGTTTGACGGGGCTTTTTCAATGTAAATTAAAGCCACACTAAAGCACCGCTTACTGTGCTCCATACAACAAGCGCCTGGCCGCTACGGTAACCAAAACTTGCGCATGTGAAATTCTGAACCCATGATCAGATTTGAAACCAAATCCTCCAAACGATTCCAATAAATAAAGATTCCGATGGAATCGTAATTTTTTTAAACAATTCCAAGTAGGAAATGGTTCTCGATGCCCAACATGCTTCCCCATTCACTTAAATAGGAAAATAGCCTGCCGATAACTGCCCAAAGTGCATTGCAAAATGGCCGCCGAGCACACGTCGTGCACAGCAGCACAGCAAACAAAGACTTAAACAAAGTGCAATATATATGCAGTCCATTTAAACCATAACTCTCACCAAAATGCAACCCAGGGTCTTTTTGTGTATGTACCAGAGTCAAACTTTTGTTTAAAAGTATAATTAGGACGGAAGTACAACTTTTATGATTTACCATATTCTTGTTTTCGGGTCAAATGGCCTTTTGAATGGGAAAGCTAGGGGCTACTATGATCGCATCAAAATCGCTATTTTTAAAACACTAAGATGGCTCGACAACATAACTTTGCTGGAAGTATCACCAGGGGCTCTACACATTAACTCAGCATTGAGAACATTGTTTGTGCACAAAGAGTTTACTAAAAAAGGTTTTGAACAACTCACTGCTTGACTGGCAAAATGGCGACGAGGGGGGAAACAACTGCTAAAGTGAGTTGTTCAAAACCTTTCTTTTTGGTAAACCTGATCGAAACCGGAATATAACAAACCCCTACAAGGGAAGGGGCTTAAGGTTAAACCCCAAATACTTGCATTACAACCACAACATCATGAAACTGTAACGTATTTCACTAATACACCTAATACAGTTAAAAAACTGAATCAAGCACAAAAGTAGTGTTTTGAGCTAAATTGATATCAGCCTAAAAATAAATATATTCTCTTTGCTATGCTGTTTATCTTACTTAGATTTTATACGACCAATCATTTTTGAGTGAATCTAAATCAAATGACTGCTAACCTTTTTATATGCTACTTCAAAATTTAAATGGAAAAACAACCAAACAGGAACGTTGTGTGGAGGTACGGTGCAACCACAGGAGAATGTTTCAGTTGGTTGGTTTGAATTAACCTTTAGGGAACCAAAACCAGGCCAATTTGGCCTTATCACACCTGAGGCCTGGAAACCGAAAACCATATAGTTGATGATGTGGAGGATCTGGGGTCCTCCCCCTGAAAATTTTGAGCATTAAACAAATTAATTTCCTGAATTCTGGTGAATTTTTATGCACACAGTATGTATTTCAGCAAGATTTCTGCTAATGTTCAGAACTGTATTTGGAATTGTATCGAATCGTGAGTTGAGTGCATCGTTACATCCCTAGAATGCAGGTTTAAGGCACTTCTGCTCTGTCGACTGGTCGATAGCAAGCAGTTTGGGAACAGAGACCTTAATTACATTACATCCATGTTGCAGGCTTTACAGCATACAGCCCTCGTATGTATTATAAGATAATACAAATGATGAATTCTAGCCATTATAACAATTATTACAGCTAGGAACTCGGGAGAAACTCTGTGTGTGTGTGTGTGTGTGTGTGTGTGTGTGTGTGTGTGTGTGTGTGTGTGTGTGTGTATATATATACTCACCTAAAGGATTATTAGGAACACCCTAGTAATAACGTTTTTGACCCTGTTTCGCCTTCAGAACTCCCTTAAAGGGATATTTCACCATTTGAAAGATGAATATATCTTTAAATTGGGTCACTTATGTGGTAGAAATGTGAAAAAAGTTTAGAAATTGGTGGCTTCTAGGCCAGAAAATGTGTTTTTGGCTCATGTGGATGAAAGACACCAAATCCCAGAATGCACTTGCTTTGCTGCTTTAGTGTCTACTCCCAAGCTAAGCCTACCCTTTACAGATAGACACATTATAATGCTCGCCTAGCTGCTAGCGTGGCATGCCCTCATACTCTGCTTCTGACTGGCTAGTAGTCCTTACCTAGGTACTGTGCATGTGCGACTCCAATCAAAGATGAAATAGAAGTGAGATGTCTCACTCTGTACCTAAAACAGAGTGCTACACACACAGGGTGAAAAGAGGAGCTGCAGCAATGTGCAGTACAACAAAAAATAATGGTGTTTTTTTGAAAATTAAACCATGTAAAACTATCCTGGTACAACCTCTAAATGCAATTATTAACCTGAAAATGAGCATAATATGAGCTCTTTAAAGGGAAATTTCACCGCTGGAAAGCTGAATATATCTTTAAATTGGGTCATTTATGTAGTAGAAATGTGAAAAGAAAATTGAAATTGGTGTCATCTAGGCCAAGATAAGCCAGAAAATGTGTTTTTGGCTCATGTGGATGAAAGACACCAAATCCCAGAATGCACTTGCTTTGCTGCTTTAGTGTCTACTCCCAAGCTACGCCTACCCTTTACAGACAGACAGTGAGGCGATCAATTCAACAAGTGTGTTTTATTGTCATTTCAACCATATACACGAAAAAACGTTTCACCGTGGCTCAAGTGGTGTTACACATTTAAAATATATAAAAACGACATTATATAAAAACAACATACGAAACAGGCTAGCTACCACTGCATGAAAAGTGGGATTTTCGTCAGTATGCAGCAATGTAGATTGTCGTGGAACTTCAGGTTTACGGCTGTACACAGCAATTTACAGGCAACACCGAAAACTGCCGAAAATTGTCGGAAATTGACGTGGGCCTTGCTTGGCAGTTGTCCCCCCATGACCCCCCCCACCTCTAATTCTAGGGGAGGCTTTCACATGTAAATGAAAATGCTGTGAGCTATACAAATGCAAATCAGGGCAGCAGGGGGAGTTTTACCCCAGGTGACATTTTTCTAAAAGGTATTAACTTAATTTTAAGAAAATCTCTTAAAATAGATCAGACTCAGTATAACCTAATTGTAGACTCTTCAATTTTAGCTTGAATTGATTTATTTAATGGAAGTATGCTAGATTAATTACTTTGTATGTCATTAGCAATGACCAATGTTATGTAAAAAAGATACACAAAATAATTTATTTCAACAATTAGTTTTAATCAGGCTTTGCCACAAAGGTAAAATGTGCATTCCATGATTCATTCACAGTCTCCTAGCTCAACCACTGTACATAGTGACATGACTACAGTCTTTGGTCTTGCTCATCCAACATTGTCTGGTGGAATGGAGACAGAGGCTCCACTGTACAGTTTTCTAAGAGAAGTCTTTCTGCTGACACCAAAACACTGTGCTTCACATAAAGCATATCAGGTTTGTCATTGCATGACAAGGTCCCAACCATTTATCTTCTTAAAATACTGGCAAATTCAGCACCATATTCACATGTCCATGGCATATGAAGCGGTTGGCTCTGCTGAAATGGCCTCATAATCCAGACTTTAATTGTGCTTTTATTAACATTTCCCAGTAATCCATTATAACTCACTGTAATTCACCTCCACACCAGTGTGTGCGCTGTTCGCGCCCTGCTGGTTAATCTGCTCCACGGTCTCTCTCTATCACTCTGCCCCGCCCCCTACCCCCGCCCCGCCCTCACTGCTTCCATTTGAAAAAAAGTGGCGGGACATGGGAGATGAGTCTGAGAGTTGGAGCAAAAACTTCCGAAATATGGGAATATTTCAGGCGAAATGGTAAAAGAGTTGTCGGTACACTCTCCAAAGATGCGCTCACAGAAAAGAAGAAGACAACGTAAGTATATGATTATTAATGAAACGGCGAGCTAGTCTGTACTGTTTATTAACTCTTGATCGTACAATGACTGTCTTTGGATGTTAAACAGGCTACTTAGACTTGGCAGTAATGTTTTAAACCCCACCAAGTTTAAACGCGAGCAGCACAGAGCTGTAGTCTGGGCAACCAGGCTGCTTTCAGCGCCATTCATTACAGAGATAAGCTGGTGATGTTGTTTTATAAAAGTGTATTTTTTTTATCTCGTAATTTCCAGGAAGCAGTCCGCCGTCTTCACAACTCTGAGACAAACTGTAGCAGGCACTATGAACCGGAGCAAGGGTAAGATTTAAAGAATATGCTTTCATTGAATGAATTTCATTAATTCTTCTGTATAAGGACATACTGTAGATATACGTTAATAGATACCGATCTTAACCATAGTTGTTTTTCTTACAGACTAACCTCGCCTCATAACGAGGCCGTGACCTATATTTGCTCGGAGCTTTCTGCAAGTCCAGATTTACATGACGCTGATAATTACGCCATTGTGTGTAAGTCATTTTTACTTTTTCATCTTTCCTTGTTTAATTTTACTGTGACTTATGTTTTTTTATTCATACCACTCTCATTTAATTGTTTTCCAGCTGCCTGTAAGACATATTACGAGACAGCACGCAGGAGCTTCAGCTAGAAACAACCAGATGTGGCATCGCTGGCAGAAGCTGTGAAGGGTTCAGCTCGGAGTCGGTGGAGAAGAAAAGAGGGTAAGATTAGATCCGTTTGGTTAATGTGAATATTTTTCAGGTGCATTCATAGATGTGTTGTGTCATTACGCAGTGCATTGCGCAGTACTGACTGTCTTTATTGATTGATTTTACAGCTGCTGGAAGCGAGACAGAGTGTGATGGCTGCGGGTGAGGTGGACATTTGGAAGTGCGCCACATAGACATCCAGGACAACGCACCACAGACGTCTGCTAAATAGACAGAATTCTGCCGGTTACCTACAGCTCCGAGGCAGCCGCGAGTTCAGTGTGGACGATGCTGCTTCTCGTGAGCGAGGGATATTTGTTGTGTGTGCTGTGTGTCTCCGATGCTTTGTACGCAGTTTTTTTCTGTCTGTGCTTTGTGTCAATAAAGCTCTATCTTTGAATAAACAGCACGTTCCTGGCAAATCATTTTAACTATGATAATCATGACATGAATATACAACATAGCATATATGAAATATATATATATATACATATATATATATATATATATATATATATATATATATATATATATATATATATATATATATATATATATAATAAATAAATAAATATATATATATAAAATTTTATTATTATAATAATGATGGCCCAGGTTGACCAATAGCCTAACCCGTGACAAACCTGTGAACCAATCACGAGAGATTTTTCTTGTTTAAAAGTAGTGGTTTCATCCAATAGCAAGTGAGGAAATTCCAGCCAGGCCAGACGTTCTCTGGTCAGTCGCCTATTCATATTCTAATTAGATCCATTAACACCTCCGCGGGGGCTCTCCACATACGTCATGGTTCGTTTCCGACAATATGTGGCACAGACGAACGTGACGTTCGCAGCCTGTAAATTGTCGATAACTGCCGAAAATTAGGGGGATTTCCAGGCGTTTACAGGCATTTATGGGGACGGAAATCCCACTTTTCATGCAGTGTACAGCAGGATTGGTGGAACAGGTGGCCTGCTAGCGTTAGCTTTCCAACGGCACACTATTTCAACGTTCCCCGCTGATGATGTCCCTTACCGGCCAGAGGCGTCGAGCAACACCGCTGGTCTCCATAGCAGGCGAAGCTCGCGTAGTTTGTTGAGTATTCCGTCCGTAATAAAGTGTCCTACATATTCTCCGATCTGTACCAATGTATCCCGGTGGTACACGTGTGCGGTAGTTTGAATGCACATAATTGTTGTTCTAAAATTTCCTTTGGGATGAATAAATTTAACAGTTTCTGCTGAGAAGCTAAGCGAGGATTCAAGATGGCGGTCATTCAAAAATACTACTGGGTTTCTACTGATACAAAGTTGAATGCTAAATCTGTGAAGTATCCCTTTAATTATTCGCGCCATTGATTCATAAAGGTGCTGAAAGCATTCTTTAGAAATGTTGGCCCATATTGATAGGATAGCATCTTGCAGTTGATGGAGATTTGTGGGATGCATATCCAGGGCACGAAGCTCCCGTTCCACCACATCCCAAATATGTTCTATTGGGTTGAGATCTGGTGGTACCCGGTGGGGTCTTCTGCTGGTGTAGCCCATCTGCCTCAAGGTTGTTCGTGTTGTGGCTTCATAAATGCTTTGCTGCATACCTCGGTTGTAACGAGTGATTATTTGAGTCAAAGTTGATCTTCTATCAGCTGGAATCAGTCGGCCCATTCTCCTCTGACCTCTAGCATCAACAAGGCATTTTCACCCCCCAGGACTGCAGCATACTGGATGTTTTTCCTTTTTCAGACCATTCTTTGTAAACCATAGAAATGGTTGTGCATGAAAATCCCAGTAACTGAGCAGATTGTGAAGTACTCAGACCAGCCCGTCTGGCACCAACAACCATGCCACGCTCAAAGTTGCTTAGATCACCTTTCTTTCCCATTCTGACATTCAGTTTGGAGTTCAGGAGATTGTCTGGACCTGGACCCCTAAATGCATTGAAGCAGCTGCCATGTGATTGGTTGATTAGATAATTGCATTAACAAGAAATCTTACAGGTGTTTCTAATAATTTCTTTGATGAGTGTATACATATATTAGAGATGCACCGATTGCAATTTTCTAGGCCGATTCAGATTTTTCATTGAGTTTGACCAGCCGATTCCGATTTCATTTTTTCTAACCACTTTACAGCACACACAAATATTTATTTTCTATCTTTTCTTTAATAGAAAATTTTACATTTTGCATTGAACATAGAAAATTTTTCACTTTCGCTATAAAATGGAACTATATAAATTACTCCTGGTGTGGGGAAATTAACACCAGTGGCGTAACGAGCCAACACCGGGCCCCTAAGCAGGATTATCAAGGCGGGCCCCCCTACTACAGCACGTGATGACGGCGCAATGTCCAGCGCAATGTCCACGAGTAGGCTACCATGAATAGGACAGGAGAGGATCATAGAGACACAGCATATAAGAGATGAGATGACTGACGAAATCAGGAGTAGCCTACGTGGGCAGTCCCTCCAGGATTTCGCTGCCTTTTTTTGAGATTGTTGCGGCCCAAAATGCCTGATTTCACCGGAGCTTTTGTAAAAAAAAAGTTGCAATGTCTTTTGTTTGTTGCAATGAAGTTGCAGAAGACAGTGAAAGTTGCAAAAAAAAGTTGCAATTGTTTTGTATAGTTCTTTAAAAATAGAAAGGAAACTTGTTTTGGGGAGAATAATAATTATTACTATCAATGAATTACTCTGGCTGATATTTCCTAGGAACCTTACCAAAAAGGCTCAGGATTCTGCAAATGTTGGTATAATATGAAAATGGCTGGTGGATTTAAGACAAAAAATTATTTATTGAATTAATCAAATATGAACATATATGTCACTCTCAGTGGCTTGTTGATCTTTACATTGTTAGTTAATTTCCTATCGTGGCCACACACACACATTCATACGGTTTGATAAAGTACTTATTGGACTTTAACTTATCACTGATCTTACAATAACGAGCAGAGCTGTCCTCAATTTGGGTCATCCTGTATGTCTCATCTCCGGTTTTTCCTGCAGCCATCGTGTGTGTGTGTGTGTGCATGCGCGCCATTCGCGGGGGAAATGGAGCAGCTAGTCCCCTATAGAGAGCCGAAGTCACGCCCTTCTACTTCCGGCCAATGGGACCTATCTTTCGAAAAAATATGAACGAGGGTCAATGGAGAGATAATAATTATTTTTTGATCCCATTTGAATTGAGCCATGGATTACAAATATGATGTTTGTCAATTTAAAACATAAATTTTCAACCGAAGAAAGTCTCAGTTTATTGTTAAACTGTTACTCTAATGAGCAGAGGATCTCGCTTGTTCTTTTGCTTCTCTGCTGAGAACACTTGACTGGATAAAAACACAGCAGTTCAGATAACATTACATGTGTTGTGGAACAGAGCTAAGCTAGCTAGCTAGCGAGCAAGCCGAGCATCAAGCTAGGTGAAGTAGGTTGTGTGAGACGGGAGATGTAATTCACTGAGCGGTTTCACACAAAACTAAGTGGTCATATGACAAACCTACGGCTAACTGAGACTTTCTTCTGTTGAAAAATTATCTTTTAAAAACAAAAAATTATTTTTTTTTGTTTCTCCCTGTTCACTACCGTTCATATTTTTTCTGAGTTTAGGTCTGTTGGATTCCCTTATGGTACAGATTTGATCATTGGCAAATTATCAAAGATGTTTTATCAATATTGATAAAGTTATTAATAACTTTATCAAATCGACAAACAATCAAAACGGGGCACCACCCTGCAAATCAGGGACCAATAATCAAACTGTGGATCAGTCTCATTTCTGTGTAAATCCTTTAAAAAGGAAATAAAAGGAAGGGTGAATTCGAGCAACGGACCTGTTTGCCCAGCAGTGGTCACAACTAGTACACTAATAATTACAAGCAACTGCTAATTAAAGCATAATAAGATTTATTTAACTTCACAATTATCAGTAGCTAAACAATAATTCTTCAATAATAAACTCATATACCTTTTTATAATATCACAACCAAAAACAAAGCAAAACAAAAGCAACATGGACACGTCTGTGTCTGTGTGTGTGTGTGTGTGTGTGTGTGTGTGTGTGTGTGTGTGTGTGTGTGTGTGAGAGAGTGAGTGAAAAAGGAGGGGCGGGGTCGGAGTGTAGTTCTAAACCCCCAGAACAACTCCAAAAATGGCTGCTCCTGTGAGCTGCACAAAACTATTTAGCCTCAAGAGGGCGGTAGTGGTGCTGGGTGCACGGGGAGGAGCTGAAGAAGCCAAGGGGGTTGCTAGGCAACACCCACGCTTAGCCGATCTGGTAGCTAGTTCCTGTTTAGCTCTTTTACGAACGTAAAGTAGATTCCCTGCAGATTCCACGTGTGAGGCTAGCCTACCGCGTTAGCTCGGGAGCTAATGCGGCTAGTCTGTGTCGTGTGTGTGTGTGTGTGTGTGTGTGTGTGTGTGTTAGTAGAAGAAGAAAGAGGAGAAGAGTAAAGAAAAGAGCACTCTGATCTCAGTTATCGATAATGACCCAGTTCCCCTCAGCTACTCAGGTCTGGGCTAACGTTTAGTTAGGACAGCCTGAGACTTCTGGTTTTGCTGAGGAAAACGTCACTATACCCACTCCAGTAGCTACCAGCTGATTTTCGCGAGTTTCTCGCCGACAGTAATTAAAACTCCATGAAAGGAGTGACTTAGCAGATAGCAATTACGGTTTTAACCCAGCTACTTTAACACAACATAAATCAACGAGTATAATGATCAATTTATACATTCACAGAACAGATTAATAATCGCATATGGCCAGTACACGATTAAATCAGATCACATTAATGGCACATGGGTAGCGAACCCTTTGCTCATTAATAAACACACTACTTATCTCTGCCCAGACGTAAGCCTCCTTACGGTGTGTTCAGTCCGTTTATTCCTGTCCATCGATTTCCACCGAAATGAAACAGAACGGGTCTCGGGCCACTCGTCAGCAGCCACTGAGGAACTTCCCTCCAAAAAGGCAGTAAGGAGGGAAGAGTTTGGTCGACTTTGAGAAGAAAACGTTGTTTCCTTCTCACTGCAGTTATGAAAAACACTGGTGCGTTTTTCAAGGATCCACCGAAATAAAACTCCACTTTCTCCAGAAAATGGAAAGTTGAGCACAAACGCTTGCGCGCTCCCCTCAGCAACGGAGTTGCAACGGAAGACAAGGGAGGTTTCCTAGGGTCAGGTTATTTATAGGTTAAGGCCCCATGCTGTTTTTATGGTCCCGCTGAACCAATAGAAAGACTCGAAACTCTTGAAAGGGTGAAAAACTACACTTCTGTAGTCCTTTGACTTCCTGTCAGTTGTGAGGCGTTTCCCTTCTGGCTGGCCCTTTCACATAGAGGTGTGAATTAACCAGGCTTTGAGGTTTACATACAGGCCAATTCCTTTGTCTTGGCCACATGCCCCCTTGTCTCTGAACACATGTGTGTCTTGTATCCAGAGGTCAGTTTAATCTGAGGCCTTTTGGTTAAAATCAGGTTTAACCAGACTCTTGGTCCCCAACAGTCCCCCTTTTTGCTCTGAAGAGCGGTTGGTCCCCGGTCTTTGGAGCAAACCAAGGACCATACAGTTCACGGGAAAAAGGTTAAACTGATATCAACATAGTCCATGCCTTCCTGGGAATGAGAGACAGTTCACAAGTTCATAATGTTCGTATGTTGACTGAGGCTAGAGTGTCTGGGCAGACAAAATTCTAACTGTAGCTAAACACCAAATGTTTAAACAAAACACAATAGGTAAGCAATGAATTATCCCTTGTACAATCATTGTAGTTATTTCACTATGACATTAACCCAAAATATATTGAAACAAAAACAAATGAAGGAAGATAGGAAAGGAAAGTGAAGTAGTTAGGGGGTTAACAGGTTCACTCCAGAAAAGAATTGGGGTTCACCAGTGTATGTACATGTGACTGTGTGCATGTACCTGTGGACTGGTGTATGTATGTTTTAATGTCAAAACAAATACTCAATGCAGACTCTAGTCTGTATACATTCTGTCTTCTGATGCGTAGGCAAATAAATTGAGTCCTATCTCTCATTCTTATGAGCTACCTAAATTTGGAATTGCACTGCCAAGACTATACGTCAGATGTACCTGTGAAGATCGCACAATACGGTTAGTAGCAGATTTATGGGTCTACAACAAGGCTCGAGTTTGTTGACCGAAGAGATTCCTTCTCTACCGATGCTTTGCATTAAATCTCTCGCTACTAGCACCTGGTTGTGTTTCTGTGACACCTGACAGTCTAAAGCATGCACTGGGTTCTTGAGGAACAGAATGGACTTAACAGTAAATAGTATCCTGAAAAGAATTTTTACTACCGAAGCTCTGAGGTAGTTTGATTACTGTTTGAAAAGTTTTAGGATGGAAGTGCATGTCAACAGAGTGAGGTGAGGCATGCAGCTATCCTTATGACTCAACTGGTTTGAGTCTTATCCTCTTTGGGGGGGGGAAGTCTCCCTCCCCTTTCCAGGTGCAGAAGCTGCTCTTCTCCTGGGAGTGAGGACCACATGGGGAGTTGGTCTGACTGAACGTGTGGTTCAGGAGCAGGACCGTGGTTGTCACAGCTGTGCAGTTGGGTGCTGAAAGGCATTCCACCCACATGGTGAGGCTGCACGTGACGATCAGGAGGTACTGGGTACCTCGCCTAGTTCTGGTAACTGGGCCAATCAAGTTTACCTGGAGGTGGGGCCATAAGTTTATGACCCCCTTTCCCTGGAGTACAGAGAAGGCGCCTGCTCCAGCCACCTTGAGGAGAGTCTGCGGGGACTCTGAAGAAAGGCAGTGGTTTTGCTTTGCAAAAGCTGGAGGCGGGTCAGGTGGGCGCAAGTAATGGTGCAAGTCTGGCCTGACGGCCGGATTCTTTGGCCAAAGTGATATGGGCACGTCTGTTGGCGTGGCGCCATAAAAGGGT
The DNA here is from genome assembly GCA_025617405.1 of Perca schrenkii. Taxonomy (NCBI): domain Eukaryota; kingdom Metazoa; phylum Chordata; class Actinopteri; order Perciformes; family Percidae; genus Perca; species Perca schrenkii. Next base: position 40,367,906 of record CM046789.1, on the reverse strand, counting down.
GCACCTTTAACCATACAGGTGTGGCACGGTGCATCGCTGTTGTTCAGCGAGCAAAGGAAAGACCTGTGAGGGTTGGAAAAGTCAAGGCTGCCAGACTGCGGCGGCTGTGTGCTCGCCGGCGGTAAAGAAAAATCCGAGCCAGGATCAGGCTCTGGAAGAATCATGGCCATTTGCTCATGAATGACGGTGACTTGTCCGTCTGGGGCTGGCAGACTGCCTGCAGGATCAAGTGGCATCAGGGTGTCGACCTGAGCCTGAATGTGTCCCCGGTGGCTGTCAGCGAGTGGGCCTGGCCTCTGGTGATTGTGACCGCTGCCCAAGTCTTCTGTGTCACTTACACAGATGAGACGAGGATGCACCAGAGTCATCCTCTGGGGCGTGATATCGACCAAAACTGGTTTTGTGATGGGCGGTTTATCAGGCAGGTAGCTGGGAGTGCTACCACTAAATGCTACGCCTAATACCGGTGTACTGAGGGGAAGCATTGTTTTAACGACTTCTGCCGAAGTGTTAGAATGTGTCTGACTTACTCTGGAGACGCAGTCCAGCAGGGCTAGGGTGCTCACACCCCCTTTTCCCCCTGCTGCGGTATCTGTACCGTGGGCGTTGCCCTTGTGGGCAGGGTCTCTCCAGGATGTCAAGGGAGGAGTTTGTGAGGCGCTAGGCGTCATGGTTTCGGGGAGCACTCTGGGCTCCTTTAAGTTACCTCCCTGGTCTAGTTCTGCTGATGACGAATCAGTGTCAGGCCCCTTTGAGGAGTCTGACAGTTCTGCTGGATACAGACCTTGTTTTGGGGGTGGACGCGTGTTGTCCGAGTCATCGGGAGCTCCCTCCCCCTTTCGTGGGGGTGGAGTCCAGGCAGAGTGTGGCTTTGAGCTACACAAAGTATCCATTGCAGTGGGTGAAAGTTTTGATCCACTTTTATCGCACAAGGTTTGGGGGTTTTCTTCCTCTTTAACGATTGGAGAAGTTATGTTTTCTTCAGGAAGCAGAATGTTGCAATCAGAAATTAGCTGGGGTGTCTCCTTGCGGAGTGGAGCACCTGTTTCCAGCAAACGGCCCGATAGAGGCTCTTGATAACTCTCACCTATGACCAGCTCTGACACCTCTCTACTGGAGTTCACTAGGCTGCTAGCCGTGGTCTCTGAGTAGACCGAAGTGACTGGAGGCTCCGAGGGGAGCCAAGTAGGTTCATCCAGGTCGGCTGGACCGTTGGATGTGGTAGGAGGGTCAGGCTCAGGGTCAAAGGCAGCATCACGTGCTTCTTGGACGTGTGAAGGTGTCAGCATACTTACCCTTTCCGTTGGGTCACACCGGTCACTCTGTCGTAGTTGGAGAGTATCATGCAGCCGAGGCTCGATCAGATAATGTCTCTGGAGCCGGGGGGGGGTCGTTCAGAACATCAGGAGAATCATAGTCACTCAGTTGAGGACGGCTCCTCCCCTTTGGCAGTGGGGAGGGAGTCTGATCAAAGCGGGATGGCGAGCTTTGTGGCTCGCACCGTTTTTCAGTGGACGGAACTCTGATTCTACCTGTGTTCCTCTGATGTTGCAAGACCTTCCTCCCCTTTTTGGCAGGGGAGGGGTGCTCTCTCCTCCGAGGGGAAGAAGAAGAAGAAGAAGAAGAAGAAGAAGAAGAAGAAGAAGAAGAAGAAGAAGATCGGTATCTCCTCCGGGAAGGTGAGGAAGAGGGTTTTCTCCTCCGAGATAGCGGAGATGAACAAGATCGGTCTCTCCGAGTAGGAGGACGAGAAGAAGATGAAGAACGGTCTCTTCTCTGGGAAGAAGACAAGTGGGTTTTTCGCCGAGGTGGCGGAGAGAAACTGTGTCTCTGACTGTGAGGAAACCCAGGGGGAGGAGAATAGAACGCTGTTCTTTGCTTGGCACGCCGGAGCTGTGCCGAGAGGTCCTCGCGGCTCTCCTCTAACCTGGGAGACCTCATCCCACCTGGCTTGGACTCTTTGTCTAAGCCAGGCTGTTTTGCGCTGCTCAGCTTCATAGCTGCCTTGCAGCAGTGCGAGCTGTGCTTGGAGGACAGCGCGTTGCCGATGGGTTCGGCTCTGATAGATTAGCACCAATTGGCCAAGCAAGCCTTGTATGCAAGCTTTTAGCATCCAAGACGGCTGTGCTATGTAAGCTACAAGTTCCTGGAGTATTTCATCGCAGGTCGTTTCATAACCATCACGGTTATTCTCTTCAGAGTCTAGGATGAGACAAGCGACCACATTCTGCAGGACTGTGTCGGTCGGCTTATCGGAAGCTTTCGCCTCCAGCCTCTGGTACTCATAGCGACTCATTTTACCTCTATTAAAGAGATTTATACCAGGGCTCAATTCCTTTGTGGTGACAAAGGAAAATTAACTGTGAACAAGTTGATTCAAGGAGCAGGTGAAAGGCTTAACCTGTAGTTCCTTTAGTTTTAAGTGTTGACTGCTAATTAAGCTTATTACTACCATTTACCACCAACCCAATTCTATTGAGTAGTCGCAGAGGTCCACCAGTTCCGGTGCGTAATAGCTGTTACTGTCAAAAATCTGAGTGTTAGTATCAATAACTTTAAGATCGAGTAGAGCGTGAAAATCTTGACTGCTAACTAAGCTAATTACTACCATTTACCACCAACCCAATTCTATTGAGTAGTCGCAGAGGTCCACCAGTTCCGGTGCGTAATAGCTGTTACTGTCAAGGAGCGTGAAAATGTTGTTGTCTACTAACCAATGTACACACTGAAAAATTCACAGATCACAACTGAATATATGCTTGGCAGGTTGCAGAAAAATTAATTTTCAAAGTTAAAAATTTCAGAAAAATTGATTTTTTTTTTTTTTTTAAATATTTCAAATTTAAAAGGTATGGACAATTATGCCTAACTGTTGCACTAAAGCCGGTATTCAACGCTTGCACGGGCGTTAAATATGTTGCAGGAAAATTATAATTTTCAAAAATAAAACTTTTTTTTTAAAAAAAAAATTAATATTCAAAAAATTATGGATTATTATGTATAATTGTTGTAACAACGCTGGTACTAACAGCCTCACACGGGGCACCAAATGTTGGGTTTCCTTATGGTACAGATTTGATCATTGGCAAATTATCAAAGATGTTTTATCAATATTAATAAAGTTATGAATATGGTTATTAATAACTTTATCAAATCGACAAACAATCAAAACGGGGCACCACCCTGCAAATCAGGGACCAATAATCAAACTGTGGATCAGTCTCATTTCTGTGTAAATCCTTTAAAAAGGAAATAAAGGAAGGGTGAATTCGAGCAACGGACCTGTTTGCCCAGCAGTGGTCACAACTAGTACACTAATAATCACAAGCAACTGCTAATTAAGCATAATAAGATTTATTAACTTCACAATTATCAGTAGCTAAACAATAATTCTTCAATAATAAACTCATATACCTTTTTATAATATCACAACCAAAAACAAAGCAAAACAAAAGCAACATGGACACGTCTGTGTCTGTGTGTGTGTGTGTGTGTGTGTGAGTGTGTGTGTGTGTGAGAGAGTGAGTGAAAAAGGAGGGGCGGGGTCGGAGTGTAGTTCTAAACCCCCAGAACAACTCCAAAAATGGCTGCTCCTGTGAGCTGCACAAAACTATTTAGCCTCAAGAGGGCGGTAGTGGTGCTGGGTGCACGGGGAGGAGCTGAAGAAGCCAAAGGGGTTGCTAGGCAACACCCACGCTTAGTCGATCTGGTAGCTAGTTCCTGTTTAGCTCTTTTACGAACGTAAAGTAGATTCCCTGCAGATTGAATGAATTTCATTAATTCTTCTGTATAAGGACATACGTGATATCGTTAATAGATACCGATCTTAACCATAGTTGTTTTTTTCTTACAGACTAACCTCGCCTCATAACGAGGCCGTGACCTATATTTGCTCGGAGCTTTCTGCAAGTCCAGATTTACATGACGCTGATAATTACGCCATTGTGTGTAAGTCATTTTTACTTTTTCATCTTTCCTTGTTTAATTTTACTGTGACTTATGTTTTTTTATTCATACCACTTTCATTTAATTGTCTTCCAGCTGCCTGTAAGACATATTACGAGACAGCAGCAGGAGCTTCAGCTAGAAACAACCAGATGTGGCATCGCGGGCAGAAGCTGTGAAGAGTTCAGCTCGGAGTCGGTCGAGAAGAAAAGAGGGTAAGATTAGATCCGTTTGGTCAATGTGAATATTTTTCAGGTGCATTCATAGGTGTGTTGTGTCCATATGCAGTGCATTGCGAGTACTGACTGTCTTTATTGATTGATTTTACAGCTGCTGAAAGCGAGACAGTGCTGGCTGCGGGTGAGGTGGGCATTTGGAAGTGCGCCACATAGACATCCAGGACAACGCACCACAGACGTCTGCTAAATAGACAGAATTCTGCCGGTTACCTACAGCTCCGAGGCAGCCGGGAGTTAGGTGTGGACGGTGCTGCTTCTCGTGAGCGAGGGATATTTGTTGTGTGTGCTGTGTGTCTCCGATGCTTTGTACGCAGTTTTTTTCTGTCTGTGTTTTGTGTCAATAAAGCTCTATCTTTGAATAAACAGCACGTTCCTGGCAAATAATTTTAACTATGATAATCATAACATGAATATACAACATAGCATATATGAAATAAATATATATATATACATATATATATATATATATATATATATATATATATATATATATATATATATATATATATATATATATATATAATAAATAAATAAATATATATATATAAAATTTTATTATTATAATAATGATGGCCCAGGTTGACCAATAGCCTAACCCGTGACAAACCTGTGAACCAATCACGAGAGATTTTTCTTGTTTAAAAGTAGTGGTTTCATCCAATAGCAAGTGAGGAAATTCCAGCCAGGCCAGACGTTCTCTGGTCAGTCGCCTATTCATATTCTAATTAGATCCATTAACACCTCCGCGGGGGCTCTCCACATACGTCATGGTTCGTTTCCGACAATATGTGGCACAGACGAACGTGACGTTCGCAGCCTGTAAATTGTCGATAACTGCCGAAAATTAGGGGATTTCCAGGCGTTTACAGGCATTTATGGGGACGGAAATCCCACTTTTCATGCAGTGTACAGCAGGATTGGTGGAACAGGTGGCCTGCTAGCGTTAGCTTTCCAACGGCACACTATTTCAACGTTCCCCGCTGATGATGTCCCCTTACCGGCCAGAGGCGTCGAGCAACACCGCTGGTCTCCATAGCAGGCGAAGCTCGCGTAGTTTGTTGAGTATTCCGTCCGTAATAAAGTGTCCTACATATTCTCCGATCTGTACCAATGTATCCCGGTGGTACACGTGTGCGGTAGTTTGAATGCACATAATTGTTGTTCTAAAATTTCCTTTGGGATGAATAAATTTAACAGTTTCTGCTGAGAAGCTAAGCGAGGATTCAAGATGGCGGTCATTCAAAAATACTACTGGGTTTCTACTGATACAAAGTTGAATGCTAAATCTGTGAAGTATCCCTTTAATTATTCGCGCCATTGATTCATAAAGGTGCTGAAAGCATTCTTTAGAAATGTTGGCCCATATTGATAGGATAGCATCTTGCAGTTGATGGAGATTTGTGGGATGCATATCCAGGGCACGAAGCTCCCGCTCCACCACATCCCAAATATGTTCTATTGGGTTGAGATCTGGTGGTACCCGGTGGGGTCTTCTGCTGGTGTAGCCCATCTGCCTCAAGGTTGTTCGTGTTGTGGCTTCATAAATGCTTTGCTGCATACCTCGGTTGTAACGAGTGATTATTTGAGTCAAAGTTGATCTTCTATCAGCTGGAATCAGTCGGCCCATTCTCCTCTGACCTCTAGCATCAACAAGGCATTTTCACCCCCCAGGACTGCAGCATACTGGATGTTTTTCCTTTTTCAGACCATTCTTTGTAAACCATAGAAATGGTTGTGCATGAAAATCCCAGTAACTGAGCAGATTGTGAAGTACTCAGACCAGCCCGTCTGGCACCAACAACCATGCCACGCTCAAAGTTGCTTAGATCACCTTTCTTTCCCATTCTGACATTCAGTTTGGAGTTCAGGAGATTGTCTGGACCTGGACCCCTAAATGCATTGAAGCAGCTGCCATGTGATTGGTTGATTAGATAATTGCATTAACAAGAAATCTTACAGGTGTTTCTAATAATTTCTTTGATGAGTGTATACATATATTAGAGATGCACCGATTGCAATTTTCTAGGCCGATTCAGATTTTTCATTGAGTTTGACCAGCCGATTCCGATTTCATTTTTTTCTAACCACTTTACAGCACACACAAATATTTATTTTCTATCTTTTCTTTAATAGAAAAATTTTTACATTTTGCATTGAACATAGAAAATTTTTTCACTTTCGCTATAAAATGGAACTATATAAATTACTCCTGGTGTGGGGAAATTAACACCAGTGGCGTAACGAGCCAACACCGGGCCCCTAAGCAGGATTATCAAGGCGGGCCCCCCTACTACAGCACGTGATGACGGCGCAATGTCCACGAGTAGGCTACCATGAATAGGACAGGAGAGGATCATAGAGACACAGCATATAAGAGATGAGATGACTGACGAAATCAGGAGTAGCCTATGCGCACCACAACAACAACAAAAAAACACTGGTGAATGCGCACCATAACACATGAAAAAACACACAAGGGCAGTCCTTCCAGGATTTCGCTGCCTGTTTTTTGAGATTGTTGCGGCCCAAAATGCCTGATTTCACGGGAGCTTTTGTAAAGAATTGCGATAAAAGTTGCGATGTCTTTTGTTTGTTGCAATGAAGTTGCAGAAGACAGTGAAAGTTGCAAAAAAAAGTTCCATTTTTTTTATAGTTCTTTAAAAATAGAAAGGAAACTTGTTTTGGGGAGAATAATAATTATTACTATCAATGAATTACTCTGGCTGATATTTCCTAGGAACCTTACCAAAAAGGCTCAGGATTCTGCAAATGTTGGTATAATATGAAAATGGCTGGTGGATTTAAGACAAAAAATTATTTATTGAATTAATCAAATATGAACATATATGTCACTCTCAGTGGCTTGTTGATCTTTACATTGTTAGTTAATTTCCTATCGTGGCCACACACACACATTCATACGGTTTGATAAAGTACTTATTGGACTTTAACTTATCACTGATCTTACAATAACGAGCAGAGCTGTCCTCAATTTGGGTCATCCTGTATGTCTCATCTCCGGTTTTTCCTGCAGCCATCGTGTGTGTGTGTGTGTGCATGCGCGCCATTCGCGGGGGAAATGGAGCAGCTAGTCCCCTATAGAGAGCCGAAGTCACGCCCTTCTACTTCCGGCCAATGGGACCTATCTTTCGAAAAAATATGAACGAGGGTCAATGGAGAGATAATAATTATTTTTTGATCCCATTTGAATTGAGCCATGGATTACAAATATGATGTTTGTCAATTTAAAACATAAATTTTCAACCGAAGAAAGTCTCAGTTTATTGTTAAATAATGAGCAGAGGATCTCGCTTGTTCTTTTGCTTCTCTGCTGAGAACACTTGACTGGATAAAACACAGCAGTTCAGATAACATTACATGTGTTGTGGAACAGAGCTAAGCTAGCTAGCTAGCGAGCAAGCCGAGCATCAAGCTAGGTGAAGTAGGTTGTGTGAGACGGGAGATGTAATTCACTGAGCGGTTTCACACAAAACTAAGTGGTCATATGACAAACCTACGGCTAACTGAGACTTTCTTCTGTTGAAAAATTATCTTTTAAAAACAAAAAATTATTTTTTTTTGTTTCTCCCTGTTCACTACCGTTCATATTTTTTCTGAGTTTAGGTCTGTTGGATTTCCTTATGGTACAGATTTGATCATTGGCAAATTATCAAAGATGTTTTATCAATATTGATAAAGTTATTAATAACTTTATCAAATCGACAAACAATCAAAACGGGGCACCACCCTGCAAATCAGGGACCAATAATCAAACTGTGGATCAGTCTCATTTCTGTGTAAATCCTTTAAAAAGGAAATAAAAGAAGGGTGAATTCGAGCAACGGACCTGTTTGCCCAGCAGTGGTCACAACTAGTACACTAATAATTACAAGCAACTGCTAATAAAGCATAATAAGATTTATTTACTTCACAATTATCAGTAGCTAAACAATAATTCTTCAATAATAAACTCATATACCTTTTTATAATATCACAACCAAAAACAAAGCAAAACAAAAGCAACATGGACACGTCTGTGTCTGTGTGTGTGTGTGTGTGTGTGTGTGTGTGTGTGTGTGTGTGTGTGTGTGTGTGTGAGAGAGTGAGTGAAAAAGGAGGGGCGGGGTCGGAGTGTAGTTATAAACCCCCAGAACAACTCCAAAAATGGCTGCTCCTGTGAGCTGCACAAAACTATTTAGCCTCAAGAGGGCGGTAGTGGTGCTGGGTGCACGGGGAGGAGCTGAAGAAGCCAAGGGGGTTGCTAGGCAACACCCACGCTTAGCCGATCTGGTAGCTAGTTCCTGTTTAGCTCTTTTACGAACGTAAAGTAGATTCCCTGCAGATTCCACGTGTGAGGCTAGCCTACCGCGTTAGCTCGGGAGCTAATGCGGCTAGTCTGTGTCGTGTGTGTGTGTGTGTGTGTGTGTGTGTGTGTTAGTAGAAGAAGAAAGAGGAGAAGAGTAAAGAAAAGAGCACTCTGATCTCAGTTATCGATAATGACCCAGTTCCCCTCAGCTACTCAGGTCTGGGCTAACGTTTAGTTAGGACAGCCTGAGACTTCTGGTTTTGCTGAGGAAAACGTCACTATACCCACTCCAGTAGCTACCAGCTGATTTTCGCGAGTTTCTCGCCGACAGTAATTAAAACTCCATGAAAGGAGTGACTTAGCAGATAGCAATTACGGTTTTAACCCAGCTACTTTAACACAACATAAATCAACGAGTATAATGATCAATTTATACATTCACAGAACAGATTAATAATCGCATATGGCCAGTACACGATTAAATCAGATCACATTAATGGCACATGGGTAGCGAACCCTTTGCTCATTAATAAACACACTACTTATCTCTGCCCAGACGTAAGCCTCCTTACGGTGTGTTCAGTCCGTTTATTCCTGTCCATCGATTTCCACCGAAATGAAACAGAACGGGTCTCGGGCCGCTCGTCAGCAGCCACTGAGGAACTTCCCTCCAAAAAGGCAGCAAGGAGGGACAGTTTGGTCGACTTTGAGAAGAAAAACGTTGTTTCCTTCTCACTGCAGTTATGAAAAACACTGGTGCGTTTTTCAAGGATCCACGAAATAAAACTCCACTTTCTCCAGAAAATGGAAAGTTGAGCACAAACGCTTGCGCGCTCCCCTCAGCAACGGAGTTGCAACGGAAGACAAGGGAGGTTTCCTAGGGTCAGGTTATTTATAGGTTAAGGCCCCATGCTGTTTTTATGGTCCCGCTGAACCAATAGAAAGACTCGAAACTCTTGAAAGGGTGAAAAACTACACTTCTGTAGTCCTTTGACTTCCTGTCAGTTGTGAGGCGTTTCCCTTCTGGCTGGCCCTTTCACATAGAGGTGTGAATTAACCAGGCTTTGAGGTTTACATACAGGCCAATTCCTTTGTCTTGGCCACATGCCCCCTTGTCTCTGAACACATGTGTGTCTTGTATCCAGAGGTCAGTTTAATCTGAGGCCTTTTGGTTAAAATCAGGTTTAACCAGACTCTTGGTCCCCAACAGTCCCCCTTTTTGCTCTGAAGAGCGGTTGGTCCCCGGTCTTTGGAGCAAACCAAGAACCATACAGTTCACGGGAAAAAAGGTTAAACTGATATCAACATAGTCCATGCCTTCCTGGGAATGAGAGACAGTTCACAAGTTCATAATGTTCGTATGTTGACTGAGGCTAGAGTGTCTGGGCAGACAAAATTCTAACTGTAGCTAAACACCAAATGTTTAAACAAAACACAATAGGTAAGCAATGAATTATCCCTTGTACAATCATTGTAGTTATTTCACTATGACATTAACCCAAAATATATTGAAACAAAACAAATGAAGGAAGATAGGAAAGGAAAGTGAAGTAGTTAGGGGGTTAACAGGTTCACTCCAGAAAAGAATTGGGGTTCACCAGTGTATGTACATGTGACTGTGTGCATGTACCTGTGGACTGGTGTATGTATGTTTTAATGTCAAAACAAATACTCAATGCAGACTCTAGTCTGTATACATTCTGTCTTCTGATGCGTAGGCAAATAAATTGAGTCCTATCTCTCATTCTTATGAGCTACCTAAATTTGGAATTGCACTGCCAAGACTATACGTCAGATGTACCTGTGAAGATCGCACAATACGGTTAGTAGCAGATTTATGGGTCTACAACAAGGCTCGAGTTTGTTGACCGAAGAGATTCCTTCTCTACCGATGCTTTGCATTAAATCTCTCGCTACTAGCACCTGGTTGTGTTTCTGTGACACCTGACAGTCTAAAGCATGCACTGGGTTCTTGAGGAACAGAATGGACTTAACAGTAAATAGTATCCTGAAAAGAATTTTTACTACCGAAGCTCTGAGGTAGTTTGATTACTGTTTGAAAAGTTTTAGGATGGAAGTGCATGTCAACAGAGTGAGGTGAGGCATGCAGCTATCCTTATGACTCAACTGGTTTGAGTCTTATCCTCTTTGGGGGGGGGGAAAGTCTCCCTCCCCCCTTTCCAGAGTGCAGAAGCCGCTCTTCTCCTGGGAGTGAGGACCACATGGGGAGTTGGTCTGACTGAACGTGTGGTTCAGGAGCAGGACCGTGGTTGTCACAGCTGTGCAGTTGGGTGCTGAAAGGCATTCCACCCACATGGTGAGGCTGCACGTGACGATCAGGAGGTACTGGGTACCTCGCCTAGTTCTGGGTAACTGGGCCAATCAAGTTTACCTGGAGGTGGGGCCATAAGTTTATGACCCCCCTTTCCCTGGAGTACAGAGAAGGCGCCTGCTCCAGCCACCTTGAGGAGAGTCTGCGGGGACTCTGAAGAAAGGCAGTGGTTTTGCTTTGCAAAAGCTGGAGGCGGGTCAGGTGGGCGCAAGTAATGGTGCAAGTCTGGCCTGACGGCCGGATTCTTTGGCCAAAGTGATATGGGCACGTCTGTTGGCGTGGCGCCATAAAAGGGTGCACCTTTAACCATACAGGTGTGGCACGGTGCATCGCTGTTGTTCAGCGAGCAAAGGAAAGACCTGTGAGGGTTGGAAAAGTCAAGGCTGCCAGACTGCGGCGGCTGTGTGCTCGCCGGCGGTAAAGAAAAATCCGAGCCAGGATCAGGCTCTGGAAGAATCATGGCCATTTGCTCATGAATGACGGTGACTTGTCCGTCTGGGGCTGGCAGACTGCCTGCAGGATCAAGTGGCATCAGGGTGTCGACCTGAGCCTGAATGTGTCCCCGGTGGCTGTCAGCGAGTGGGCCTGGCCTCTGGTGATTGTGACCGCTGCCCAAGTCTTCTGTGTCACTTACACAGATGAGACGAGGATGCACCAGAGTCATCCTCTGGGGCGTGATATCGACCAAAACTGGTTTTGTGATGGGCGGTTTATCAGGCAGGTAGCTGGGAGTGCTACCACTAAATGCTACGCCTAATACCGGTGTACTGAGGGGAAGCATTGTTTTAACGACTTCTGCCGAAGTGTTAGAATGTGTCTGACTTACTCTGGAGACGCAGTCCAGCAGGGCTAGGGTGCTCACACCCCCTTTTCCCCCTGCTGCGGTATCTGTACCGTGGGCGTTGCCCTTGTGGGCAGGGTCTCTCCAGGATGTCAAGGGAGGAGTTTGTGAGGCGCTAGGCGTCATGGTTTCGGGGAGCACTCTGGGCTCCTTTAAGTTACCTCCCTGGTCTAGTTCTGCTGATGACGAATCAGTGTCAGGCCCCTTTGAGGAGTCTGACAGTTCTGCTGGATACGGACCTTGTTTTGGGGGGGGGGTGGACGCGTGTTGTCCGAGTCATCGGGAGCTCCCTCCCCCTTTCGTGGGGGGTGGAGTCCAGGCAGAGTGTGGCTTTGAGCTACACAAAGTATCCATTGCAGTGGGTGAAAGTTTTGATCCACTTTTTATCGCACAAGGTTTGGGGGGTTTTCTTCCTCTTTAACGATTGGAGAAGTTATGTTTTCTTCAGGAAGCAGAATGTTGCAATCAGAAATTAGCTGGGGTGTCTCCTTGCGGAGTGGAGCACCTGTTTCCAGCAAACGGCCCGATAGAGGCTCTTGATAACTCTCACCTATGACCAGCTCTGACACCTCTCTACTGGAGTTCACTAGGCTGCTAGCCGTGGTCTCTGAGTAGACCGAAGTGACTGGAGGCTCCGAGGGGAGCCAAGTAGGTTCATCCAGGTCGGCTGGACCGTTGGATGTGGTAGGAGGGTCAGACTCAGGGTCAAAGGCAGCATCACGTGCTTCTTGGACGTGTGAAGGTGTCATCATACTTACCCTTTCCGTTGGGTCACACCGGTCACTCTGTCGTAGTTGGAGAGTATCATGCAGCCGAGGCTCGATCAGATAATGTCTCTGGAGCCGGGGGGGGTCGTTCAGAACATCAGGAGAATCATAGTCACTCAGTTGAGGACGGCTCCTCCCCTTTGGCAGTGGGGAGGGAGTCTGATCAAAGCGGGATGGCGAGCTTTGTGGCTCGCACCGTTTTTCAGTGGACGGAACTCTGATTCTACCTGTGTTCCTCTGATGTTGCAAGACCTTCCTCCCCCTTTTGGCAGGGGAGGGGTGCTCTCTCCTCCGAGGGGAAGAAGAAGAAGAAGAAGAAGAAGAAGAAGAAGAAGAAGAAGATCGGTATCTCCTCCGGGAAGGTGAGGAAGAGGGTTTTCTCCTCCGAGATAGCGGAGATGAACAAGATCGGTCTCTCCGAGTAGGAGGACGAGAAGAAGATGAAGAACGGTCTCTTCTCTGGGAAGAAGACAAGTGGGTTTTTCGCCGAGGTGGCGGAGAGAAACTGTGTCTCTGACTGTGAGGAAACCCAGGGGGAGGAGAATAGAACGCTGTTCTTTGCTTGGCACGCCGGAGCTGTGCCGAGAGGTCCTCGCGGCTCTCCTCTAACCTGGAGACCTCATCCCGCCTGGCTTGGACTCTTTGTCTAAGCCAGGCTGTTTTGCGCTGCTCAGCATCATAGCTGCCTTGCAGCAGTGCGAGCTGTGCTTGGAGGACAGCGCGTTGCCGATGGGTTCGGCTCTGATAGATTAGCACCAATTGGCCAAGCAAGCCTTGTATGCAAGCTTTTAGCATCCAAGACGGCTGTGCTATGTAAGCTACAAGTTCCTGGAGTATTTCATCGCAGGTCGTTTCATAACCATCACGGTTATTCTCTTCAGAGTCTAGGATGAGACAAGCGACCACATTCTGCAGGACTGTGTCGGTCGGCTTATCGGAAGCTTTCGCCTCCAGCCTCTGGTACTCATAGCGACTCATTTTACCTCTATTAAAGAGATTTATACCAGGGCTCAATTCCTTTGTGGTGACAAAGGAAAATTAACTGTGAACAAGTTGATTCAAGGAGCAGGTGAAAGGCTTAACCTGTAGTTCCTTTAGTTTTAAGTGTTGACTGCTAATTAAGCTTATTACTACCATTTACCACCAACCCAATTCTATTGAGTAGTCGCAGAGGTCCACCAGTTCAGGTGCGTAATAGCTGTTACTGTCAAAAAATCTGAGTGTTAGTATCAATAACTTTAAGATCGAGTAGAGCGTGAAAATCTTGACTGCTAACTAAGCTAATTACTACCATTTACCACCAACCCAATTCTATTGAGTAGTCGCAGAGGTCCACCAGTTCCGGTGCGTAATAGCTGTTACTGTCAAGGAGCGTGAAAATGTTGTTGTCTACTAACCAATGTACACACTGAAAAAATTCACAGATCACAACTGAATATATGCTTGGCAGGTTGCAGAAAAATTAATTTTCAAAGTTAAAAATTTCAGAAAAATTGATTTTTTTTAAATATTTCAAATTTAAAAGGTATGGACAATTATGCCTAACTGTTGCACTAAAGCCGGTATTCAACGCTTGCACGGGCGTTAAATATGTTGCAGGAAAATTATAATTTTCAAAAATAAAACTTTTTTTTTCAAAAAAAAAAAATTAATATTCAAAAATTATGGATTATTATGTATAATTGTTGTAACAACGCTGGTTCTAACAGCCTCACACGGGGCACCAAATGTAGGATTTCCTTATGGTACAGATTTGATCATTGGCAAATTATCAAAGATGTTTTATCAATATTGATAAAGTTATTAATAACTTTATCAAATCGACAAACAATCAAAACGGGGCACCACCCTGCAAATCAGGGACCAATAATCAAACTGTGGATCAGTCTCATTTCTGTGTAAATCCTTTAAAAAGGAAATAAAGGAAGGGTGAATTCGAGCAACGGACCTGTTTGCCCAGCAGTGGTCACAACTAGTACACTAATAATCACAAGCAACTGCTAATTAAGCATAATAAGATTTATTAACTTCACAATTATCAGTAGCTAAACAATAATTCTTCAATAATAAACTCATATACCTTTTTTATAATATCACAACCAAAAAACAAAGCAAAACAAAAAGCAACATGGACACGTCTGTGTGTGTGTGTGTGTGTGTGTGTGTGTGTGTGTGAGTGTGTGTGTGTGTGAGAGAGTGAGTGAAAAAGGAGGGGCGGGGTCGGAGTGTAGTTCTAAACCCCCAGAACAACTCCAAAAATGGCTGCTCCTGTGAGCTGCACAAAACTATTTAGCCTCAAGAGGGCGGTAGTGGTGCTGGGTGCACGGGGAGGAGCTGAAGAAGCCAAAGGGGTTGCTAGGCAACACCCACGCTTAGTCGATCTGGTAGCTAGTTCCTGTTTAGCTCTTTTACGAACGTAAAGTAGATTCCCTGCAGATTCCACGTGTGAGGCTAGCCTACCGCGTTAGCTCGGGAGCTAATGCGGCTAGTCTGTGTCGTGTGTGTGTGTGTGTGTGTGTGTGTGTGTGTTAGTAGAAGAAGAAAGAGGAGAAGAGTAAAGAAAAGAGCACTCTGATCTCAGTTATCGATAATGACCCAGTTCCCCTCAGCTACTCAGATCTGGGCTAACGTTTAGTTAGGACAGCCTGAGACTTCTGGTTTTGCTGAGGAAAACGTCACTATACCCACTCCAGTAGCTACCAGCTGATTTTCGCGAGTTTCTCGCCAACAGTAATTAAAACTCCATGAAAGGAGTGACTTAGCAGATAGCAATTACGGTTTTAACCCAGCTACTTTAACACAACATAAATCAACGAGTATAATGATCAATTTATACATTCACAGAACAGATTAATAATCGCATATGGCCAGTACACGATTAAAAAACGTTGTTTCCTTCTCACTGCAGTTATGAAAAACACTGGTGCGTTTTTCAAGGATCCACCGAAATAAAATCCACTTTCTCCAGAAAATGAAAGTTGAGCACAAACGCTATGCTGCTCCCCTCAGCAACGGAGTTGCAACGGAAGACAAGGGAGGTTTCCTAGGGTCAGGTTATTTATAGGTTAAGGCCCCATGCTGTTTTTATGGTCCCGCTGAACCAATAGAAAGACTCGAAACTCTTGAAAGGGTGAAAAACTACACTTCTGTAGTCCTTTGACTTCCTGTCAGTTGTGAGGCGTTTCCCTTCTGGCTGGCCCTTTCACATAGAGGTGTGAATTAACCAGGCTTTGAGGTTTACATACAGGCCAATTCCTTTTACTTGGCCATATGCCCCCTTGTCTCTGAACACATGTGTGTCTTGTATCCAGACGTCAGTTTAATCTGAGGCCTTTTGGTTAAAATCAGGTTTAACCAGACTCTTGGTCCCCAACAGGTCCCATGAGGTCCACCGGAAGGGGCGGGACTTCGGCTCTCTATAGGGTACTAGGAGCAGTACCCAATAGAGAGACAGCAGCCGCTGACTTTATAGTGAAAAATCATTCCAGCGTACATTGATGTTACAATGTATACAGGTTGGCAGGACGGTCTGAAAAGTTTTGCACGTCTTTCGCTGTAGGTTTTGTTGGTAATGTGAGATGTTCGAGTAACACACGTCTCGTCTTCATAACAGAAACAAGGAAATTAATTTGACCTGTTCTCACTCCCGCTTGGTCAGTGGCTGCACGTGGGACTGCCTGGATTGTCGCGAGTAATGAAAATGCAATAGGGGGCCCCGGCTGTCAATCAATATCTTCCAGTGATGCGGGCCCCTGATTGGCCCAGGGCCCGTAAGCACCGCTTACCCTGCTTACTGATAGTTACGCGTCTGATTAACACACATCTAAAGTGCTACATTATGGAAGAACCATTTCCTTCTTTTCACATCCAATATCCAACAAAAAAAAATTGATATATTTAGCAAACTAAACTTCTGTATGTATGAAAACAGGTAATGGCAATAAAATAATATATAAATAACAAATAAAAATAAAATAAATATAGCCTTAATGCAGTTTAAAGATATTTCTCAAAACACACACACAGGCCTGTTTGAACATCAACAGTAACCTTACCTGAAAACAGCGTGTAGTTAATTTTTTTTAGAAAGTTTGCTTTATGTGTCATTGCAACCCGTTCTCGTGCCGAACTCGTAAAATAAGGACGTTTGGACAGTGGCTGTCAGCGTCTGATGCGACGAAAAAGGCGCCCTTCAGCGTGTTTGTGTAACGAACCGGGGAGAGCCGCAGTTAGATAGGATTTAGCAAGTAGTATGTAAGGGAGAATTACTGCGTAAGGAGGTTGGTTGGGGTGGCGGATGGGTCAGACACAGGACACAGACCAGGAGACCTGGGTTTGCATCCCGCTTGTCATGCTTGCTAGCGTCGCTTTTTAGAGTTGCTTTTTTCTTTCCTCCCGCGTGTCACAGAACCATACGCCCACCCACGACCCTTTCCTAAACCCAACCGTCCCGTTCTTCCCACGTGTCACGGAACCGTATAACCTTTTAATAGTCCCGACCAAGCGTGTTTACTTAAAACACTAAAGGAGACTTTTAGCGTCAATAAGAACGAGAAAGGCTCCTGACCAAACATCCTTATTTTACGAGTTTGGTGTGAGAATCTGTTGGTCATTGTGCATAAATATGAACAATACCGTAGCTGTCAACAGGCTTATCTGCTAACGTTAGCTACCGACGGTTACCTCGGAATGATCCAGCAAATAGACGGTACCCTAGAGTGACGTTACCTGCAACAGATGATTTAACGTCACTGCTCAACAAAACTAAACGCTAAGGGAAGATTACTACATTTTTAATGTTGGTTTTGAGCGGTATGCATCCCCACTAACCTGGAAAGTGTTTTAAACTAACGTTAATACAGCGTGTCGGAGGAATACAGCGTCTCTTTTTTTGTTTTTTTTAAATACAGCGTGTCCTACAGCCAGGTGCGCCGCCAGGAATTTTGGGCCCATGACAAAAAAATCTAATTGGGCCCCCTCTGCGCAGCTGTTGTCACCACATCTCTAGGACCTAACTGTCCCATCAAAAGCTTTACATAACTCTAATTAAAGGCTTGCAACTGTCTTGCTTCATGTAGTTCAATACTAGTACTAGCAGTATTTAGGGACCACAATGGAAATAAGTCCTTGGGCTTTATTGTGTTATCCCTGACTATTTATGTATTTTTAATGTATGACGCAGAGTGCTGTTTCATATATGTTTTTATATTTAAGTGGTCAAATAAAATCAATCAATCAATCAATCAAGCACAATACTTAGAATGTGGTCTAGACCTACTCTATCTGTAAAATGTCTTGAGATAACTCTTGTTATGATTTGATACTATAAATAAAATTTAATTGAATTTACTGCTGGTGATTTGTACATACATGCAAGATTAAAAGCAACCATAAAAAATGTGCTGAAGGCCATCTTTTACAGTCTCAATGTATTTTTATTGTAAAATTATTAATGAAAGATTTAAAAAAAGAAAACGAACAAACTTAAATATATATTAACTTTTCAATCAAAATAAATGAACATCCTCCTCTCAAAGCAATGAAAACAGCAGATTTTTTAACTTAGCTGCACATATATGCCAACAAGAAAAAAAAGTGGACATATAAAATGGAATTTCCACACCAGGGTTATTATAGTGCTACAAAACAGTTGATGTTGATGAATTGATGGTTTAATAATTTTATATTAGTTTTTACCAATTTAGGTAGTTATTTACCCTGTCAGTCATGGGCCCTTGGATTTGTCCTAACTTTTCCCCCCTATACGGCGCCCCTGCCTACAGCCACCAGCGGGGCGTCAGAGGCAGAGGGACCACAGTGTTTGCTAACATTAGCTTCTTGTCTCATCTGGGGTCTGATAAACAGTAAATTCATCAAAGTCAGTGTGCCTAACGCTATTTTCCAATAAACTGTAGCTGTCATATTTCACGGGACCCGCATGACTGCGGTTTTTATGTTCCAGTTTTCAGCCTCAGAGGGGAGAGTGAGAGGAGAGAGAGGCTGAGATCAGTAGTCAGACGGCTCTGCAGAGCTGTGTATAATTACGACTTTATGACATTTCATAAACCGCTGATTGAGTGGCATTGCGCCGCTGCTACATACATATAGCGGAAACCCTGCATGCGCACGTGTGGTGCTGATGTTGCGCGATGTAAATCATGCGGCGCCCAAGTAATGGCCGATGACGTGAAAATCTGCCAATTCCGGTCACCGGCCGGTCAATCTGTGCAGCTATAAATCTTAATGCCTTAATTAAAAAAATAGGAAAAATCAAACCTTCAAGGACACCAATTTTCTTTGTGAATGAATAATGTATCGTAAATAAATAAATGTTACATAAATACTTGCATAAGTATACACACCCCTATGTTAAATTCCCATAGAGGCAGGCAGATTTCATCACATACCGTTCACCATACCTACAGATTTGCATGGGGTACTTTCCATAAGATCATCTTTCAATACAAATCAAACCAGCTATTAGGCTAACTGAAATAAAACCATGCCAATCTGTAGGTATGGTGAAGGGTATGTGATGATGTGTGTGTGTGTGTGTGTGTGTGTGTGTGTGTGCTATTTTAATTCCAAAGGCCAAGGGAACTTTATCAGGATGCATCGTATCCTGGATCCATGAAATAACTGGCCTTTAAAAATAAACATCTGCCTGCCTCTATGGGAATTTAACTTAGGGGTGTGTATACTTATGCCTCTGTATTTTAAGGAAGAACATTTATTTATTTACGATACATTATTCATTCCTAAAGGTTAGGTTTTTCCTTATTTTTTTAAATTAAGGCATTAAGATCAATTTCCAAAAGATGTTTTTTTTATTCCTCCTTTTAGTCAACTTTAGCATGGTGTGTAAACTTATGCAAGCCACTGTATGCCTAATTGGTCTAATTTTTCTTATTTTTTTCTCAACACTGATTTTATTTGTATCTCTTTTCCCCCCTCAAAAAAGTAGAAGATCAGAAGTTACAGTAGTGTGTCTGCATTGTTCCAATGTGTTTCTCAAGTTGAACTTACTGGAAAAAAGAAAACATAATGGCTCTTTGATTCATATTATGATCCTTTGAGGATAGGCCAGGTCTAACTTGATAAAAGGCTGATATAACCTGGCTTCCAGACATTTGTAATGGGTTTTTGGATACTGAACTCGAATCTCAAAAGGAAGAGCCATATTTAGACATGGGAGAGCATCCGAGTCATTAGATATATTTTTGAATGACTCTAATGACAATAAAAGTGATTTTCAGATATACTGCAGGGCATCCTTTTTAATAGTGGGGGTTGGATATGTATGTTAAATGAAATGGTATGTTGGTAGTATATTCTGCAATTAATATTCTAAAGGTCTAATCAGTGCATTTGCCTTGCAGGTCTTTATTTCATATCTTGGTTCTGATAGATTCTTATTGTAAACTCAAGTTATGATCACCAATTTTACAACCGTGAGAAGCTTCCTCATCCTTGGATTCCATGGTCTTTCACCACAATATTATGGACCTGTGTCAGCTCTGCTTTTTTTCATCTACGTAGTTATTGCAATAGGAAATATTTTCATTTTAGCATTTGTTGTCTATGAGAAGTCCCTGCAAAAACCAACATATCTGGTCTTTTGTCACCTGGCACTGAATGACTTAACCTTTGGAACTGTGACTCTCCCAAAGATCATATTACAATATTGGTTGGGTGATAGCATTATTTCATTTTATGCATGCTTTACACAGATGTTCTTTGTTCACTATTTAGGATCAGTTACTTCTTTCATCTTGTTGGTAATGGCTCTTGATCGATTTATTGCGATATGTATTCCACTGCGTTACCCTGCTCTAATCACAAACAACATCATATCAGTGCTTTGTGGTTTTGCTTGGTTTATACCTCTGCCTTTGATGGTAGCTGGCGCCCGTTCCAGAAAGCAAGTTTAGTGAAAACTCTGAGTTGGTTAACCCTGAGATAAGGGAAACTCTGGGTTTTCCGTTCCAGAAAGAGAGGTAACTTAACCTCGGAGTCAGTTTCTATGGTAACTGAGTCTGTGAACCTAACCTGGTCGGGAGCAGGTTTTCTTCAAGAAACCTCGAGTTTCTCTCAGTCTCCTCCCACTGAGAGGGAGGAGACTGAGAGAAACGGGGGAAAAAACTTGAGTTTCTCTCATTCTCCTCCCTCTCAGAGGGAGGGGAAACTCATTTCCTCATTCATTCATTCAGTCTGTATCAGGCGCATTTTAATGCAGTTTTATCTGCATGAATAAAAAAACCGTATTGGTTTATGTAAGGCAGACTAAAATGTTTTTTTTCTCAAACATGTCATGTCCTTTTGTCGACGATCCCGTTGATGAAAAAGCTGTATTAATTCACAGAGAGTTTACGTCGGGAGATGATATTGAGTCCCGACCAGTGTTGGTCAAGTTACTTGGAAATAGTAATTAGTTACTGATTACTGATTACTTCTCCAAGAAAGTAATCCAGTTACTTTACTGATTACTTATTTCCAAAAGTAATTAATTACTGTACTAGTTACTTTACTAAGTTACTTTTCAAAAACATGCGTCGGAACGATTCAGAGTCAACACTGGAAATTGGCAGCATATCCTCGACAATATAGCCAGCGACGAGCTTCTTCAGTTCAGCAGCACTAAGTCCTGTTGCTTTTATTATCCGTGTCGCTGTCTATTTTCACCTGTTTAGCAGGAGAGGGGCCCACGGAGGTTCTCCCGGTAGAGCTGGATGTAGCCGCAGCAGTCATGTCAGTTGGGGGTTCAGGTTATTTTTCCAGTGAGTTTCACATTCCTGTGCCGGCTTGCTAGGTGCTTGCTCTTGAAGTGTAATTTTTTGCTGTAGATAAAAGTTTTCTTCCCACGCAGAGTGTACAGCGGACGCTGATGTTTTTGTCAACTAGCCGAGTCAAACTCAAAGTAATTTCGGTACTTCCAAGCATTAAACGCTGCATGGTCCTGCTCTCTCCCGCGCCCCATGTTGTCTCTTGTTCAACACTACACATGTCGGTGTTTACCACTCTGACGTCGCGGTTTTCATACGTCATTGTCACTCACGAGACAGTCTCACGAAACAAAATCACGGTTAAGTAACGCAGTAACGCAGCCTGCTTACGGGGAAGTAACAGTAATCTAATTACTGTTTTTGCAATTGTAATCCCTTACTTTACTCGTTACTTGAAAAAAGTAATTGGATTACAGTAACGCGTTACTTCTAACGCGTTACTGCCCATCAGTGGTCCCGACTAGATGTTTTTTCATTTCCACATAACCGATTTGAGAGGTATTTTTTTTCACAGTCTATTAGATATGATACCTTATCCTTCCACTAGCTCAACATCGTGGACAGGCTTTAACATCCCAGCAGATTCTTTGTGTCGCATTATGTTTTTTGCAAACGGCAGTTTTCTTTATAACAGCAGCGGATCATACTGTAATAGTAAAGCCACTGTATGCAGAGCCGTCAGAAAAGTGTGATCGCTCTGAAACGTTTTTTAAACGTGTTCCCTGGACACAAACCAGTGAGAGCCATTAAAAAGAAATAAATGATTATACTTATAATTCTGTTAATGATCATGGTCCTGCAGCCTCAGAATGGGAATAGTATAGTTTACTTTTTCGCCCGCAGGATTGCACCTGAATAAAATTATAGGTGTAGCCTACATTTCCAGTTTTCACCAGTAAAGTTAACTGTGATTAAATATGAAATTAATACACTGTTAATGTTTACGCATTGACTCAAGCAGCAATTTTCTCCCATACCAATTCTCTCTCTTTTGCAGCAGCAGCCGCTGTCTTTTTTTTTTTAACGAAATACATGTTCAAACCATAGACTGTTAATATCTATGGTTCAAACTCACTGTTTGTGCGCATGAGTATTTCCGCCGACCCGTTTGTTTGTGGCTGTTACCATGGTGAATTGTAGAATCATGGCTCCATTCATACTGCCTTATGTGCACGCGCGTAACCCTGAGTGAACATACTCCGAGTTGATTGAACCAACTTAAATCAGCTGTTCTGGAACCGAAAACTCAGAGTTTCCCATCTCAGGGTAAATCAACTCAGACATCAGGGTTAGACTCAGAGTTTGTTAAACCTCCTACCTGAACGGACCCCAGTTGTACTCCATACCCTAACTTTACCTTTCTGTAAATCAAATGTTATTGAGTGCTACTGTGACCACATATCTATAACAAGTCAGGCATGTGGTGAGAATGTTAAAATTGTACAGGTCACTAGTCTCTGTGTGGCCATGTTTTGTCTCTTGCTTCCTCTTGCAATAATCTTGTTTTCCTATGTTTCCATCATTGTGGTTATTTTAAAAATGTCCAATGCTTCAGGCTGCAAAAAAACCTTATTAACTTGTACCCCCCAAATATTTATCACTTGTCTTTTTTACCTTCCCAGAGGCCCGTTCCAGAAAGCAGGTTTAGTGAAAACTCTGAGTTGGTTAACCCTGAGATGAGGGAAACTCGTTCCAGAAAGAAAGAGAGAAACGGGGAAAAAAACTTGAGTTTCTCTCATTCTCCTCCCTCTCAGAGGGAAAATATAAGATTTAAAAATATGATCTTTACCCATTTTTGCTGTTGGTACACTACCCTTAAAGCTTTAGGGTGTAACTTTTTGATATTAATGAACGTCTGTTACATTCAAGTCATTGCCAAATGAGTTGCTACAAAGCTAAATAAGACTATCAGCTCCACACAACTCTCTCAGTATAGCTATGATTAGAAGATGGTGTCATGTGGATGCAGCAACGTTTTGTTGTCATTAATTAAAATTCCTCATGGGGGAGACAGAAACTACGCACTATTAAATTAATACATTTACTGATTACTGCTATAAATAGTGTTTCAATGTGTATACACAAATTTGAGCATGGCTTAGCATTTGGTTGTTTAATGAAGATAACTTTAGTTATTAATGGCCAAATAATTATAAACCACGTTTGAGCTAGTGATTCAAATTGCATGAGGACCTAACCTTTGTTGTAAACGTTATTAATCACTTAACTTTATGTATCTTTATTATCTCTTGTGCTACCAACTCAATAAAAATATGATTATGACATTATTATTTCTGTCATTTAATGTTTAAAAAATAAATTCTAAGCAGTGGCGCCTCTCTTCTCTGAAGGCAATAATGGCATGAACTAATGTAATTTGCATTATTTGTTCGTTAAGACTAGTTTAACCCTATTGGTAATTATATGATCCAGAAGTATTTAAACCCAGCAAGACTTGTCTAAGTAGGCTAATTGCATAACAGACACATTGTAGGCGAGACTATGTTATACATGCTACAATGACTTCTAACACCAGCAGCTTATCTTTTATGTTTTGTTTTACAGTCCTATCCCATATAACCCAGTGAATTGTCAGGAATGTACAATGGTAAAAAAAAATAGATAACGCCTAAGTAGGCAGGCAAAGAAATCAGGGATATTCCATAATACACACAGGCTCTCGGTTCTTAGTTCATACATTCTACTGTACAAGGCTGACCTTTTTCACTTATTTAATCTTTAATCTCCAAATTGAGATTACACAAGGTAAAGTAAAACTATATGCCAAATATGCCACAGCATGTTACAAATAGCTGCTTTTATATAGCAGCAATTTGACATAAAAGCAGTGTAATACAGTAAACAAAATAAAAAATGTATGAACTAGAGAACAACACAAAGTCAAATCTAGCCAGGGGAGTAAAGTGGGTGGGCCCCCGTGGGTCCCCTCTAGTTCCGGCGCCCTTGCTCGGACCACACCCATTTTCGAGTCTTTATTTTGATGTCAATTATAAACTGTAAAGTTTCGTGACTGCCTCTTTGATGGGTTTTGCCCTTTTTTATTTGCTTCATTGCCACAAAATGTAGCTAATAAACATGTTAAGCCAAGTAATTTGCACTTCTACATTGGGACCAAAATTGTCCAGATGGCCGATGCCAACACCGGCAATCTGGACACCATAACTCCAGTAATAAGTCTTTTACTCACATACTGTACAGGGGTGTATTTTGCATTCATTTTTGGGGGTTAATTAACTGGGAACTACACATGCCACTGAAATTATAGTCTTCACCAACAGCAGTAATACTCTCCAGAATAAACTGCAAAAGTTTACAAGCAAAAATACCATTGTCAAAAGGCTGAATAACGCAGACAAATATCTAACTGTAAAGGACTGATTAGAATCAGGTGTGGATTTACTGTACACAGATTTGGGGTTAGGTTTCTTTTGGAATAGAAATCACTGTGACGTCATGCTAACACAAAAATCAATTCTAATGGCAGACAATGACAAGTGATTTAATATAATTGATTTGACATGTGAAATCTGCAAACTTGTTTATTTCAGTTGTAATTTTCAGCCATAACTGTAACGTTTAAAATAGACCACGTAGTCTGACCTATCTGACGTTTCTGCTGTGCTAATTTTCTGTACTGTGTTGCTTTGCTAGCCGTCTTTGATAAATCAAATCTAGTGTTACGAACAGCAACATCTCAATACCGGTCGGACTGACTGCTAGTTTGGGTGGTGTCATTTTCTTTAGTCTGTGACCCAAAAGGTAAATTAGGTCTCCAACCTATTGACGTATGAAAGCATAATGCATTTTAGATGAATGAGATGAGAGTACATTGCGTTGTTTCTGTTTGCTCAGTGCTGCTAAATTCTATGTACGGGACACAGGAGTTTTCTACTCAGAAGTTTAAGGTAAACAAACATTAGGTTTATGCCTAATAGTAAGTGATGCTCCACACCTGATGCTAATCAGCTAATCATTACTTCTCAGGCTTTCCACAAAGACGACAGTGTTAACATTTTGTAAGTGAAGATAACTGATCTAAGTAACTTTATGGGTGAGGCTATTTGCACCCCTGGTACAATTAGCTGTATGCTATTTGCACCCTGGTGCAATTAGAAGTGTATGCTATTTGCACCCCTGGTACAATTAGAAGTGTATGCTATTTGCACCCCTGGTACAATTAGAAGTGTATGCTATTTGCACCCCTGGTACAATTAGCAGTGTATGCTATTTGCACCCTGGTGCAATTAGAAGTGCTATTCGTACCCTGGTGCAATTAGAAATGAATGCTATTAGTACCCCGCCGGTGCACACAGCAATGTGTTCTATTAATACCCTGTCTGGTGCAAATATCAATGTATGCTATTTGCACCCCTGTGCATTTACTTTACCTTGGCATATATTTACACACAGTTATCTATACTACTCATGTATTACACCTTTTTGGAATATTATCGCCCTGACATTCTTACCCTAACCATAACCAATCCCACTACTCTTGCCTAAACCTAACCAACCCAACCAGAGCAGGCATATTCATGAGTCTTCCCCTACCACCCTGCAAAAAAAAATTGACTTGCGCAATTGCAAATTATCCAATTCAAATTTAAAAAAATTACATCACCACTCGAACTCCGAACTCCCATACCAAAGGTAAGCGAACTAACCACTCACCTATCAGTTCTTACAGGAATTGAACAACTGTTTACCACTTAGTTTCTTCAAGCCTCGGTTGCTAGGTAACCATACTGTATACAAAAATATAGGTAGCTAACAAACTAACGGTTGTATGCTTTCACTGAAGACAGAAAGCGCAACTGTAGTATCCATTTTCCGCTAGAAATTCAATTATTATAAACTTTAGAGACAAAACTTCCCTAATATGCCAGTTTCTGCGGTGATGGAAGATGAACGTCCGCCATGATTTCGGTGCACGCGAGCAACGTTTTTTTGTTGTTACGTCACAGGGTGTAAATAGCTCAGCTGTGTGGCCGAGGCTATTCGTACCGGGGGTGCAAATAGACACTCCGTAACTTTATTCGAGCAATCCCTTGCACGCAACAGTGGGCACAACCACCACCAAAAGCTACATTAAGCTGCATTCAGACTGAAAAAAGCGATACAGTGATTTTCCGCAGAGTTATGTGGTGGTGAGAGTGTCACTTAACAAATGGCCCATTTGTGTGATGTTTTGTTGTGTTATATAACCCCCCAACGTAGCCCAAGTAGACTTTATATTTCACAATTACGGTTTTCCGTCAGATCGTTTATAGACCGGGACGTTTACTACTGCACTTGAAGGCAGCTTTATTTCACAGTAGAGAGAGAAAAAGACGAGCGAGACATTCAGCTATTACACAAACTCCCAGGCAGTTCAGTGTTTGTTTAATTTTTTGTCATTTTCTAACCCTAACCCTTGTAACCAGCAGTGATGTTTCCTGTTTACTGTACAGGATTCTTACACCGCCTCAAACCATAGCTCAAAACACAGACAAGTCTGATCTACGGTTACATGATTGGCCACAGCTAGTGATGGTCAAATGAAGCTTCGCGAACCACTGTCTTTATTTTCTGAGCTCACTAGATGGCGCTCTCTGTTCAAAGAAAAAGGTTAAAGGAATGGCATTTCAGTGTGTTTTCACATTTCCCTTTGTTAAACAGCGAGCGCCATCAGCGACAGTGGTTCGCGAAGCTTCATTTGACCATCAATAGCCACCGCAGCGTGACGTGGGGTTGCGTTTTTCCAAAAGTTGAGTCGGTCTCAACTTTTCGTTGCAAGCCCGCTGATTTTAGTGTTACCCCTGCGGCAAACTCCGCCCTAGTCTAAATGCACTACCCCTTTTCAAAATGAATGGATGTGCGTTTTTGCCGGACCGTCTGGGGGCAGACGCAGGAAGTCTGAATGAGGCCTAAAACCAACTACTGCCCCTGGGCGCAAGATTCACAGATGACCTGAAAGGTCAATGTGGTAACTTAGGCACTCATAAGGACCACAATGAAAGTTGTACCGAGTGGTGGCTTTATTAGCGAACGTGGACAGGCACAAAACGACAGACACTCGATCCCGGAAAACTAGCATTCTTCTTCTAGCAAATAAAACATTGCTTAACACAGTAGCTGAGGGAGTACTGAAAAGTATCACATAACTACGAGAGCTCTACCTAGTGGCATGAATGATCTTAACATGTTAAGCATTACAACAGTCAAGTTTCTGGAGTGTGGCAATTTATTTAATTGCACATTTGTTTGTTAAAATCTATGCACCTCTTTAGTTAATTATAAACTAAAATAATAGGGCCCCTCAGCATATTCTATCTTAGGTACTATAAACGTTGAACCAATAACTCAAACTTTTTTCTAAAATGTGTCTTCTCTACTTTATGCTGCTGTGACTTTTGCTAACTGCTCTGCTTCTCTGTTGAAGTTTTTTTTCTTTTTTTTTAAACTTTATTTCAAAAGACAATTAACAGAAATTCAATCGACGCAGTACGTAGACAAATATGATACAAAAATATATACAAATAATATATGAAAGTAAAAAAAGAAAGTAATAGTCTAAACAGAGGAAAATAAAGGGAAAAAAAAAGAGACAGACTTTCAAGAATGTTAAAATTAAAGACAGCAGGAGCACTTAAAGAGATTTGAGTAGATATCAGATATTAATATAACTTTCTTATTGGATACCAACTTAAGAGACTCAAAGTACATGTCAAATTCAACTTGGAATAGTTTGAAGTTGAAGTTTAACTGGAAACTTTGCCTTGTGGATATGGAACCTACCTAATAAAATAAAGAGATTTACAATATTACACAATTTTCTATCTTTACATTCAAAATAGGTAATAATATGTTTCCCTTCAAGTGTGATTGTATGTTTTGTTTTAGATACTATATAATCTTCAAAGCTTTTCCAGAATGCAATACAGAATGAACAACCATAAAAGAGATGGGTTAACGACTCTTGTTCTGTTTTTACAATAGTTATCAACAGGCATGAGTTTCGAGACAAATAGGTTTCAAATGTAATTCCCTAACTTTGTTTGTGATACAATATCTAAAGGGAACAAGCCACACCCCATGCCAGTTAACATCAGTAAAATGAGAATTCCAGAAAAATTTCCCACGAGGTGTTATTTTCTTTAAATTTAGAAAGCATTTTCTAATGTGCTTATTAGTACAATTGTTGCTCATAATATCCATACCGTTTATTTAAGAGTAAAATTAAAACCAGTAACTTCATTTAGTTTTTTATAACTTTTCATTAATTCTAATATCCCATTAGGTATAGATTTGAAAACTATTTGAGAATTATATTCTTTGAACGTCATTGGGAATGCTTTCTCTCTGAGAAAAGATTAATAATTAAGTAATTGACCATTACAATCAAAAAGATAATTTACGAAGATAATATCGCTATCGATCCAATTTTGCAAATAGAGTGATTTGTTTCCCCTAGTGATGCATTCTTTATTCCATAAGATAAACTTGTGTGGAGAAAAGTTGTGAGAATGACACAACTTCCAGGCCAAAAGAGCTTGTTGATAAAATTGTGATAGTTTTAACAGCAATCTTGTAATATTGTAGTCACATTTCATTACAAATGACCTCCTACACTATTACAAATGTTATTGGGGATAAAGTACCATAAAGACTCTGGAGCTCTCAAACATTCCTTCAACCATTTCACCTTAAAGGTGTAATTCAAGTCCAAAAAGTCCAGAAGTTCAAATCCACCTTCATCCTTACAACCAGAGAGCACCGCTTTTTTTAAATGATGGTGTCTGCATACAAAATTCGTAAATATGGAATTTATGTCTTTACATGTTGAATCGTGGACATTGAGAGAGAGGGCAGGGTAGACAAATCTTGAAATCCCTTCTGCTTTAGTCAAAAGAATCCTTCCTGGAATAGAAATGTCTGAAGCCATAAATTCAGTATTGTTTTAGTCTTCTTCGATTTAGACAAGCAATTAAGTTGTTGACGTTCCTTGTGGTTCTTGGAGATATGAATACCTTTCTTAACAGGTATATTAAACATTTTTTGCTCTTCAGTCTGATACAAACATAAAATTTCACATTTACATTTGTTAAGTGTTAAACCCGAAGCAGCTGAAAATTGGTCAATTAGGGATATAGCATATTCAATCTGATGTTTGTCACTCAAAAAGATAGCCGTATCATCCGCTAGTTGAGTAACTCTAATTTCCTTACCAAAAATAGACAAACCTTTAATAATATGATTATGTCGAATATGTAATGACAGTAATTCAACCACCAGCAGGAACAAGAACGGTGAAATAGGGCAGCCCTGGCGAACTGATCTCAGTACAGGAAATCTTTTTGTGGTGTTTGGATATAATATCACAGAACTATCAATATTTTTATAAAATATTTCAACTGTAGATATAAAATTTTGTCCAAAATAAACAATTTGTGCTTTGAGTAAAAAATAGTGTTATACCGTATCAAATGCTTTATAAAAATCAAGAAATACTATCAGTGCATCAGTATTGATGTTATCAGAATAGTCCAGCAGGTCGAGAACAAGTCTTATATTAGAGCTAATGTGACTGTTATACATAAAACCTGTTTGTGTTTCACTTATTATCTCATGAAGACCTCTTTTTAATCGTTTAGCAAAAATACATAACATTTTGTAGTCGATATTTAAGAGCGTAATAGGTCTCCAATTTTCTATCAATAAGTGATCTTTATCAGGTTTAGGGAGAAGACATAATAAACCTTGCTTCATACTTGTGGACATTTCCTTTTTTAAGATGCATTCTTTGAATAAAGATATAGTTGGTGTAAATGCTTTAACTGACTCGATAAATCTATCACATTCATCAAACTGAATATTTGACTTATATATATTGCTATAAAATGTACCAACAGATCTTGAAATGTCTAAAGAATTAGAGGTGATGTTATCATTCATTTTAAGAGTAGTTAAATTATTTCTCTTACTATTTCGCTTCTCTAAAGCAAAGAAGTAACTCGAATTCCTTTCCCCTTGTTCCAACCATTTTGCTCGAAACCTTACAAATGCCCCTTTAGCCATTTCAATATACATATTATCTATTTCCTCTTTTAATTTTTTAAAGTCATTAAAACATTCAATTTATCCATAATATTTATTTTTTTAGCAAAGTTATTTTTTTTTTTACTTGCTATTTCTCTAATTTAAAACTTAAAATATTCCCATTTTTGTACATGATTCCCTTCGTTATTACCAAATATGCTTTTGGCTGCTTTTTTGACTGAATCACAAAACTCTTCATCTTTTATTAAGTTATTATTTAGTTTCCGATAAACACGTATATTACCATTTTGTTGTTTGTTCTTACTAAGTGGATTGAAATTAATTTATGACAGAAAGTGGGGCATAGCTATGTGATGATTCTGACACAAATTGCAGACAAGAGGGAGATATAAACCATGAATCAATTCTAGACTGTAAGGACCTACTGATGTTGCTCAATGTCAATTCGTTAATGTCAGGGTTTAATGCTTCGCTGTTGAAATAGTTATCTTTCCTCTGCAGCGCCAGCACTGTCCTCTGCTGGAGTAAACTAGCTACTGCAATAAACTCACTTTAATAGACTATTTTGTAAAGGCAAAAACTATTAATTGGCATATTTCAATCCCTTTTTTCTTATGAGTTTGTAATGGATCATTTGAATGCAACATTGATCAACTTCATGGATGAACTTGGTAACTGATTATAATTACAAACATACAGTCTATAATTCCCCAGACTCAATGCAAACTAAGGGCCAATTTATACATTCCAAAAATTGTAATATTGTGTTTTCCAAACCAGACAGCTGAGTAAAAGTTTTGAAAGAACTGAGTTGTCTTGTAAAATATATCTTTATACAACCTGCTCCACAATAAGTGGCAGCTGCATATTTTTCATGGCTGAAAGCCACTGATTGGAAACTGAATAATATTTACTCTACTCTTTATGTGTCATGTTAACACAGATGGGTGGAACTCATTAGAGAACATGACCATTTGGGATCTACTTGTTTATGAAAGTAAACATTGATATTTGTTTCAAACAAGATGCTAATCACATATTAGATGGCACTATAGTGAGATGTGGCAGTACTTCCACGGAGGCAGATCTATTGTAACTTTTAAAAGGTAAGATTTACACTTTAGATCCTCCACAGAAAACATGAAATGACACTTTTGTTTGCATAATTGTTAGATTTGAAGTATTTAGGTCTATTGTTAATGCTCCAATGTTATTTCAGATTTTCCTTAACTTGTCACATGTTACTCTTGTCACAGCACTTACTGACTTAATGTTTGGAACTGTTACTCTGCCAAAGATTATATCAAAATATTGGTTTGATGACAGCATTATTTCATTTTATGGATGCTTTGTACAAATGTACTTTGTTCATTTTTTGGGGGCGTCTCATTCTTTCATCCTAATGGTGATGGCCCTTGATCGCTTTATTGCAATTTGTGCTCCACTGCGTTACACAGCTCTTTTCACAAACAACACTGTTTCTGTGCTTTGTGGAATATCATGGATTTTGCCAATGTCGTGGATGGTGGGTATAGTTGTAGATACTCTGAGATTGCCTTTCTGTAATTCAAACATGATTATACAGTGCTTTTGTGACCATATAGCAATAACAGTGCTTGGATGTGAGAATGTACGAGAAGTTCAGGTGGTTGCATTTGGTATGGCCATGTTCAGTTTGATGTTGCCTCTGGGTTTTATTATCTTCTCTTATTTTGTCATCATTGTTGCAGTTATGAGAATGACCAGTTCTAATAGCAGCCGCATGTTGGCTCTGTCTACCTGCTTGCCACAGATTCTCATCACATTTCTCTATTACATGCCAAGATGCTTTGTGTACCTGGCAAATTTTGTGGGATTTACATTCAGTGTCCCAGTTCGCATAGTTGTTGTAATGTTGTACAGTATTTTACCTGCTGCTATTAACCCATTAATATACTGTTTCAAAACCAAGGATATCAAAGAACACTTGAAAAAGAAATTAGTTACTAGGAAAATTAATAGCAGCACAACTGGATAAAATACAATACATCATCAATCAAGTGATAAGTTACTTTTGCTGCTTCAAATATGTCACTTCCCTGTGAGCTTTAGAATCATTTTTTATACTTCTCTTTTCACTATTAAAGTACTGCATGCTCCTACAGTAATTATGAATAATGAAATCCTCTATGAGCCCAACGCAGCCTGAGATCCTCAAGCAGGGGTCTCCTGATTGTTCCAACAAAAATGCTATGTTAGAAGTTTACTGAGGCTTTTCTTCTTGGCAAGGAGCCAGATCAGAATCACTTCATACCACGTCTTAAAACTCACTTGTACTGGAAGGCTTTTTTATTACCAGCCTAATGTTCTTAATGTTTTATTTATTGTTTTATTCTGTTTTCTACTTTTATATGTTTATGTCTTGTTAACTCATACTTTGTTTGCACATTTGTATTGTTTCTTTCTAAGGTACTCATAAATAAAATGTACTGCAATTTTTCTAAATATTATAAAATAAACACATTTTCAATTAGCATCAAAATAATCACGTTTGTGTCCATTCACACTCCACAAGGACACATAACACTTAAACATAACTTGAATTTGAAGCCACTCTGAAAGTGCCTTTTCTAAAATGAATGTGCCATCCTATAATGTACAAGAAACTGATCTGCAAACAGCATCCTGAATATTCATGTCTGAAATAATGCACAGGTTACTTAAGAAACAGACAAGACTGGACATATAGAACAGCTAGTGACATATGATTATGAATTAGTATGACATTAACTTTAAATATGGTTGTCTTTACATGGGTAAGCGAACTTGGGACTGGGAGGTCGCTTGTTCGATTCCCATACCGGCAGGATAAAAAAATCTGCGTGGGGAAAGTGAGAGAGCAGCTCTTGTCCTTCCCTCATTACCACCACGGAGATTCCCCAACCGCTTCTGATCTGGCCAGCAGATCAGACTGTGGTTGTACTGGGCAGCTTCCAGGTATGAATGTGGAAGTGGGTGAATGTGACAGGTCGTCGCTGCAAATGAGAATTAGTGTTAAATAAATACATTTAAAAAATATGAATTAGTATGACACGGTTGTCGGATTTGATACATTTAAGCGTCAACACCAGAAACAAAACAAAAGAACATGATAAATTAACCAAGTGAACATGAAAAGATCAAGAGTTTTGGTTTAAAGGAACACGCCGAATTATTGGGAATTTAGCTTATTCACCGTAACCCCCAGAGACAGGCTCAGACAGGCTTGCTGCGAGCATATCACTCCGCCCAAGTACTATATTCTTCCGCCTGAGAATATAGTTCCCGGTTTGTTTACAGTTACAAGACGGCTGTGTCTCATGTTACGTTGTTTTTTGTACACGCTGTGACTCTATAAATCACAACATGTTAATAGGAACATGTTGGCGTTATTTTGTCACTTATTCGGAGCAGTAGGATTGCTGGAACCATTCACCTGCATGTTCTGTGCTGGCCTGATGCCGCTGGAGCCGTCAGACAGCATTACAGCACGCACGGAGATGAGAAGGGTATGTATCGACTTGTCTAACTCTGGGGGTTACGGTGAATAAGCTAAATTCCCAATAAGTCGGCGTGTTCCTTTAAGTAAAACATATATTTACTGCCTGTTGAGAACCTGGTCAATGTCCCTGTTACGTTTGAATGATAATCAGAACCCAAATGCAGACAGACGCAGAGCCAGTAGTGTGAATTAAACAGTTTTATTCAAAGTAGGCTACTAAAGTGGCAAGTCCAGGGGGCTGTTTCACAAAAGCAGAATTTATAAATCCAGGATAACCAATAAAGCAAGACTTGACCTAGTCTAATCAGTGCATCCTGGCTAGGTGTGTTTCACGACAGCCAAGCCAGCGTTGCCTGGAAGGCACTAGGATTAGGCTATGGTTAGGGTTATGGTTAGGTTTGGGTTAGGGTTAAGGTTAGGGTTAGGTGCCTTGAAGTCAACGGTCGCAGTGCTGCCTGGAAGGATACGTTGGGGGCTTAAAACACCATCAAGCTCGCTTTTAATGCCAAGTGTACAACTATTCATTGTTGTGACTCATTGAATGGTTTCAGTTAAGAGCAGTAGTTTGTAAATGTATATTTTTAGACTATCATTCAGTCGGTCCGCTATTATCTGCCACGCTTTTTCGCGTTTTTATTGGACCAGTTTCCTTCTTCACATATTATATGCTTTGCTCCCTTGAATATATGGACATAGAAAAGAAAGACACTGAAGAAATTGGACTCTAAAATCTAGAAACTATAAAGATAATAAAGTGATAAATTGCATGCACACTTTAAACATGACTGTAACACAGTATATTCATTAGTTATTTCCCCCCAGGCAAAATATAAGGTCAAAAACCATTGGGGTGTCCTCTCCCTGTTGTTTCATGAATGTACAGTAGCCTACACTATATAGTTACTGGTCCAGCGAACTAAGTCATATATAATTTGGGAGGATTGTACAATTACAATATGTTCTTAAAATTGTACAGTCCTCCCAAATTATAGTCCCAGTTTACTGGACAACACAAATTGTGTGCTAAGAATGCCAAATACAATGCACATGGAAGAGGAACAAAAATGATCCTTTACTGTTAAAGAATACAAAAAATGAATCAACTAAAATAATTTAAGGTGCATTGATCCACCATAGAAACACACATGTACAGCATTTTATGTATTGCCCTTAATAACTGACTTCATTTAAAACGCATTGGCAACTTCATTAGCCTTTTCTAATTATCTCAACAACTGCCATAATATATTCACCAAACAACAATATGAACAGCAGTTTTCATACAGCAATATAACAGTAACGATGACTCTCACATGAATAATTAAAAAGCAAATAATGGTCACAACTTTAAATAATAACAGTGCTTAACTGAACAGCAACATGCACCTGATGTATTTTAATGCAGGCTGATAACAATACGGAAAAACCACTGCTGAGTGAACAGAAAAGGCTCCAGGATTAATAAATCCTGGCTGTTAGCCTGGTCAGGAGCAGGCTAGCTGTACAGAATAAATCTCCATGGTAACTTAGGTGCCTCTGCTTTTGTGAAACCGAGTCAAGGCTAAATTGAGCCAGGATAACTGGGGAATCCCGGCTTTATCCGCTATCTAGGTTTTGTGAAATAGCCCCCTGATCTAAGCAATGTGCATAAACAAGTACTCAGACTATGTCACGGATTTAAATTTGAGACTAATTAATGACTGACAACCTAACTATCAGTTGTGCTTACATATCCATGTACTAGACATATTTTAATTTGTAATACAAACCGGACTTACACACACACACACACACACACACACACACACACACACACACACACACACACACACACACACACACACACACACACAAAGTCATTTTACTCACTAGTTTGTCAGCTAAAGATAGCTAGTTAACTAACTTCAGAAAAGCTCTGTGTGGAGTTGAAAAACATGCAGTGTCATACATGAATTAACTACTTTGCACTTGATTTGATAAACTTAGCCTATATTAATATTCTTAATATCAGCTTAACCTGAACTTTATTCAAGCATCCCTTGGCACGCAACAGTGTCATATATGCACTTAACCAAAGGCTACATTACTAAAACCGGCTACCGGTTGCTGGTCAGATACTCATCTACTGTATGTCCATCTACGATGTCTTCAAGGAACAGTCCACTTTTCCTTTCACATGTCATGAAATGCTAAAAAAAAAAAAAAAAACATAAACAGGCCAACATTAGTCTATATCAAATAAAAACACTGCAAACCTGCTAATATCCCTCACAAATCCACAAAAGATAAATGTATATAAGATTTCTCATGTATGTAGAAGAATAATTCTGCTGAACGTGTAAAACTCTCATTAGCATATTAATAATGGCTCAGTGCATTGCTGCCTCTGCAAGTAGACACTGCTGAGTCCTGGGTTCAGGCAGGGCCTTTCTGTATGGAGTTAGCATGTTCTCTTGTGTTTGTGTGGGTTTCCTCCGGGAGTTCCAGTTTCCTCCCACCATAAAGACATACATGCTAACTCCTGCATTGCCCTTAATGTAGGTAATGCTACTGGCATTACAAGTGGAGTTGGTCCCTGGGCGACAGACTATGGTTGCCCACTGCTCCTATGCAGAGGATACATTCTTCATGTGTGTGTAAATATGCATTGGGAAATGAATAATATATTAATGTTTTATTATAATTATATTATTACACAGCAACATGGCCACTGTTTTCACTAGTGTTTTTCCATGTATTGCTTTAATTGATATCCTTAAATTCATAGCAAGAAACCTGTCAGATCAAAATACAATGGAAAAAATAAAAAAGATCATGAACTCTTTCCAGAGGAATTTCTCAGTACAGAAAACATTTTGACTTATCTCACATTATGTTGCTATGTATGCTAGCAGTGCATGGCTAATAGGTAACTAACATTAGCATTACTACTCACCAGAGAAAATATAACACAGGCATTACATCATTTGTGTAAGTTCTACCTTTACTCCCTGTAACGTATTCAAGTTTAAGGAACTATAATCGTTGAACCACTAGCTCCACACTTTTTTTCTTACATTTGTCTTCTCTACTTTATGTTACTGTGACTCCTCATGCTAATTCAATTACATTTCTATGGCGTAGCAGGGTGTAGCAGGGGGCATAGCAGGGCACAGCAGGGTGTTGCAGGGCATAGCAGGGCGTAGCAGGATGTAGCAGGGCGTAGCAGGATTTAGCAGGGTGTAGCAGGATGTAGCAGGGCATAACAGGGCACAGCAGGGTGTTGCAGGGCATAGCAGGATATAGCAGGGCATAACAGGATGTAGCAGGGTGTAGCATTGCATAGCAGGGTGTAGCAGGGCATAGCAGGGCTACAACAATGCTGCAACAATGATTTAGGTGCCACCCCAATCCAAGGAAAACTGCCGGGGGAGAAAACATAAGGGCTCCGGGGAATAAGCACCCCAGAGCTAAGTTAGTAACAAGCTTTTCTGGAACATGGAAATACACAGATGGAAAGAGAGAGGAGAGAGGAGCTCTGTGTGTCAAAGGAAGACCCCGGCAGTCTAAAACTATAACAGCATAATTAAGAGCTTGTCCAATGCAAACCTGAGCCAGTTCTATAAGGGTTGATAGATGAATCTGACAACTATGAAGAGAAGCAGAGAAGGGGTGCTGTGTCTGAAAGTATAGGCTACACCCTCCCATGGCAGTCCAGGAAAACACTGCAACTCCTCACTCCCTAACTATAAGCTTTATCAAAGAGGAGAGTTTAATATTTACTCTTAAATGTGGTGACTGTGTCTGCCTCATGGCTCTGGCTCCCATTCTACTTTTAGAGACTCTAAGAACTACAAGTAACTCTGCATTCTGGGAGTGCAGTGCTCTGGTGGGATAAAGGTACTATGAGCTATTTAAGATATAATGGTGCTTTACCATTAAGAGCTTTGTAGATTAGGAGAAGGATTTTAAATTCAATCCTGGATTTTACAGGAAGCCAATGCAGAGAAGCTAATACAGGAGAAATATGATCTCTTTTCTTAGTTCTTGTCAGCACAAGCGCTGCAGCATTCTGGATCAGCTGGAGAGTATTAAAGGAATTATTTGAGCAACATAGTAAGGAATTACAATAGTCCAGAACTTGAAGTAACAAATGCATGAAATAGTTTTTCAGCATTGCTCTGCTTCGCTGTTGAAGTAGTTATTTTTCCTCTGCAGCGCCAGCACTCACTATAATAGACTATTTTGAAAAGGCAAAAACTAGTAATTGGCAAACTCCATCCTCTTTTTATATTTGGATTTTGTTAATGCATCATTTGAATGCAACATTGATAAACTTCATGAATTTGGTGATTATAATTACAAACTGGTGAGTCTATAATTTCCCAGTGGTGCACTCCAGACTCAATACAAACTAAGGGCCATTTTATTCTTTCCAAAATGTTAACAAATCAAATGTTTAAACAAGCTTTTATTTTTATCATCAGTGTTTTTATGACTGCTTACAAAGCCTTACTTGTCATCAGTACTAGTTTAGATGTGTAACCCATACAACTGAGTAAAGGTTTTGAAAGAACTGAATTGTCTAAAATATATTGTCATGCAACCTGCTCCACAATATACTGTATTGCTGCTGCGTATTTTACATGGCTGAAAGCCACTGACTGGAAACTGAATAATATTTACTCTACTCTTTATGTGTCATGTTAACACAGATGGGTGGAACTCATTAGAGAACATGCCCATTTGGGATCTACTTGTTTATGAAAGTAAACATTGATATTTGTTTCAAACAAGATGCTAATCACATATTAGGTGGCACTACAGTGAGATGTGGCAGTACTTCCACGGAGGCAGATCTATTGTAACTTTTACAAGGTAAGATTTACACTTTAGATCCTCCACAGAAAACATGAAATTACACTGTAGTGACTAACACTTTTGTTTGCATAATTGTTAGATTTGAAGTATTTAGGTCTATTGCTAATGCTCCAATGTTATTTCAGATTTTCCTTAACTTGTCACATCTAAAAACTAATTTAATGTATGTGTTTTCTTTTGATAGGTTGTTACTGTTAATGCAAGTGATTATGTTCTACACTAATGTAACAAGGATTCAAAATTTCTTCATCCTGGGATTTCCTGGACTTTCACAGGAGTATTATGGACCTGTGTCAGCCCTGCTTTTGGTTCTCTTCTTGGCTATAGCTGTAGGAAATATTTTTATTTTAGTGTTTGTTAGATGTGAGAGGTCTCTTCACAAACCCACATATCTGATATTTTGCCACTTGGCACTTACTGACTTAATGTTTGGAACTGTTACTCTGCCAAAGATTATATCAAAATATTGGTTTGATGACAGCATTATTTCATTTTATGGATGCTTTGTACAAATGTACTTTGTTCATTTTTTGGGGGCGTCTCATTCTTTCATCCTGATGGTGATGGCCCTTGATCGCTTTATTGCAATTTGTGCTCCACTGCGTTACACAGCTCTTTTCACAAACAACACTGTTTCTGTGCTTTGTGGAATATCATGGATTTTGCCAATGTCGTGGATGGTGGGTATAGTTGTAGATACTCTGAGATTGCCTTACTGTAATTCAAACATAATTATACATTGCTTTTGTGACCATATAGCAATAACAGTGCTTGGATGTGAGAATGTACGAGAAGTTCAGGTAGTTGCATTTGGTGGGGCCATGTTCTTTTTGATATTGCCTCTGGGTTTTGTCATCTTCTCTTATTTTGTCATCATTGTTGCAGTTATGAGAATGACCAGTTCTAACAGCAGCCGCATGTTGGCTCTGTCTACCTGCTCGCCACAGATTCTCATCACATTTCTCTATTACATGCCAAGATGCTTTGTGTACCTGGCAAATTTTGTGGGATTTACATTCAGTGTCCCAGTTCGCATAGTTGTTGTAATGTTGTACAGTATTTTACCTGCTGCTATTAACCCATTAATATACTGTTTCAAAACCAAGGATATCAAAGAACACTTGAAAAAGAAATTAGTTACTAGGAAAACTAATAGCAGCACAACTGGATAAAATACAATACATCATCAATCAAATCATTAGTTACCTTTGCTGCTTCAAATATGTCACTTCCCTGTGAGCTTTAGAATCAATTTTGATACTTCTCTTTTCACTATTAAAGTACTGCATGCTCCTACAGTAATTATGAATAATGAAATCCTCTATGAGCCCAACGCAGCCTGAGATCCTCAAGCAGGGGTCTCCTGATTGTTCCAACAAAAATGCTATGTTAGAAGTTTACTGAGGCTTTTCTTCTTGGCAAGGAGCCAGATCAGAATCACTTCATACCACGTCTTAAAACTCACTTGTACTGGAAGGCTTTTTTATTACCAGCCTAATGTTCTTAATGTTTAGTTTATTGTTTTATTCTGTTTTCTACTTTTATATTTTCATGTCTTGTTAACTCATACTTTGTTTGCACATTTGTATTGTTTCTTTCTAAGGTACTCATAAATAAAAAGTATTGCAATTTTTCTAAATATTATAAAATATATGGGATTATCTTTGTGCCTTTAATTCCAAGCAAAACTTCTCAAGTATCAACCAAAAAACACTAACTCAAGCAAAAAAAGTGTCACCTCAAAGGTAAAACTTAAAACTTGCAAACAAAACATTTGTGCAGTTGTAAACTATTGGTCTTATATTTGTTTGATATTATGTCCTTTTTTTCCCAGTCTTTTGCTCTCTCCATCATGTTTGCAGTCATGTTCCCAGCTTTCTCGTTTGCCCTCCCAGATTCTTTGTTTGCAATTCTGACACAGAAATCTTGTGTGCTCAAATCTCATTGGCTAATGAGTGTTAAGGGGAAGGTTTGAGTGACAGCTCAGCCTAAGTGCAGGTAAACTAACGTTATAGACTCATAGGGCCCTATTTTAACGATCTGAAACGCATGTATGAAACGCAAAACGCAAGTAGATTTGTGGGCGGATCTCGGACGCTGTTGCTATTATACCGGCGTGATAAATGAGTCTTGCGCCCCATGCAAATCTAAAATGGGTTGGTCTGAAGTAGCTAGGTGTGGTTTGGGCGTAACGTGCAAGAAACCAATCAGAGCGTCATCTCACATTCCCTTTAAGAGCAGGCGCGCTTGTTCCATGGCGGATTTGCCTTGCCTTAGTGCAGGTAAACTAACGTTAGAGACTCAAAGTCTGGTCTGGAGGACACACGCCACTCCACAGGGGATTCCTACAAGATTAATAAAGTGTAAGTATTGATCATATATATTATCTGTGATCTACGTTGCAAGCATGGTTACTAGACATTTGTTGTTTAACATTTAACATTAGATATACTGCTAACGTTATCTAACGTAGTTTCTTAGTCCATTGTCTGGCAATATATCCTACAAAATCCTAGTGTAAAGAAAGAAAGAAGAAACAGTGTGTACAGATGGAACCTTATCTAATGTATGTGTCGAACTCTATATATAATATATTACATTCACAGCTTCTACATTGTACAACTTAACCAATACCCTAGCATTGTGTATTATCAGGCCAATAGCAACCACAAAAATTAGTAGTTAGCGGGATAATAATTTTTCCTAATAGACCATAATATAGCTACGTTACTAACCTAAGGTGACCTGGGAGAGCATCGTAGCTCTGCTCGGGTCCTGCAAGTCTCTACAGAGAGAAGACGATAATTAATACAGCTCCATTGAGTAAGGCCTCACGAAGAATACATGATTCCCATGACAAATTAGCTCAGCTGGCTACAAGTTTTAGATAACGTTAGCAGTATAGCTAATGTTAAATGTTAAATGTTAAACAACAAATGTCTAGTAACCATGCTTGCAACGTAGATCACAGATAATATATATGATCAATACTTACACTTTAATGATCTTGTAGGAATCCCCTGTGGAGTGGCTTGTGTGTCCTCCAGACCAGACTCTGAGTCTCTAACGTTAGTTTACCTGCACTAAGGCTGAGCTGTCACTCAAACTTTCCCTTAACTTTCCCTTAACACTCATTAGCCAATGGGGACGCACCCCTGTAAGACCCGCCCACGCAAGATATTTGTGTCAGAATCGCAAGCAAAAACTCAGGGAGCGCAAAGGAGAAAGCTGGGAGCATGAATGCAAAGGTGATGGAGAGAGCAAAAGACTGATCATTGAGAAAGAAGCAGAGGGAACTTTTTACCTTTGAGGTGACACTTTTTTTGCTTGAGTTAGTGTTTTTTGTTTGATACTTGAGAAGTTTTGTAACGTTAGTAACGTTTGCGCCGGAACACGCCTCCTCTTTTCGCTGAACCGCCCCCGGGGGCACAAATACATTCCCTATTTTACTGTGGAGGGAAAAGTCCGCTGTGCGTCGGGTGCAAAATAGGAATGATACATGCGTTGGTGTACAAAGGCAATTGTGCTGAGTGCAAGATAGGGCCCAGAGTCTGGTCTGGAGGACACACAAGCCACTCCACAGCGGATTCTTACAAGATTAATAAAGTGTAAGTATTGATCATATATATTATCTGTGATCTACGTTGCAAGCATGGTTACTAGACGTTTGTTGTTAAGTTACTAGCTAGCTAGTAAAGCTGTTTAAGTTAGCATTTAACGTTAGCTAACTGCTAACGTTATCTACCACTTGTAGCCAGCTGAGCTAATTTACCATGGGAATCATGTATTCTCCATGAGGCCTTACTCAATGGAGCTGTATTAATTATTGTCTTTTCTCTGTAGAGACCTGCAGGACCCGAGCAGAGCTACGAGGTAACGTTAGCTAGGTCAGTAACGTAGCTATATGGTCTATTAGGAAACATTATTATCCAGCTAACTACAAATTGTTGTGGTTGATTGGCCTGATAATACACAATGCTAATATTGGTTAAGTTGTACAATGTAGAAGCTGTAAATGTAATATAGTATATCTAGAGGTTGACATACAGTATGCAGTTAGCACTGCTTAACTGGTTCATCTTTATAGTTTTGTGCTCATCTGTACTTTCCTAATTATGACAAACACTGGCTATCCTAACTCTACATGTCTTCTGTTGCATTTGCAAGCAGGTAAGCATAAGGAAAATATTCATAGTGTTTTTAAAGCCTACACATTTGCTAATGGCTACTTAAAAGCAAGTTATTTTAATTGTAAATCACCCAAGCTTAGAAGCCGCAGTTATCAATATGAACTTTGTTACCATTTGATTTGTGTAAGGAACTTCTTATTTTCTATCACAGCTCACAACAGGCAGACCAACCAGGAGGACGTGGGAGCAGCAGAGGGAGAGGAGCCTTCGGTCTCTCTGTGGAGGAAACACTATGCTTGCTAAGGCTAAACAGCCAGGTTATAAACCAATAGCGTATATTGATCATATTTTGCTGAGATACTCAATGAACACTTACAATAACCTTTTTCTTAAGTTTTCATTGGTGTACTTGTAGTTTCTAAGTCCATTGTATGTCAATATATCCTACTATAGTATACTGTCCTGTAATTTAATTTGTGTTTACATTGTCTTACTGTAATTATATTTTAAAATGCACATCATATATTAAAACATTTTTTTACATTCATCCTTGTCTGTTTGGTTCATTATATAAAACAGGAAATAAGGTTGAGACTATTATAATGCTTTATTTTTAGTCCAATATAAAACTTCACATACATAATGGTTATTTGAACGCATTTCGCTGGGGCGCTGGTGGTAGAAGAAGCTGGAACTCAGTGTCAGTCATTATTTGCAGTACATCACAGGTCAGGGTCAATTTTTCATCACCAACAATACACAAACATACTGAGTAATTGGGTTATGTATATATTTCACATATTCAGTTTCAC
Source organism: Perca schrenkii (assembly GCA_025617405.1). Lineage (NCBI taxonomy): Eukaryota > Metazoa > Chordata > Actinopteri > Perciformes > Percidae > Perca > Perca schrenkii. The sequence continues at coordinate 40,324,311 of CM046789.1, read as the reverse complement.
CTAAGGCAAGCTGTATTTCTCTGCTGACTTGTGTCTGCAACAACACTTCTGAGGGTGGTGCAGGAATATCACACACAACTCCTGGACGCCTGGGATCATCTGGTCTCCTGAGCTCACTGATGGCCCAACGCTCCAGTCTGGACGACAGCCTTTTCTGCAGGACAGTTCTCCGAAGGGCTGGGATGTGGCTGTAGTCCTTCACTTCCTTGACTTCTTATTGTAAAGCTTGAAGTACCTTATTGGATGATAAAAAAGTGTTTGAAATTAGCTCAATAATAAATAATAGTAATAAAGCCTGCACCCTACAAATATTTTTCTAGCTTTCCTGAACACTACTGGAACACTTATTTCTGGAATATTATTGATCACACTTTCTAGATTCCTACCTCCCCGTTGACTACATGTGTAAAGTAAGATATGGCCAGCCACCAGGACACATGCACATCACATCAAACCATAAGGATCACTAAGCAAAGTATTTGGTGGTGTGTTAGTTAAAGTACATAGTTTGGACAGTAGTAACAATATGCATTAATTCTAAATATTGTTGACATTTACAGCGCTAAAATATACAAAAAAATACGTCTATCTGCCATCTTGAAGTAGTGCAAAGAAAGAAGAAACGCTGTACAGATGGAACATTATCTAATGTATGTGTCAGATATAATATATTACATTCACAGCTTCTACATTGTACAACTTAACAAATATTACCATTGTGTATTATCAGGCCAATCAACCACAACAATTTGTAGTTGGATAATAATGTTTCCTAATAGATATTATAGCTACGTTACTGACCTAGCTAACGTTACCTCGTAGCTCTGCTCGGGTCCTGCAGGTCTCTACAGAGAGAAGACAATAATTAATACAGCTCCATTGAGTAAGGCCTCACGAAGAATACATGATTCCCATGACAAATTAGCTCAGCTGGCTACAAGTGTTAGGTCGCGTTAGCAGTTAGCTAACGTTAAATGCTAACAACAGCTTTACTAGCTAGCTAGTAACTTAACACAACAAAACAAACGTCTAGTAACCATGCTTGCAACGTAGATCACAGATAATATATATGATCAATACTTACACTTTATTAATCTTGTAAGAATCCACTGTGGAGTGGCTTGTGTGTCCTCCAGACCAGACTCTGAGTCTATAACGTTAGTTTACCGGCACTTAGGCTGAGCTGTCACTCAAACTTTCCCCTTAACACTCGTTAGCCAATGATATTTGGGCACACGAGATGTCTGTGTCAGAATTGCAAACAAAGAACCTGGGAGCGCAAACGAGAAAGCTGGGAACATGACTGCAAACGTGATGGAGAGAGCAAAAGACTGGAAACAAAAGGACATAATATCAAACAAATATAAGACCAATAGTTTACAACTACACAAATGTTTTGTTTGCAAGTTTTAAGTTTTACCTTTGAGGTGACACTTTTTTTGCTTGAGAAGTTTTGCTTGGAATTAAAGGCACAAAGATAATCCCATAAAAATAAACACATTTTCAATTAGCATCAAAATAATCACGTTTGTGTCCATTCACACTCCACAAGGACACATAACACTTAAACATAACTTGAATTTGAAGCCACTCTGTAGGTCTTCAGGAAAGTGCCTTTTCTAAAATGAATGTGCCATCCTATAATGTACAAGAAACTGATCTACGAACAGCATCCTGAATATTCATGTCTGAAATAATGCACAGGTTACTTAAGAAACAGACAAGACTGGACATATAGAACAGCTAGTGACATATGATTATGAATTAGTATGAGATTAACTTTAAATATGGTTGTCTTTATATGGGTTTTATACATTTAAGCATCATCACCAGAAACAAAATAAAAAAAAACATGATAAAAGTAACCAAGTGAACATGAAAAGATCAAGAGTTTTGGTTTAAGTAAAACATATTTTTACTGCCTGTTCAGAACCTGGTCAAAGTCCCTGTTACGCTTGAATGATAATCAGAACCCAAATGCAGACAGATGCAGAGCCAGGGGTGTGAATCAGAGGTGTCAAAAGTATTCACATTCATTACTCCAGTAGAAGTATAGATACTAGGGTTTGAAAAGACTTCTGTAGAAGTTGAAGTATCAACTCAAGCTTTTTACTCAAGTAAAAGTGTAAAAGTACTGGTTTCAAAACTACTTAAAGTATAAAAGTAATAGTAATGTAAGGGGAAAAAAATGCCATTACGGACAAAAGCTTAGCCCCCCCACAGGGGCCTAATAGTGCATTACCCCACCTCCACAAAAAAATGGCAGCTACAGTCTGGTGTTAGAATCCTCTCCAGTGAAATACAGACACACTTTTACACCGTTTAGCTGTCAGCATTTTAACCGTGTTTACTCCAGCTGCTATCTAACAGTAAGCTAACGTTACCTGCTGCCAACTGTAGTGTTAACTAGTGTCCCGTGCAGCGATGTTTCAGTTGCTCTAACGTCCGTTTTCGGAGCATCAGAGAGAAGTGCAAGCATTTAAGTGGCATCTAAATAAGGCACCGAAATCCGCGTTGCTATTCGGTCCGGTAGATAACGGTCGTTAAGGCACTGGTGCCGTATTAGCACCGGGTCTGTGCAGGTGCGATGGATCGCGTATAAACCAATTGGGTGTCAGAATGGTATGTTTATACTTCTCATCCAACCGCAATCACATTCACTCTATCCGGATGGCGCGATTTATCTGGATAGGTTTTTTTTTGTGTGTGTTTTTTTGAACGATGACAAGCCGGAATGAAAACAAGCCGAACTGAAATAGGAGTAACAAGGCTATTTTTAAAATGTAAGGAGTAGAAAGTACAGATAATTGCGTGAAAATGTAAGGAGTAGAAGTAAAAAGTATGCTGTAAAATAATTACTCCAGTAAAGTATAGATACCCAAAATTTCTACTTAAGTAAGGTAACAACTTATTTGTACTTCGTTACTTAACACCTCTGGTGTGAATTAAACAGCTTTATTTAAAGTAGCCTACTCAAGTGGCAATCCAGGTTTCCAAGAGGGTGGCAAGTCCAGGGAGCTGTTTCACAAAAATAGAATTAATAAATCCAGGATAACTGATAAAGCGAGGCTCGACCTAGTCTATTCTGTGCATCCTGGTTTGGTGCGTTTCACGAAGGCTGAGCCAGGCTGAGGAGGAGTGACTAGGTCACTGTAATGAAACAGCGAGAGAAAGTGTGGCAGACGATAGCAGACCACTGGAATATGTATGTAGCCTAACAATATACATTAACTGACCACTGCTCTGAATTGAAACCGTCATAATCATACCACTCAAGGATTAGGCTACTAATCATTTGCACAAATTAACAGTTGTTAAAGTTGTTGCCTCAAAAGTAAGCAGAAGATAATGTTATTCAGGTAATTTACCACGAAGACCAATTTTCTACTCCCTCTCTCTCATGGGCTAAAATATAAATGTCCTAAAATCATATTAACTTCCACTGGTCACTTTTAATCCAAAGTGTACAACTGTTCGTTTTTGCAAATTACAAGTGACTCATTGAATGATTTCAGTTAAGAGCAGTAGTTCTTAAATGTATATTTTTAGACTATCATTCAGTCGGTCCACTATTATCTGCCGTGCTTTTTCTCGTTTTTTTAAGAGGCCGAGTTTCCTTCTTTACATATGATATGCTTTGCTTCCTCGAATATATGGACATAGAAAAGAAAGACACTGAAGAAATTGGACTCTAGAAACTATAAAGATAATTACATAAGCTATGCATCATGGAAAAGAAGCATCATCTGTTAAAAACGAAATCACTCGAATCAGAGATTAGGATCCTTGAGAGGGAACATTTCCAGACTCAAAATGGGGAGACCTTCAACACTAAATAACAAAAGGATTGAATACGACATGCTAACATCACGAGTGGTTAAAAATGTTATGGCCAGAATCAAGCAACAATAATATGAACATGGGGACAAATGTGGAAAACTTTTAGCCCAAAGCTCAAAGATGTACTGTATCTCCTCAATTAAGACCATGGCAGGTGTCACTTTAGTGCACAAACCTAAACTAACCAACAAGGCCTTTAGGGACTTCTATGTGGATTTATACTCTTCTCAGGGTGTGGCCATTTGTAAAATGTATACTTTTTTGGAGGAATCTCTGTGCTGGGGGTGGCTGGGGGGACACGGGACAAGCTGGAGGCAGAGATTACTAATCAGGAAGTTCTGGATGCAATAGGAAAATTTTCGTGCAGGAAATCGCCAGGGCCGGATGGCTTTTCTATGGACTTTTAAAAAGCTTTTGCATTTGACCTTATTACCCCCCTGATGGACATGCTCAAACATGCAATTGAGATTAACCAGCTACCCAAAACATTAGAACAAGCCCTGATCATAGTCTTGCTGAAGCCAGGCAAGGACCCAAAATAGTGCAGATTCCATAGACCCATTACCATCCTATCATCAGAATATAAAATATTTACCAAGGTTATAGCCACTAGATTGGGAAATGTATTGCCTGGTCTTATAAATAAGGATCAGACCGGTTTCATTAAAAATCGCTTTTCCTCTGACAACATACGTAGATTTGTTAATATAACTCACTGTGCTAAGAACATCAACACCCCTGTAGTTGCCCTCTCATTAGATGCCGAAAAGGCATTTGATCTCCTGGAGTGGCCCTTTCTTTTTACAAAAGTAAAGTAATTCTTGACAAAAATTAACATTGGTCCAAGTTTAATTAAAATGATTCAGATACTCTATCTCAATCCATCAGCAAGGATCCAGACAAATGCTTATATATCGCCTCTCTTTTCTCTGTCATGAGGGACACGTCAGGACTGCCCCTTGTCCCCTCTGCTTTTCTCTCTGGCAATAGAGCCCCTCGCAATCGCTATAAGAGCACACTCTACTATTGAGGGCTTCGTGGTGGAGCAGGAAAAGCATGTAATTTCTCTTTACGCCGGTGATATCTTGCTGTACCTGACCAACGTAGCATCGTCACTCGCCACCCTCAGTAATTTATTAGAGGAATATGGCTGTGGCTACAAAATAAACATAAACAAAAGTATGATATTACCTCTTAATACTGCGGCCCAACAATTACCAAGATATAGTCTTCCCTCTCAATTACGGCCCCCAGCTTATAAAAGTAGAAGTGAACTTGGAAAGATGGAAGTCCCTACCTCTTTTCCTAATTGGACGAGTAAACAGCATAAAAATGAATATCCTACACAAATTTCTTTACCTATTTCAAGCACACCCAACACCATTTACAAAAGCCTTTTTTTTTTAAATTGGACAGCCATGTCTCTAGATTTCTGTGGAACGGTAAAGCTCCAAGAGTCAAGCTTAAAACTCTCTCGCCCCACTGAACAAGGAGGACTTAACCTACCTGATTTTCAATTATACTATATGGCTGCCCAATCTAAAGCTATTTGGACTTGGACCAAAAACCTAGAACACCCTCCAGCATGGAAACAAATTGAACAATCCTGTACAACTGAATAAATGTCAAGTATTCCATTTATCCCCTGAACCCGGTGATCAAACATACAGCCAAAATACGGCATGATATTAGAATAAAGCTTCAAAGTGTCCGGAAAATATATAGACCTACCCCATTCCACTTTAACCCTGCTCTACCAGAGTCATTGAGAGATGTAATTACAAAGGACTGGTACAACAGAGGTATTTGCACATTTGGGCACCTATATGAGCAAGATCACTTAAAGTCCTTTGAACAACTGAACTCCTCCTACAGGATTCATTCTAGTCACTTGTTTATGTTCTTGCAAGTCAGGAACTATATGAGAGTGCAGCAGGGAGGGAAACTTGTCAACCTGGAAGATTTTCATATAGACATTATGATACAGGAAAAACACAATCCTAAGGGTTTTCTGTCTTTTGCCAATAAGAGGCTCATGTCCCTTATGGAAAATAAAGCTATCAGTGCAAGGGTTAAATGGGAAATGGACATTGGTGAGACTTTCGAGGATGCTTATTGGAACTTGATTTATGGTAGCTCTCAATCATTCTCTTATAATAGACACAAACTACTACAGTTCAACCTTATTCACAGAGTTTATTATACACCTGGATGCCTCCATAAGATAAGTAGTAACTATTCAGAACACTGCCCTAGGTGTAAAGTAGAAACAGGATCTCTTATACATATGTTTTGGACACGTAAGTGCCTGGAGAATTATTGGCTATCTGTTCTGGACATCGTTAAAAAAGTAGTGAGGACCAACCCACCCAAGGCTGATACTGCTGGGGGACAACTCAGTTTTGCCAATCGACTTGAGGGGCTATACGCACTTTGTCAGACTAGCCCTTATTGCAGCTAATACACGTATAGCCATTCGCTGGAAAAGTGAGGAGCCCCCTGGGTTATCCATGTGGCTCAAAGAGCTGTCATCATACATACATACCTTCAGAAAAGATCATGTTTAACCTCAAGAAGAAGCCATTTCTTTTTGACAGATGCTGGAGAGATTTTGTAACCTTTTTACACGATAGATCTTCTCTCAGAGACGATGCCCATACTTTAAGCTTACTCACGTTTGAGACCCTACTCAGCCAGGTGCACTGCAGCCTTATTAAGGGGCCGTCCACACGGAAATGTTTTTTTGTGCAAACGCACATGTTTTGCATCGTTTGGGTCGACCGTCCAGACGAATCCTGCAAACGCACCGCCTGAAAACGCACTTTTTTGAAACCAGGTCTCAGGGTGAAAAAATCCGAAAACGGCTCTCGTTTGGCTTCGTATGGATGGTAAATACGGATCCGTATCGATGATGTCATCGCCACACCCCTCTTTTACACCCTCTCCTACGGCCGCTGACGCACACAACTGCGGTGAAACTAAGCGAGCATGTCCCATCTCCATGGTCAATCCAGCTCACTTCATCTAAATACTGTGTCTCTGCTCCCTGACCCTTCCCTCTGGATTCTACACAAGATATATTGCTAACGTTATGTAGCCAACGTTAAACATCGCTAAAGTAGCTGACCACTCCAGCAGCGAAGTAACGTTAACGTTAGCTGCTAGCTATCTGTTTATAAAGTGGAAGTAGAAAACTTATCAACTAGCTAGCTAATCTGTCTGCTTATCAACTCCTTGAACGGATTATAGTAACTTTTACCACGGCTTATTGTAGAAAGGCTACTGCAAGAAAAACGTATAGATTATTAAAAAGACATCATTCATGGATCATTGATGTTTGTTTGACTGCCGATGTTGAGAGCTAGCGAACGTTAGCGCGCTAACGTTAGCTCGCTGCTAGCGCGCTGCAATCATGCAAAATAAAAAGCAATCCAACAGCACATTATACAACGTAAACAAAGACATTTTCTTGCGGCGGCCTTTATAAAATGAGCAGTGGTGAGAGTTATTATAGTCCACGGATGTATTAAGAGAAAATGATAATCTAGCTAGTCGTGTTATGATGGTAAGTGGTAGTGACTATGCTCTTCTTCTCCGTTTTTGGTGAATTTCTGTAGCAGAAACAGCGCCGCCTATAGGCCTGGCATATGAAGTAGCGTATTGAGTAATTTACAAGTGGATTCGTTTGGACGCAACTATTCTTGAAATGGATGCAGGGAAGACGGGTAAAAAAAAGATCGTTTTGGTACGTGTGGACGGGGCCTAATGTTAATACTTTAGCCTTTGAACATAACGTGTGTACATACAGGGTGTCCGCCTGGTTGTAAAAAGTATTAAAAGGTAGTAAATCAAATTAGTAAATATTAAGGCCATTAAAAGGTATTAATCGCCATTTTACGAGGTATTCATTTTTTGAATATTTTTTTGCAAACTATGAGTTGTCCATTTGTTTTATTATGTCTATTTAAGTTGATCTTGTAAAGTTTGTGTGATATTATATCCTATCCCACAGCCTATCTTAGCCTGACAAGCCAGACCCACATCAAGATTTTGGGTCTGGGAACACACCATTGGCAGGACTTAATCCGTGGGGCGGGATAAACGGTTGTCTTTCAAATTCCCTCCTCACGCTACAACCAAGCAGAGTAACGAAGAAGATAGCGGAGCTAGTTGATAGATTAAACTTTTGCCATATCCGGTCAGCAAAACTCCGAACACATCTTGCTTTTTTAAGAATGACTTCAGTGCCGTTCTTTCTTTTCTCAAAGAAAAGCTTAACTTAAAGTCTTCCAGAGTCGCGGCCAAAGCCGATTCCAAAGACCGCTGTTAGCCAGCACCAGCAGCAGCAGCAGCAGCAGCTCTTCTTTGTTTAAAAGTTGTTTGTATCAAACAAACATTAACAGAGATCCTGAGTGGTGCATCACACAGATGAAGAGTATAGTGCAAACATTCCTCCAGGACAAGCAGTTGGCAGGTGGCATCTCAGCTGGTAAGAAAATATTGCATAGGGCCAGTAGAAGTGGATAGGTTATTCAGATTGATTAAGGTAGCGGTCTCAGTGTGCAAGGTGGTTTTGTGCATTCTCTTAACAGTGTGGAAGTGTCATTGCTTTTACCTAAATAATTTATTTGAACAAGTTCTGAAAAAATATACTATGTACTCCTAACTCTCTATATAGATGCTATGATGGTTGACAGTGTTTCCTCTAGAATTGTTTTCAGCAGTGGGGGTGTTGAACGTCAAAAAGTAACATTACCTGAAAACAGCATGTAGATTCTTTTTAGCATCTCACGTCAAACTCTCAGTCACTATGACCACTACTACTACAGTCAGAAACATTGATTGTGCCAAAATATGAACAATAACGTTGCTGTCAATGGGTTTGTCTGCTAATGTTAGCTACCAACCATTAAAACCATCCAGCAAATAGACGGTGCCGTTACCTGAAACCAGTGATTTGACGTCACCACTCATTTTACACACGGTTTAACAACAAAACAAAACACTGAGTGAACATTACTAGCTACGTTTTTCATGTTGATTTCGAGCAGTATGCACCCCTTGTGGAGAAGAAAAAGTTCAATTGAAGCACTTACCATGAGATCACAGGTTCACTTAGTTTCAAATGGTTATAATGGCATCACAAGTTCAAACAGTGAATGCTTGTTTGCTTGTCTGTATGTATGTCTGTTTTCTTGTATTTCACTTGCCTCATGGAATATTTTCCATGTGTACTCATTTGGGTGTCTGTACATACAGAACAAGGTTTACGTAGTTTTAAGTGGTTATAATGGCATCAGTGAATGCTTGTTTCTTTGAACTGCTTTAATTTATGATTTTATTTCATTTAATAATTTTATTCTAAAGGTGAAATAAATGCAAGATGGGTTAGGGTTGCAAGATGTTTCCAAAGTCAGTGAGTCTTAATAATAATAATAATAATAATAATAATACATTTTATTTGTATTGCACTTTACATTTCAGCAATCTCAAAGTGCTACAAAGCATATAATAATGCACTTAGGAAAATATAAATATCAAGGTTAATAAAAATAGTTAGGAGGAAAACCTATAAAATACATTTAGTAAAAGGTTTTCTTGAAAAGATATGTTTTGAGGTTTCGTTTAAAAACATCTGTAGATTGTGGGGCCCTCAGGTGTTCAGGGAGGGTGTTCCACGGCCTCGGAGCAGCAGATGAAAAGGCCCTATCACCCATGCTGCAGAGCTTGGTTCTGGGGACTAGGAGGGTGTTTGTGAATGCAGACTGGAGGGTGCGTGAGGAGGTCTGGCGGCTAAGGCGTTCCTGTAGGTGAAGGGGGGCATGTCCATGAAGGCACTGGTGGGTGAGGAGGGAGACCTTATATTCTATTCTCTAAAATGGCTTCTGTTTTGGAACCATTTAGCAGAAGAAAGTTGGGCTTCATCCACGCCTCTATCTCCTCCAGGCAGGTAGTCAGTGTGGATGTTGGCAGGGGAGCAGAAAAAGTGGGGGTTGTCCTGAGGTAAAGCTGTGTGTCGTCAGCATAACAGTGGAATGATATACCATGTCTGCTAATTACTTTGCCAAGGGGGAGCATGTAGATGGAGAAAAGGGTGGGGCCCGGAGTCTTAATCTATTCTGTTGACTTTCCCTATCTGCATTGTTCTATTGGCCTAGATAGTGTAGTTTTATAAATCTCAAACTCTGTTTAATGGTTAGAGAACGTGTTGCCGTATAAACCTGCAACTCAATGGCATGTTGGTTTTAAAAAATATTGAGAAGGTATTCAAAATGGTATTAAAAGATATTGAATTTACCTCCAGGATTTCTGTATATACCCTGACATAGCATGTCCATCTCTGGAACTGACAACTAATATCATTTTTATGATTTATTAATTGATATACTTATTATTTTTCCTCTTATTTTTTTTTATTTTTTTTTCAAATTAATGTAATACTTAACCACCACTACTATTACTATTATGTTGTAGTTTGCTGTTTGAAGGGGGGTGGGGGGATGATGGAGGGTCATTGTTAATGCTGTTTGCATTGTACTTTTTACTGTACTGATCTCTTTTGTACTGCCCTCTATCTCTGCAAGAAAAGAAAATTAAAATAAATAAAGTATATGAAAAAAAAGATTAGATTAGAGAGAATAATTTAAGGTGCATTGGTCCACTATAGAAACACACATGTACAGGATTGTATGTATTGCCCTTAGTAACAGAATTCATTTAAAACACATTTGCAACTTCATTAGCCATTTCTAATTATCTCAACAACTGCCATAATATATTCACCAAACAACCAAACAACAATATGAACAGCAATTTTCATACAGCAATATAACAGTAACGATGACTGTCACATGCATAATTATAAAACATAATGGTCACAACTTTAAATAATAACAGTGCTTAACTGAACAGCAACATGCACCTGTTGTATTTTAATGCAGGCTGATAACAATAGGGTAAAACCCCTGCTGAGTGAACAGAAAAGGCTCCACGATTAATAAATCCTGGCTGTTAGCCTGGTCAGGAGCAGACTAGCTGTATGTACACACCGCCGACTTGAGCTTCTAAAGTTACCGGAAGTCATTCATTTTCAATGGAAGCTGGCTTCTCTCAGCTACAAGGAGTGGCAAATCTGTCGGCGTCGCGTTTTGAGCGACCAGAGCATCAATCAGAAAGTTGAAAGTATGTCAACTTTATGGTAATGAGCTATGACGCGGTTCAGCGGCAAGCAGCGGCAAGCAGCGGCAAGCAGCGGCAAGCAGCGGCAAGCAGCGGCAAACGCCAGCAACCAATTGGAATATAAACGTCCTTTGCACTGGCTGATTCCGGAGAAACATACGATGTAAACTTTTGTTCCTACCAAAACATTAGTTCCGAGAAAAGGGAGGAAAAGCTCATAATCACCGTTGCTGGGTTCCCTATCATTTATGATATGACGTTGTTTGCATATAGGGACCAGTTAATGTTACTTGCCGGTCACATGGCCTCTAAACAGTCCGCTCACGTTGAAGTCCTGCACGGATCAACAACTGGCGGCTGCTCGCTCTGCCTGCATTCTGCTGCGGTTCAGCGTCTAACGAGTGAGCTAACTGCTAACAGACACCGCTGCGACCAACAAACAATACAAATTCTGTCCTCATATATGTAATTTATAAAAGGTCTCTAGTGTCAATGTATTGGCCGTGCATTGGCTGTTTGTGCTTTTTAATCAATCGTGTGTTGAACATGATGGAAGAATGCTGCCACGTCAGAGCAGCCAAAGCGTCAAAAAGCTTCCCCCCTACTTTCTGACAAGCGTCCTTGACAGGGCGGCCAGAGCTTCTTTGCAGCTCAAGTAGGCGGCAGTGTGTACGTACAGTAGCTGTACAGAATAAATCTCCATGGTAACTTAGGTGCCTCTGCTTTTGTGAAACCGAGTCAAGGCTAAATTGAGCAAGGATAACTGGGAAATCCTGGCTTAATACGCTATCTAGGTTTTGTGAAATAGCTCCCTGATCTAAGCAATGTGCATAAACAAGTACTCAGACTATGTCACAGATTTAAATTTGAGACTAATTAATGACTGAGGACCTAACTATCAGTTGTGCTTACATATCCGTGTACTAGACATATTTTAATTTGTAATACAAACCGGACTTACACACACAAACAAACACACACACACACACACACACACAAAGTAATTTTACTCACTAGTTTGTCAGCTAAAGATAGCTAGCTAACTACCTTCAGAAAAGCTCTGTGTGGAGTTGAAAAACATGCAGTGTCATACACAAATTAACTACTTTGCACTTGATTTGATAAACTTAGCCTATATTAATATTCTTAATATCAGCTTAACCTGAACTTTATTCAAGCATCCCTTGGCACGCAACAGTGTCATATATGCACTTAACCAAAGGCTACATTACTAAAACCGGCTACTGGTTGCTGGTCAGATGCTCATCTGCTGTATGTCCATCTCCGATGTCTTCAACGAACAGTCCACTTTTCCTTTCACATGTCATGAAATTCTAAAAAACAAACAGACCAACATTAGTCTATATCAAATAAAAATGCTTCAAACCTGGCACTAATATCTCTCAAAAATCCACAAAAGATAAATGTATATAAGATTTCTGATGGATGTAGAAGAAGAATGCTGCTGAACATGTAAAACTCTGGCATTAGCATATTAATAATGGCTCTGTGCATTGCTGCCTCAGAGCAAGTAGGCACTGCTTCTACTTGCTCTGAGGGTTGGGTTCAGGCAGGGCCTTTCTGTGTGGAGTTAACATGTTCTCTCGTGTTTGTGTGGGTTTCCTTCAGGAGTTCCAGTTTTCCTCCCACCATAAAGGCACTTGGCAAATTAATAATATATTTACCTTATATTATATAATTATATTATTACACTGTTTTCCCTAGTGTTTTTCCATGTATTGCTTTAATTTATATCCTTAAATTTATGGCAAGAAACCTGTCAGATCAAAATACAATGAATATGAATAAAAAAAGATCATGAACTCTTTCCAGAGGAACTTCTCAGTACAGAAAACATTTTGACTTATCTCAAATTATGTTGCTATGTATGCTAGCAGTGCATGGCTAATAGGTAACTAACGTTAGCAATACTACTCACCAGAGAAAATATAACACAGGCATTACATAATTCACGTAAGATCTACCTGTTATTCCCTATAACGTATTCAAGTTTAAGGAACTATAATCGTTGAACCACTAACTCCACACTTTTTTTCTTACATTTGTCTTCTCTACTTTATGTTACTGTGACTACTCATGCTAATTCAATTACATTTTTATGGCGTAGCAGGGTGCTGCAGGGCGTAGCAGGGCACTGCCGGGTGTAGTAGGGCGTAGCAGGATGTAGCAGGGCATAGCAGGGCACTGCAGGGCATACAGGGCGTAGCAGGATGTAGCAGGGCATATCAGGGGCTACAACAATGCTGCAACAATGATTTAGGTGCCACCATAATCCAAGGAAAACTGTGGGGTGAAATAACATTAGGCCTCCCCAGAGTTAAGTTAGTAACAAGCTTTTCTGGGACATGGATGCACACAGATGGAAAGAGAGGAGCTCAGTGTGTCAAAGGAAGACCCCGGCAGTCTAAAACTCATTTCATTTCATTTCATTTTCTTTATTCACAATACCACTTGAAACATTACAATAATACAGCTGGGGGGGGTACAAGATTAATTGGGTAGAGTGAATGGGTCCCCCAAAGAAGCTGGAAAAGCTTATAGGTGGGGGCCCATGATTCAATAAAAAGTAGTGGTACAGACTATAGAATACACAATTACCACAAATGATGATGACTAGTTGCACGCGAGAGGCGCACCAGTACATACATAACATTACATACACATACAATCATATACCTACATCCCAGTAGTCCATGAAAAAAAAAGTTTTATATTAGATGTAGGCTAATAAGAAATATTTTTTTAGTTGTCTTTTAAAGATGGAGATAAAGGGCAACACCTTGAGTGTTGTAAACTGTAATTATCCGGTCTCCTTTGATGGACTTGACTTGGACTGGCAAGATGGAAAGAAGGCAGCGATCCCTACCGGCCCCTTTGTGACCACAGGTTTTATGAGATGCTGTGCTGTTGTAAGTGACCTTTTCTTTGGAATGTTCCTTGTCTGTGTTAACTTCATTTCTCCTGTCGATATGAAGCACACTTGGATGGTTCTGACCACAACTCCTACAGGTCAGACCCTCACTGCAGTCACGACTCCTATGTCCTGCACATAAACAACCAAAGCAGAGCTCCTTCTCCCTCAGAAAATGTATTTTATCTCGATGCTTCTTTCTTTCGAACCTTTGACAGTCTACCAAAGAATGATCTTGAGAACAACACACACAAGTAGACTCAACTGTAGAGACATATGAGACCGCCTTTAAGTCTCTGTGGCTCTCATTTGATGACACAGGTGCAATGGCGGTTGCAAAGCTATTTTCTTTAGCTCTATTCCAGGTCTGTGTTTTTAACCTGTTAACAACCCTTGATCCGGAATTTCCTGACGACATTTCATGAATGTCACCAAATAAAGGGTCTGAGAGGACTTTGACATGTTTTTCGATGAATGCAACCAAATCCTTAAACAGAGCTCTGCGCATAGATTTTTCCAGCATTTCATATGCAACAGTTCTCGATCGCTCTCTTAACCTAAACGGCAACTTGGACATCACTGCTCTCATGTTGCTCGTCATATCCATCTCTTGCATGTACTGTAACTTCTCCATGACATTACAACATTAACGCAGGAACAGAGAGTAGGCTTGTAATGCATTCACATCTTCTGATTTTATTAACTGCCAAGCCAAAGCCTTTTCCATGTATGCAGTAGCAATTTTATATTCATTTCCAAAATGTTCATGCAACAACCTTTTTGCATAAGCATAACCTTCAGCAGGTTCAGCATGTTGGCAACTACGAACCAGCTCCCTTGGTTGCCCTCTAGTAAACTGCTCCAGGTAATACAAGCAGTCAGTAGTGCTGACCTTTTCCTCCACACCTTGTTCGAATGCTCTTTTAAATTAGATATATTGAAGAGGATCCCCATCATATACAGGAATATCTCTGGCAGGCAATACCATTAAACGTTGCTGTTGAACAAGGGCATTTGTAATTTCATTTTGCTTTTTCATAATGGTGCAAATATCTCCAAGATGTTTGTCCTTCACTGGTTGAGCATTGAACAGATATGGCTGAATTTCATCCTCTAGCTGCAGGTTACGCCGAGTAGGATGCCTTTTATTTGCTGGCTGAGCGTGAAGCAAAGAGGGTTGTAACTGTTGATCCGTGTTACTGTACTGTTGTGAATTATGAGGATAAACCCAGTTTTGTGGTTCCTTCCACTCCTTTGGTTGAGTTATTTGTTGCCAACTTGCCTCCTGTGGCTCCTTAACATTTGGTGTTGGGTTAGTTGCTGGCAATGACCAATCTTTACTCGATTGTGGTTTGTTCTGCTGAACTGGCTGGTACTCCTTTGCCATTGCATTCAGCTCACTTGCTTCCTTTCTTTGTGCCTTTTTCAGGTAGGAATTCATAGCATTTGATGATGTCCTTGAAACACTTTGTCCGTCTGAGGCCTGCAAAACTGCTAATTTAGCAGTAGATGCGTCTAGCAAAGGTCCAGCTCCAGCTGTTCCCTTTGCCTTTTTAGCTTTTGCTGTTGCTCTTCCAAAACCTGTATTTTCTTTAAAGCTTCCATGCGAACGAGCAGTGCAGCTCTGTCTGCCTCTTCCTTGACTCTGGCAGAGGAAGCAGTACTTTATTTTCCACTGCACACACTCTTTTTACTTGTGTGCTTGCTTGAAACATTTGAAACACTGTCCTCTGGATTTATTTTATCATCATCGTCATCATCATCATTATCATCATCATCATCACCAACTTCATTGTTATTGTCACCCTGATTTCCATGCTGTTCAGAACCTGTTACCCACATTTTCACATTGGAAATAAGATCATTGTTACATAACATTTTTTCTTTGAACCATATGTTATGCCTTTCCCTTTCATCATCAGGTAGCAAACCCATTAAAGAATCATGAATACCTGTTGCTTCAACACACACATTTACCAGATCATCAAGAGCACATTTTATCTCTGATTTATTGTCACTTGCTTGTTTAAGCTCTTGTAGCTTTTTCCTCAAATTACTAGCCTTATTAAGCTTAGCTTTCCTGTCACTCTGTAACCTTTCCAACCTTTCAATATGTGCTTTAGCAGTTAATTTCACAACATGTTTTTCCCTTTTCCTCTCCGGAAACCATCACCTTATCGTGGTGGAGAGGTTTGTGTGTCTCTGTGAACCTGAGGGCTGTGTTGTCTGGAGCTTTGTGCTCCTGGTAGGGTCTCCCAAGGCAAAGTGGTCTAAGGTGAGGGGCCAGACAAAGAATGGTTCAAAAACCCCAATGAAGAAACGAGGTAGAGATGGAGGGACCCTGCCCGGAGGAAGCCCGGGGCCCCCGTCTGGAGCCAGGCCCAGATGGCGGGCTCGTCGGCGAGCGCCTGGTGGCCGGGTTTGCCACGGAGCCCGGCCGGGCACAGCCCGAAAAAGCTACGTGGATCCCATCTCTCCAGCCCATGGGCCCACCACCTGTGGGAGGAACCGCTGGGGTCGGGTGCGCTGTCACATGGGTGGCAGTGAAGGTCAGGGGCCTCGACGGACCAGACCCGGGCAGCAGACGCTGGCTCTGGGGACGTGGAACGTCACCTCTCTGTGGGGGAAGGAGCGGGAACTGGTGCGGGAGGTGGAGCTCTACCGGTTAGATCTGGTGGGGCTTACCTCTACGCACAGTCTCGGTTCTGGAACCATACTCCTGGATAGGGGTTGGACTCTTTTCTTCTTCGGAGTTGCCCAGGGTGTGAGGCGCCGGGCGGGTGTGGGGATACTCACAAGCCCCCGTCTGAGCGCTGCTACGTTGGAGTTTACCCCGGTGGACGAGAGAGTCGCCTCCCTACGCCTGCGGGTTGTGGGGGGGAAAACTCTGACTGTTGTTTGTGCATATGCACCAAACAGGAGTTCGGAGTATTCGGCCTTCTTGGAGACCTTGACTGGAGTCCTGCATGGGGCTCCAGTGGGGGACTCCATTGTTCTGCTGGGGGACTGCAACGCACACGTGGACAATGATGGAGACACATGGAGAGGCGTGATTGGGAGGAACGGCCTCCCTGATCCAAACCAGAGTGGTTGTTTGTTGTTGGACTTCTGTGCTAGTCATGGATTGTCTATAATATAACAAACACCATGTTCGAACATAGGGATGCTCATAAGTGTACTTGGTACCAGAGGACCCTAGGCCAAAGGTCAATGATCGATTTTATAATCGTTTCATCTGATGTGAGGCCGTATGTTTTGGACACTCGGGTGAAGAGAGGGGCGGAGCTGTCAACTGATCACCATTTGGTGGTGAGTTGGGTCAGGGGGTGGGGGGAGACTCTGGACAGACCTGGTAAGCCCAAACGGGTGGTGCAGGTTAATTGGGAACGTCTGGAGGAGGCCCCTGTCTGGCAGACTTTCGACTCGCACCTCCGGCGGAGCTTTTCGTGCATCCCTGTGGAGACTGGGGGCATTGAACCAGAGTGGACAATGTTCAGGGTTTCCGTTGCTGAAGCTGCGGCGAGGAGCTGTGGTCTTAGGGTCTTAGGTGCCTCAAGGGGCGGTAACCCACGAACACCGTGGTGGACACCGGTGGTCAGGGAAGCCGTCCGACTGAAGGAGTCTTTCCGGGATATGTTATCCCAGAGGACTCTGGAGGCGGTTGCAGGGTACCGAAGGGCTGCAGCCTCTGCCGTGAAAGAGGCAAAGCAGCGGGTGTGGGAGAAGTTTGGAGAAGACATGGAGAAGGACTTTCGGTCGGCACCAAGGTGCTTCTGGAAAACTGTTCGCCACCTCAGGAGGGGGAAGCGGGGAACCATCCAAGCTGTGTACAGTAAGGATGGGACACTGTTGACCTCAACTGAGGAGGTAATAGGGCGGTGGAAGGAGCACTTTGAGGAACTCCTGAATCCGACTAATACGCCCTCTATGTTAGAGGCAGAGCTGGAGGATGATGGGGGATCATTGTCAATTTCCCAGGCGGAGGTCACTGATGTAGTCAAACAACTCCACAGTGGCAAAGCCCCTGGGATTGATGAGATCCGTCCAGAAATGCTCAAGGCTCTGGGTGTGGAGGGGCTGTCCTGGTTGACACGCCTCTTCAACATTGCGTGGAAGTCTGGGACAGTGCCAAAGGAGTGGCGGACCGGGGTGGTGGTTCCCCTTTTTTAAAAAGGGGGACCAGAGGGTGTGTGCCAATTACAGGGGTATCACACTTCTCAGCCTCCCTGGTAAAGTCTACTCCAAGGTGCTGGAAAGGAGGGTTCGGCCGATAGTCGAACCTCGGGTTGAAGAGGAACAATGCGGATTCCGTCCTGGTCGTGGAACAACGGACCAGCTCTTCACTCTCGCAAGGATCCTGGTGGGAGCCTGGGAGTATGCCCAACCGGTCTACATGTGTTTTGTGGATCTGGAAAAGGCGTATGACTGGGTCCCCCGGGAGATACTGTGGGAGGTGCTGCGGGAGTATGGGGTGAGGGGGTCTCTTCTCAGGGCCATCCAATCTCTGTACGACCAAAGTGAGAGCTGTGTCCGGGTTCTCGGCAGTAAGTCGGACTAGTTTCAGGTGAGGGTTGGCCTCCGCCAGGGCTGCGCTTTGTCACCAATCCTGTTTGTAACATTTATGGACAGGATATCAAGGCGTAGTCGGGATGGGGAGGGGTTGCGGTTCGGTGGGCTGGGGATCTCATCGCTGCTCTTTGCAGATGATGTGGTCCTGATGGCATCATCGGCCTGCGACCTTCAGCAATCACTGGATCGGTTCGCAGCCGAGTGTGAAGCGGTTGGGATGAGGATCAGCACCTCTAAATCTGAGGCCATGGTTCTCAGCAGGAAACCGATGGAGTGCCTACTCCAGGTAGGGAATGAGTCCTTACCCCAAGTGAAGGAGTTCAAGTACCTTGGGGTTTTGTTCGCGAGTGAGGGGACAATGGAGCGGGAGATTGGTCGGAGAATCGGCGCAGCGGGTGCGGTATTACATTCAATTTATCGCACCGTTGTGACGAAAAGAGAGCTGAGCCAGAAGGCAAAGCTCTCGATCTACCGGTCAGTTTTCGTTCCTACCCTCACCTTTGGTCATGAAGGCTGGGTCATGACCGAAAGAATGAGATCCAGGGTTCAAGCGGCCAAAATGGGTTTCCTCAGGAGGGTGGCTGGCGTCTCCCTTAGAGATAGGGTGAGGAGCTCAGTCATCCGTGAGGAGCTCGGAGTAGAGCCGCTGCTCCTTCGCGTCGAAAGGAGCCAGTTGAGGTGGTTCGGGCATCTGGTAAGGATGCCCCCTGGGCGCCTCCCTAGGGAGGTGTTCCAGGCACGTCCAGCTGGGAGGAGGCCTCGGGGAAGACCCAGGACTGGGAACGCCTTGGGATCTCCCAGTCGGAGCTGGTAAATGTTGCTCGGGAAAGGGAAGTTTGGGGTCCCCTGGTTGGAGCTGCTCCCCCGTGACCCGATACCGGATAAGCGGACGAAGATGGATGGATGGATGGTTTTTCGCATTTTTCTCCTTGTGTATCACAGTCATTCGCGCTAATGTTCGTTTCAGCCGATTGCGCAATAGGATCGGGCCTGTCTACGACTTCACGCGTTTCCATTGTTCAGCTCAATCCAGTAATTCACAAAGTCAATTGTAATTTGTCTTTGACCACCAATGCATTGGATTTATGACTAGTGTGCACACCAACACACTTCCGTTTCCGCCTGACTTCCTGTTTCTTCCTTTTTCTTGTTGCAGACAACGGCAGATGCTTAACGCTTAACGTCTTGCGATTTTAAGTCCTCCACACGAAATACAGTCACTATTTACACCGTTTTAGCTGTATTTTAACCGGACCTGTCTGGCCGCAGTTTTTCCGTTGTTTGCAAAACTTTCCTCCGCTCCGTTAGCTAACGTCTAGGTATTTGTTGTGCTAACGGCTAGTTAGCCTGCCTGCTAGCGGGAGGTAAAGCGGACCACTCAGGATTTTGTCTCCTTGGAATTCTATTCTATATTTTGGTAGCAGTAACGGGCTATCCACAGCTTGCTAACACAAGCAGGAGCACCTGCATTGTAATTCGACTTGTGAAAAGGGATCGGTTTTAGGAGAAGGCCTCCATCAAAGTTGCTACTAGCTAAACTAGCAAGCTACACGATGCCCCCCTCAGCTGTTCACCTGGCTGTGACTCGTGCCTCCTGTTCAGCCAGAAGATAGTGGAACTTGAAGCCAGAATATCGACTCTCCACCAGATCAAGGCAAGTGAACAGTTCCTCGACTCCATTATCATTGGAAGTTCCCCTCACACACACGCTGTTGGATGTCTTGATTCCACTGTGCCCTGCAATACTCTCACCTCACCACGCACTAATACAACCTCTGACCCTGTTGTCTCTCCTCGGCTTCTGCCGAGGACCCAGCCAGCTCTGCTGACCAGCTCCACTCCACACCAGCCTGAGCCATGGCGTGTAAGCAAGCACCAGAGCAGGCGGTCAGGACAACGCTCAGCCCCAGCCCAACCCCTACAACTAGAAAATCGCTACAGCATTCTGATGAACGACGAGGAGTTCCCTTCTCTGCCACGTCCCCACGCAGCTCATCCTGGTCCATCCACACAGTCAACGCGCCCATTGAGGGAGGACTCTCCCCCCTCGGACTCATCAACCTCCACGCTGGTCATCGGAAGCTCCATGGTAAGGGACCTCCACATTCCCCCTTTACCTAGCGGTCCCTCCAAGGTCTACTGCTTCCCCGGTGCCAAGGTCCGTGACATCCAGCACAAACTTCCCGGCATCCTCGCCCGCCACGCCAAGGTCGACAACATCATCGTGCATGTGGGCACAAACGACATCAGAGAGAGACGGTCGATAGCACTCAAGGAAGACTTCACCACTCTCCTCTCCACCCTGATAGGCACAGGTAAACGGATTGTCATCTCTGGGCCTCTACCTACCTACAGGAAGGGTGCGGAGAGATGGTCCAGACTGTTCTGGCTCCACACCTGGCTGGAACCACTCTGCACTTCCCTGAGCATTCCCTATGTCGACAACTTCAACTTGTTCTGGGAAATACCCAACCTCCTGAATCATGATGGTCTCCACCCAAACCGACACGGAGCCAGGATGCTATCTGACAACATAACGACCACACTGAAAGGCAAGTATTGACATTCTGTTGAAAATATCACAGATTCATGTCCCCCAGGTATTGATCCTGATAGCACTATACAAGTGAATGAATCTGAAAATGTTTTCTGCAGGATAACATGTAGTACTAGTATTATTCCAGTAACATGTAGTACTAGTACTATTCCAGTAACATGTAGTACTAGTACTATTCCAATTATAATCAACAACAGACCATACAAAGTGGTGAAGCCCCTAAGTAATAAGAAGTTGACTGCAAACATAGTCAATTTAGCATCCAGTTCACGTCAGCCACAGCCTGTCCCAAAAAAAAATGAGACGGTGTCTGTTCCTCGACTAAGATCAGTTAAATCAAAGGTAACCAAGAGAGGGGCAATACTTAACAACCTAATTGGAATTAAATCTACCACTGCAATGATAGAAAAGGATAGGAAGATTAGGTGTGGATTACTAAATATCAGATCTCTGTCTTCTAAAACAGTACTAATAAATGAATTGATATCTGATAATCAAATTGATCTATTTTGCCTTACTGAAACCTGGCTGGGCCATGAAGAATATATTAGTCTAAATGAAGCAACTCCTCCCAGTCATATTAATACTCAAATTCCTAGAGGCTCAGGCCGAGGAGGGGGAGTTGCAGCCATATTTGATTCAAGCCTGTTAATTAACCCTAAACCCAAACTAAATCATAACTCTTTTGAAAGTTTTGTTCTTAATCTTCAACATCCAACACGGAAATCAGTACAGCCAATTATATTTGTTGCTGTCTACCGAGCTCCAGGTCCGTATTCTGAATTTTTATCTGAATTCTCAGAGTTTTTATCATGTGTAGTCCTTAAATCAGACAAAGTACTTATTGTAGGTGATTTTAATATCCATGTGGACGTTGACAGCAATAGCCTTACTACTGCTTTCAACTCACTACTAGATTCTATTGGCTTCAGTCAGAGTGTGCATGAGGCCACGCACTGTTTTAACTACACCCTCGACCTCGTGCTGGCATATGGTATCAAAATTGAAGATGTACTAGTATTCCTGCAAAATCCTTTATTATCAGACCACTTCTTTATTACTTTTGATTTCTTAATACCAGATTATACGAAATTAGATAAAAGCTTCTATACTAGATGCCTATCTGACAGTGCTATAGCTAAATTTAAGGAAGACATTCCAACAGCACTAAACTCATTACCTTGTTTTAATACAACAGAGGACCTTTATGTAAACTTTAGCCCCTCTCAAATCGACAATTGTGTAGATGGTGTTACGGCCTGCCTACGGACTACTTTAGACTCTGTTGCTCCACTCAAAAAGAAGAAGATGAAGCAAAGGAAACTAGCACCTTGGTATAACTCCCAAACTCGTAAATTAAAGCAAAACTCGCAAAAACTTGAAATTAAATGGCGCTCCACCAAAATGGAAGAGTCTCGTTTGGACTGGCAAGACAGTCTGAAAACCTATAGGACGGCCCTCAGACATGCCAGCTCAGACTATTACTCATCATTAATAGAAGAAAACAAGAACAACCCAAGGTTTCTTTTCAGCACTGTAGCCAGGCTGACAGATAGTCACAGCTCTACTGAGCCATCTATTCCTCTAGCTCTGAGTAGTGATGACTTCATGAGCTTCTTTAATGATAAAATTATAAAAATTAGAGATAAAATTCATCACCTTTTGCCCTCAACTTCTAATGGTTCTCCTTTCAACGCAGGACTGCTAGAAAGAACGACTAGACCTGACATATACTTGGACTGTTTTTATCCTATAGACCTTCAACAACTAATGGTAAAGGTATCTTCAGCAAAGCCATCTACCTGTCTCTTAGACCCCATCCCAACGAAGCTACTCAAAGAAGCATTACCCGTGGTTAACACCTCTCTACTAGATATGATCAATATGTCTCTATTAACAGGTCATGTACCGCAGTCCTTTAAAGTAGCTGTGATAAAACCTCTTCTGAAAAAACCCACCCTCGATCCTGAGGTCTTAGCAAACTATAGACCTATATCTAACCTTCCCTTTCTCTCCAAGATCCTTGAGAAAGTAGTTGCTAATCAGTTATGTGATTTTCTCCATAGCAACAGCTTATTTGAAGACTTTCAATCAGGATTTAGAAAGAATCATAGCACAGAGACGGCACTGGTGAAAATTACTAACAACGTTCTAACTGCTGCAGACAAAGGACTCCATACTTGTTTTAATAGATCTTAGTGCTGCTTTTGACACTATTGACCATACAATCCTGTTACAGAGATTAGAACACTTAGTCGGAATTAAAGGAATTGCAGTAAGCTGGTTTAAGTCTTATTTCTCTGATCGATCTCAATTTGTTAATGTTAATGATAAATCCTCTAAGTACGCGAAAGTTAAACATGGCGTTCCACAAGGCTCAGTGCTTGGACCAATTTTATTCTCCTTATATATGCTTCCTCTTGGTAATATCATTAGGAAACACTCAATTAACTATCGCCGCTATGCGGACGACACCCAATTATACTTATCAATCAAACTAGACGAAACTTCAAGCATGTATTAAAGATATAAAATCCTGGATGACCTATAATTTTCTGATGTTAAACTGTAACAAAACTGAAGTTATTGTGCTGGACCCTAAACACCTCCGAACTTAATTATCTAAAGATATAGCTACTCAGGATGGTGTTGTTCTGGCCTCCAGCACTACTGTCAGAAATCTAGGAGTTATTTTTGATCAGGATATATACTTTAACGCCCATCTAAAACAATCATCGAGAACAGCCTTTTTTCATCTTCGTAACATTGCCAAAATTAGGAATATCCTGTCTCAAAACGATGCTGAAAAAGTAGTCCATGCATTTGTTACTTCCAGGCTGGACTATTGTAATTCCCTACTGTCAGGTTGCTCAAATAAGTCCCTTAAGACTTTCCAGCTGATCCAGAATGCTGCAGCACGTGTACTGACGAGAACTAAGAAAAGAGATCATATTTCTCCTGTTTTAGCTACTCTGCATTGGCTTCCTGTGAAATTCAGGATTGACTTTAAAGTCCTTCTCCTGACCTACAAAGCCCTAAATGGTCAAGCACCATCCTATCTAGAACAGCTCTTAGTACCTTATTGTCCCACTAGAGCACTGCGCTCCCAGAATGCAGAGTTACTTGTGGTTCCTAGAGTCTCCAAAAGTAGAATGGGAGCAAGAGCCTTCAGCTACCAGGCTCCTTTCCTGTGGAACCAGCTCCCAGTCTGGGTTAGGGGGGCAGACACCATCACCTCATTTAAGAATAAACTGAAAACTCTCCTCTTTGATAAAGCTTATAGTTAAGAAGTGAGGAGTTGCAGCGTCCACCTAACCCGGCCCACCTGCTTCTCTTCGTAGTCATCAGATTTATTGATCATATAATCAATAATATAGTGTGAGTAGAGGGAGGCAGGCCAGTACAGCCTCTCATCAATGTTTTCATTCGTTTCCTTTTGTATGCATCCTGTCCCAGAACTGCTTGTTACTAACCTAGCTCTGGGGAGTTTACTCCCCGGAGTCCTTATGTTTCTTCTTCGCAGAGCTATGCTCTGCGATTCCCTTCAACGCCCGGCCGCGTCCTGCTGCGTCTGCTGCATCCACCCATGCTCTGCAGCGCCACGTTTCATCCCGCAACGTCCTGCTGTGACATGAACTACAACGACTACCTTCAAAGTCACTGTTCCACTATCTTTAATGCGACTATTATCGCCATCACACCCCCAACCGGCCCCATCAGACACCACCTACCAAGAGTCTGGGTCTGCCGAGGTTTCTTCCTAAAAGGGAGTTTTTCCTTGCCACTGTCGCAATAGCCACTGCTAATGCTTGCTCTTGAGGGAATTACTGTAATTGTTGGGTCTTTGTAAATTATAGAGTGTGGTCTAGACCTACTCTATCTGTAAAGTGTCTCGAGATAACTCTGTTATGATTTGATGCTATAAATAAAATTTAATTGAAATTGAAATTGAAACAAAAATGGCCATTGATAGTGTAGCGCTACTCATACCTCGCGTTGGAACCCTTAGAACACCTGTGAACGACTCCGCTGTCCGGCAT
The DNA here is from genome assembly GCA_025617405.1 of Perca schrenkii. Classification (NCBI taxonomy): domain Eukaryota; kingdom Metazoa; phylum Chordata; class Actinopteri; order Perciformes; family Percidae; genus Perca; species Perca schrenkii. The sequence continues at coordinate 40,299,194 of CM046789.1, read as the reverse complement.
TTGAAGAGCAGCTCCTTTCCTGGCGCAGTTGAATGGGATCTTGATCCGATGGTTGAACGTGGTAGGCTACACACCGCTACATCGTACGCCATCCGCCGCCCGACCTCTCGCTGATCAGCTGTGGCTACAGCTGACTCGGTGAAAAGCTTTCCATTTCCAGTCGCTTCCGACTTTGATGCGGCCAAGATGAAAACTCCTCCAGTTTCCTTTGTTTGAGCCAAGTTTTGACTTTTATATAATGGCTAAGCCTAAAACTTAAAGCCACTGAGGGGGCTGCTATGCAGACTTAAACAATCAAACAATCTATGGCTAGCTGACGCGCTCTCTTCTACCTGACACAGCTCAGTAGTCTTTTGTTGAAATCACAGACTCCAATAGTCACCGTTGCGTTGTGCTGGGCATTTATTGATCACAAACTTCTTCATGTCACCGTGCAAGAAATCGTGTGTCCAACAAGCTCCATTAACAAACATTTCACAATCCACATGAGCGTTGCGCACTGTAGCAATTTGATGCGGTCAAAACTGTTTGTGCTCCTTCACTTAACAGCACCCCTAGTTACCTGTTGAAAGGTTCCTACCTATATAGACTTCAATCATATGCCCACCAGTGCCACCAGTGGACAATTTGTGTCCTACAACCAACCCAGTGAAAATGGCTCTTACAATCGTTTTGGATGTTGTCGGTGTAACTCTAGTAAATCTATTAATGGTAGGGAAGAAAGAGGAAGAATGCAATGTGTTCATAAAGTTATGTTTTACCCCATCTTCCTTTGAAATATCAATGTTAAAATCACCAAGGAGCATACACTCTTTTTTTTTGCTTATTCAGTTTATGCAATAGATCTTCCTGTTTACAGTAAAAAGTGTCAAGAGCAGAGTCTGGTGGGCGATAGAGTACACCGACTATAAATATTTTGTCATTATTGTTAATCTCAATAAATAAGGACTCACAATGGTCATCCTCTAGATAAAGTTTTTACTTGGAGACTGTTCTTAACATAGAGGCAGACCCCTCCACCTGTTCTATTAGGTCTATTCTTAATGTGTAGTTTGTACCCATCAAGGTTAAGTAAATCTGCATATGAAAAATCATTAAGCCAGGTTTCACTACACCCAATAACATCAAAATGACAACTTGAATTAGAGAGTAAAGAAGCTAAATCAGAATGATGTTTGTTTAGGCTTCTGATATTTAAATGTAACAATGAATAACTTTATTTATCATTTAATGTTATCAGGGTCAAGAACATTGCAAATAATATTCCCACCCATATCAATGCAGTGTTGAGAATCTCCAACGATATTGAAATCATTAAAACCCATAATATAAACAGTACAAATTAATCATGGAGTTTTCTGGGATTACATAAAAACATTGGCACGGCAATAGCCGGAAGCACACTTGGAACAACGGAACACACACACACATACACACATCACACACACAAAAAAGTATTTAGTAGGGATGAGCGAGTACAGCATTATCTGTATCTGTATCTGTTTACCATATGAATTATCTGTATCTGTATCTGTACTCGGACTGGGCGGGGCCTAACCCAGAAGTGGGCGGGATTTAACCCGGAAGTGGGTCGGGTTGTCTTGAAATGGGCAGGGCTTTAACCGGTAGCCTATGTTATTTGCAGAATAGAAAACTATTTACATGACAGCATCAGCACTGAGCTTCAGATCAATGGTTTTGATGACGATAACAAATGAACTATATACAGAACAAGTTTTGCAACAATGAATACAATACATGCGGTTGCAATTATGAAGTAAAATGTAATGAACAAGAGTTTTCTTACTCAACATAACTTTCTTTTTTTATCTTTAAATTTTTTTTATGATCAGTGTGATTTTTTTTTGGTTCTTTTTTATATTTTTTATTACCACACCAGGTATGTGTGAGTGTGTGAGTGAGTAACAGAGAGACAGAGAGAGAGAGGGGCGGGGGGACTGTGTGTTTTATACCACTACTTCCTTTATTTTTTTAAAGAAATACATCAAGAAAGTGTCAGACACATAGACAGTATCAAAGAACTTCTACAGTATATAGGTCAGACACTCAGTGCGTGAAGTAAAAAAAACTGGTTAGAGCCAGCTGACGGTTTAAAAAAAAAAAAAATCTGCGACAGGCAGAGACGTAACGCGAGTCGCATTCTAAGCACCACGGCTGAACAAACCCCACGTTTACCAGAACTCTACTGGTTTATAAGTAACTACAAACCGAAGTAAAAAACAAACCTGAAGCTGAAGAAACCCTAACGTTAACGGAAAAGACCCGCGAACCTGAGTGACTGCGGGAGAGACAGAGAGAACTGTTCTCTTCTCAGTGTTCTGTGAGTGAGCAGAGCTGAGCGGGACACAGCAACACAATACATCTGTATGTGTGTAGGAGAGGGGCGCTGTGTGACTAGCCAATCACAGAACGCAGACACAGTAAGCTACCCAATGAGGATTTTTATTCAATCCGAGCACAGATATTGACTCGTATTACTCGTATAATACTCATACTCGGCAAAAGTGCTTTATCCGTACCGGATACTCGTTTTAGCCGAGTATCCGGCTCAACTCTAGTATTCAGGTACCATTATGTAAGCAATCTGTACCACGCCGCGGTCATCGCCGCCAACTCGCAAAATTTTAGTCTCTTGTAAATAAAATGAAAAAGGAAGAAGTGTCTCTCAGCTCTCACCCTCACGCCTGAGAAATAAAACAAAAAAGAAAAGTTTGAGTCTCCCGTAAAGGGGAGCAGGCTATTGGAAACATTTAGTCATAGTAGAGGGACTGACTTCCGTAATAAATAAAAATATAGACAAACAGATCACCGCTGTCAATGAAAAACAGAACTAAAATAGAAACTCTACTCCATACAACAGTATGCATACTGGCCTGCCATCCTCATCCCATGGATTTGGGCAAACTAGGATCTTAGGTGTTCCGCGGTGGCAAGGATGCGATCAAGACTTCAGCCTCAGCTGCCGTGGGAAAGTGTTTCCTACCTCCCGACTCCAGCTTGACATGAAGCCTGGCCGGGTACAGCAGGGCCGGTTTGAACCCTCGCTCGTACAACTTCGACATGACCGCCTTAAACTCATTCCGCTGTGTTTGAGGAAAATCCTCAAACACAAGGATGGGATGATCCCGAAACTTCAGTTTACCCCTCATGGTCCGAGCATGGCGGATGATCTTGTCCTTTACCTGGAACCTGAGAAGACGAATGATGACTTGGTCGCTGGTTAGGTGGAGGTTTCAGTGCCATGACTCTATGGGCCCGTTCACACTCAACAGGTGAATCGAGGACCCCTCCAAATACCTCCTCGAGCATCCCAGCGAAGAAAGCCGTCGGCCCAGGCCCCTCCATAGATTCAGGTACACCGATAACCCTGATGTTGTTACGCCGGCTCCGTGACTCGAGGTCGACAACTTTAGTTGCTGGTTTAGCATGGTCTCTCTGTAGCTTGATGATAGCTTCGTTGGCAGCCTTCAGGCATACCTCTCGTGCGTCACCTTCACTCTCAAGTATTTCGAGTTTCTCAGCATGTTCTGTCACGGTAGTTAAGACACCGTTCAACTTAGTCTCGAGTGCTGAGAAAGTTTGTTTAAAGTCCTCAGAGATGGCGGTTCGATGAGACTCAAGCAGGTGGGTGAGGGACGCCATGGTGACCGCCTCGGCATTTGTGTTGGTCTGCACCGCTTTAGTTTTCGCCATGGAGACAGCAGCTCAGTAGCAGATCAGCAGATTAGTAAATCTACTACTTTAGCTAGGTTTAGGAGGGAGTTAAGTTTCAAACGTGAATTTAAAGGATAAACAGACATTAAACAGACATTAGTGAGAGCGCGAGACGCAGCGTGTTTTCACTTGTAACCACGTCACGTCATCACACATCCATCAATACTATACAACAAAACTATAACAGCATAATTAAGAGCTGGTCCAAGGCAAACCTGAGCCAGCTCTATAAGGGTTGATAGATGAATCTGACGACTATGAAGAGAAGCAGAGAAGAGAAGGGGTGCCGTGTCTTTAGATATACACCCTCCCCTGCCGGTCCAGGCAAACACTGCAACTCCTCACTCCCTAAATATAAGCTTTATCAAAGAGGAGAGTTTTGAATTGACTCTTAAATGTGGTGACGGTGTCTGCCACCTGGCTCTGGCTCCCATTCTACTTTTAGAGACTCTAAGAACTACAAGTAACTGCATTCTGTGCAGTGCTCTAGTGGGACAAAGGTACTATGAGCTCTTTAAGATATAATGGTGCTTTACCATTAAGCGCTTTGTAGATCAGGAGAAGGATTTTAAATTCAATCCTGGATTTTACAGGAAGCCAATGCAGAGAAGCTAATTCAGGAGAAATATGATCTCTTTTCTTAGTTCTTGTCAGCACAAGCGCTGCAGCATTCTGGATCAGCTGGAGAGTCTTAAGGGAATTATTTGAGCAACATAGTAAGGAATTACAATAGTCCAGAACTTGAAGTAACAAATGCATGAACTAGTTTTTCAGCATTGCTCTGCTTCGCTGTTAGTTATTTTTCCTCTGCAGCGCCAGAACTCACTATAATAGACTATTTTGAAAAGGCAAAAACTATTAATTGGCAAACTCCATCCTCTTTTTTCTTTAGATTTTTTAATGCGAATGCAACATTGATAAACTTCATGGATGAATTTGGTAATTTGGTGATTATAATTACAAACTGGTGAGTCTATATTTTCCCAGTGGTGCACTCCAGACTCAATGCAAACTAAGGGCTATATTATTCTTTCCAAAACGTTAACAAATCAAATGTTTAAACAAGCTTTTATTTTTGTCATCAGTGGTTTTATGATTGCTTACAAAGCCTTACTTGTAATCAATACTAGTTTAGATTTGTAACCCATACAACTGAGTAAAGGTTTTGAAAGAACTGAATTGTCTAAAGCTGCTTACACACTGACCAGACGGCTGACCGTTGACAGAAAAGGCAGTCGAAATGATCAGTCTCCCTGTGTTGGTCCAAAAAGTGCCACAGAACACACCAAAAAGACGAGACGAGACGTACTACGTCTCTATAACAGCAGGCGGCGCTAATCTGTATTGTTACCCAAGAAATGAAAACCGGCAGCTGATTGGTCGAACACATGGGTTTGTTTTCTCCGGAAATTCAAAGCCAGACAAGGCCGTTCAGAATACGATCTCATATTGTACTAAAATAGTTCACTGACACATGTTTCTGAAAACATTTTAAGCGAGAAATAGGCGATGCAGTTGCTGAATCTGTCTTCATTTCAGCTCAACGAAGGTCAGTTTAAAAGATTTTCGTCAGATTTTGAGAGACTCTAGTCACCTCATTCTGCTCGCCATTTCTGGGTGAGTCCCGACTGCCCTGCCTCCGACTGAACATGTCAGGTCGGCCAAAATGAACGCCGACAGCCCCCCAGACGGACGACGGCACAGGACACACCGAACAGATTCGAGTCACTGTCCTCGCCAGACTGTCCAACGGACGATAATCGGCCCTGTGTGTCAGCACCTTAAAATATATCGTCATGCAACCTGCTCCACAATATACTGTATTGCAGCTGCATATTTTTCATGGCTGAAAGCCACTGATTGGAAACTGAATAATATTTACTCTACTCTTTATGTGTCTTGTTAATACAGATGGGTGGAACTCATTAGAGAACATGCCCATTTGGGATCTACTTGTTGACGAAAGTAAACATTGATATTTGTTTTAAACAAGATGCTAATCACATATTAGGTGGCACTACAGTGAGATGTGGCAGTACTTCCACGGAGGCAGATCTATTGTAACTTTTACAAGGTAAGATTTACACTTTAGATCCTCCACAGAAAACATGAAATTACACTGTAGTGATTAACACTTTTGTTTGCATAATTGTTAGATTTGAAGTATTTAGGTCTATTGTTAATGCTCCAATGTTATTTCAGATTTTCCTTAACTTGTCACATCTAAAAACTAATTTAATGTATGTGTTTTCTTTTGATAGGTTGTTACTGTTAATTCAAGTGATTATGTTCTACACTAATGTAACAAGGATTCAAAATTTCTTCATCCTTGGATTTCCTGGACTTTCACAGGAGTATTATGGACCTGTGTCAGCCCTGCTTTTGGTTCTCTTCTTGGCTATAGCTGTAGGAAATATTTTTATTTTAGTGTTTGTTAGATGTGAGAGGTCTCTTCACAAACCCACATATCTGATATTTTGCCACTTGGCACTAACTGACTTAACGTTTGGGACTGTTACTCTGCCAAAGATTATATCAAAATATTGGTTTGATGACAGTACTATTTCATTTTATGGATGCTTTGTACAAATGTACTTTGTTCATTTTTTGGGGGCGTCTCATTCTTTCATCCTGATGGTGATGGCCCTTGATCGCTTTATTGCAATTTGTGCTCCACTGCGTTACACAGCTCTTTTCACAAACAACACTGTTTCTGTGCTTTGTGGAATATCATGGATTTTGCCAATGTCAGGTATAGTGGGTGTAGTTGTAGATGCTCTGAGATTGCCTTACTGTAATTCAAACATAATTACACATTGCTTTTGTGATCTTATAGCAATAACAGTGCTTGGATGTGAGAATGTACGAGAAGTTCAGGTAGTTGCATTTGGTATGGCCATGTTCAGTTTGATGTTGCCTCTGGGTTTTGTCATCTTCTCTTATTTTGTCATCATTGTTGCAGTTATGAGAATGACCAGTTCTAATAGCAGCCGCATGTTGGCTCTGTCTACCTGCTTGCCACAGATTCTCATCACATTTCTCTATTACATGCCAAGATGCTTCGTGTACCTGGCAAATTTTGTGGAATTTACATTCAGTGTCCCAGTTCGCATAGTTGTTGTAATGTTGTACAGTATTTTACCTGCTGCTATTAACCCATTAATATACTGTTTCAAAACCAAGGATATCAAAGAACACTTGAAAAAGAAATTAGTTACTAGGAAAATTAATAGCAGCACAACTGGATAAAATACAATAAATCATCAATCAAGTGATAAGTTACTTTTGCTGCTTCAAATATGTCACTTCCCTGTGAGCTTTAGAATCAATTTTGATACTTTGCTTTTCACTATTAAAGTACTGCATGCTCCTACAGTAATTATGAATAATGAAATCCTCTATGAGCCCAACGCAGCCTGAGATCCTCAAGCAGGGGTCTCCTGATTGTTCCAACAAAAATGCTATGTTAGAAGGTTACTGAGGCTTTTCTTCTTGGCAAGGAGCCAGATCAGAATCACTTCATACCACGTCTTAAAACTCCCTTGTACTGGAAGGCTTTTTTATTACCAGCCTAATGTTCTTAATGTTTTATTTATTGTTTTATTCTGTTTTCTACTTTTATATTTTCATGTCTTGTTAGCTCATACTTTGTTTGCACATTTGTATTGTGTATTTCTAAGGTACTCATAAATAAAATGTATTTCAATTTTTCTAAATATTATAAAATACTGTACAGACAGTTTATTACAAAGATAGATTATAAAGACAGTAGTGTTAATGTTTACATGCGCCCGCCATCTTGGATAACAGTCATGAGCAGTCGAATCACGAACGCTGTGTTTGAGCTATGTTACTGGTTACGGGTTGCACAGCATTCGTCTTTTGACTGCTCATGACTGTTATCCAAGATGTCGGCTGCATGTAAACATTAACGCTGTTAGTTCTTTTTTTCCATATGTTGCTGTGAGCTATTATTTTTCAAAATGATTGCCACAGACAGCAATTATTTTATCAGTTTTAACACTGAAACTATGCGTCAGATTTCATCTTCATATCCAGTCAGTTCAATGTGCCATTTCAGGTTTGCTGTGGATGTGACTGAAGTGCGGTTTTTCTTTTTGAAAGCCGTCGGGCAAAGTTTGCACAGAAATGTAAGATTTTTCCCATCCTCACGACCTTGTCATAAAACTCGTTTAAATGATCATACGACGCCTCCTTACTGCTTCGTTGCCTCCATGCTGTTTTATCCGCTACATATGAAGGCCTGTTTACGGTGTGTTTTAGCCGGGTTTTCACCTGGAAGGCTCTATAGAAATCTGGCACTTGAACGACATTAAACTGAGAGAGCATGCCGTTCACAGACACCAGAATGCAGAGGTGGAAAGTAACGAAATATATTTGCTCATGTTACTGTATTGAGTAGTTTTGTTGTGTATTTTTCAAGTAGTTTTTAAAATCGGTATTTTAAAATGTACTTGATTACGTTTTTAGTGAAGGATTGTATTTCGCTACATTTCAAATCCCATCCGTTACTGAGTAAAAAAAAAAAAAAACGAAAGGAAGAAAAAAAATTACGCCCGGAATGACTACACCAGACCAGAGCTCTATCACTCTGTACCAGACTATAGACTGTAATGTAATATACTAATAATGCACCAGCATTCTTTTTTTGTGTTAACGTATGCCATTTCTTCTTTCCTCTGGTTGCAAGTCGCAATTAAAAAGAAGTAGAAGAAGAACTGCAACGTGTCGGACCCATGGATGTATTGGTCGGACCCGGTCGGACCCAGGGATGTGTCGGCGAGCGGCGAACTGAGCGAACTCAGCTGTTATCGCTCAAAAATGACTGATGCAGAGCGGGCACCGACATCTGACGCATAATCGCATTTTTGCGTGTATATCAACGCAAATCGGCCGCCATTGGCCTACATTGCAAGTCAATTTCCGCCGTAGCGAGTAGTATAAAGGAACGGGGGATTGGGTAAGGAGGTAGGTTGGAGTGGTGGATGGGTAAAACACAGGACTTTCACCTGGGAGAGCCGGGTTTGCGCCCCGCGTGTGGTGATTTTTCTGCCGTTTTTGTTTGTAAAGTTTTGGTTTTTAATAAGCCTTACCCAATGTTTCTTTCCTAAACCCAACCATTTGTTGTTGTGGTAAGCGTGTTTTTGTCGTTATTCTCCGTGTTTTTGTCACTGTTTTGTTACTGAAGCCTTTCCCTGTGTTCTTTTCCTAAAGTCAACCATTTTTTTTTGTTAACAGGCATGTGACGTTGTTCTCGCGATAGTACGTTGCGTTCTCGCGATAACGCACAACGTGGCGAGGCCACGTGGTGGGTATGTTTACATCAGCTGTATACAGCGGTATCATACACGTGGATAGCTGAAAATGGTGTACAATAACACGCCATTTGGCTTTATGAAAGTGGCGTACATATTTACGCAAAGTCATGATGCCATGTTGCCCCTTGGGAAAATGAATTGCCCACCCCTTCCATAGGACAACGTAGCCTATGTTGGAGACTGGCTAAATTAATTCATACTACATACTACATCTAATTAGCTCATACGGGCTACTTAGGTGTGTAGAAGCTAGCTGCTAGTCTGGGCTGTGAACATTAGGGACTAACCCATTTATGAAAACACGTGATTTGGCCTTGATTTGCATTATAACTGTTGTTTATGTTTGTGAAGAAAGGGATGGCCCTCAGAACTAACAATGTATGGTACTTTCACTTTCAGTTGATTGTTTAAAAAACGTTTTATGGGATGGTCTGAACTAAAATTGCACGTTATACCTTTCTAAGGGTCTTAAATGTCATGTGTGACATGTGTTATGTTGTTATTACATATGTATATATTTGTATAGATGTTTATACATTTGTATAGATGTTTCTGTAATTAAAAACAAAATAGTTTTGGCTTTATGACCCTTTGTCCTATTTTATAGGGATGCATTGAACCCAGATTTTTGGGGTTCTGCCGAATACTGAACCCACTGTTTAAGATTCTGCCGAACCCCAAACCGAAACGAACCCTACTCCTATTCTTAACGCAGTAAACACATTAATGAAGTAAACAACATCCACAGCAGTGCATTTTTCGTTGTATTTTAACTGTAAAAAATAAAAAAGAATAGGAAACATTATGCCTGGCACACAAGTGGGAAAAACTATTTTTGACAAGGCCTATGTTTACCCTATCTCAATATCCTAAATATTAGCCTTTTAGATTTATAATCCCATAAAGTAGGCTACCCCCACGCTCTATTCACATCGTAGGAACGTACATCACTATCGCCAGATGAGTGACAATTTTGTTTTGCAAACTTTCGCTAACCAGTGTATGATGAAGGCATGTTGGGTGGGTGGAATTAGAAAGCTACCGTTAGCTAACGAGCAGCAGCCGGCCATTCGGTCGCTCCGCTCCCGCTGTAGGAAGACTCATTTCCAGAGAGAACGCTGACAGCCTGGGAGAGGCACGGTCTGGTTAACACCAGTTTTTAGCTGGGACTGTCCTTCCTTTGTTGTACCTGAAGTTGCTGCATTTTGGCTACTGTCTGGAGATTCCTTCATGCACAACTCGTATTCTTTTGGATGTTTCATACACAAATGTCTTAACAGCGGCGATGTTGTGTATTGTTTAGGGTCCTTGCCACCACGAGACCAATTGGCATTGCAAATTGAACATGTGGCTCGACTTGAATGGCCTTCTTTTGACTGAAAGTACTCCCAAACAACACTTTTTCTGCTCACAAGTTCCATTCTCACTTTCTCACAGCTTACTGCCGTTGCTAGGTTGCTACTGCATTCCGTCTAGATACAACTACGTCATTACGTCGACCACGTAACTCTACAAAGAGTAGTTCAGTCCAAGACGGCGGAGCTACAGCTCTGTCATGGGTGCATTTGTTTGCATTGGAACATTCTATTGAGTTTCGCCTCTTGTTACTTCTATACTCTTTGGCAAGAGCAGAAACTCAACACAACGTTCGCCTCTTTTTCTCGAGTTTCGCCTCTTGTTACTTCTCTTTGGTACCGTTTGGTTCGGTCGAAAAAAATTCTAACTTTCGGGAGTACCCGAACTCCGTCAAAAAGCCCAAAATTCGTCCGAATTCCAAAACCAACTCTGGGTTCGGTGCATCCCTACTATTGTCATTACATGGGAGACATCCCCCTGCCCCTTTTTACAGTTTTTTTTTATGTAACTAAGTAACTTTTACTTAAAGTACATTTTAAATGAACTACTTATTACTTTAACTTGAGTAATTTTTCAGATAGGTATTTTTACTTGTACTTTACTTGTATTTCTGTTCTCTGTTGTGTATATTTCTGTTCCTTATTCCCCTGTTCAGTGTGTTTTTCTGTTTATCCTGTTTTAACTGTGTATTATTGTTTGTATTGTGTATTCCTGTTCGTTGGTCATTATTTCTAGTTCCTGTTTTATTTTGATGGTCTGGTTTTCTGTCTTGTCTTGTCCAATTTACTTCCTGTGTTTTCCTGCCTTTGTTGATTGTCCTGCCCTGCCCTGATGTGTTTCACCTGTTGTCCCACCTTTTCCTGGTTTACTCGTTACCTCATGTATTTAGCCTCTGTGTTCCCTTTGTCTCTTGTTAGATCGTTTTGTCTTTGCCCTGTCTGTCTGTCTGTACCCAGTCTCTATCCTGTCAGTATGTTTTTGGAATCTTCCCTGTAGTTTTTTGTAGTGGTGGGCAGATCGAGGCTTCGTGAAACAGTTGAATCAAATGTGTCATATTGTGTCGAGGCTTCGAAAGAATCTGACACCCGTCTCAACGATGACACCTAGTGGTCACTTGCAGGTGTTGATCTGAAACAACGTTGATAACGAGCCATTAAAAAAATAAAAAATGTATTATTGTTTTGTATTATTTTTCTAATATGTGAAGCTTGTAAGGCTTGCAGACTCCTCACTGTGCATAATGCTATTTTGGTCATAAAAAATGAATATTAATAAAAGAAATCAAGCCACAATGTCTCACTTTTTTATAGATTTTCATTCAAAAATATTTATTTCTCTGCTGTGGAAGGACTTCTTGTTTTACAGATAATTTCTCCAGCCTTTGAAAAGATCCTCTCACAAGGGACACTTGTTGCTGGCATGCAAAGATAATTTTTAGCAAGGACATACAAATGAGGAAAGATTACTGCTCTCTCTTTCCAGTAAGTTAGGGGATCATGAGTTCTGGGCAAAAACGCATAATTGAGGTATTTTTTCACTTCCACTGTGGCTTTAGCTGTAGCATTATGTATAATCTGGGTTTTACGGATACGATCATTAAAACGTTCCCATAAACTGTCCTGTCCTATCTATCTATCTATCTATCTATCTATCTATCTATCTATCTATCTATCTATCTATCTATCTATCTATTAATGTGTCACTGTATGTAGGTCTATACTCTGTCTGTCTCAGTCTATCAGTCAATGTGTAAATTTAAATGTAAGCCTAAATATAACTAAACAACTCGCACTATGAATGTCACTATATCACCAAATATCCGCTATCTCAAAATCAAACTCATCTCACAAAAACCCACAAGGTCAAGGTGCGTTGACTTCACTTTTATACTGATGTGCGATGTGTGTTCCCGACCCTGTCAATCAAACGCTGATTTGGCGGACCATGCCACCTGTTGAAACACTAGTGAAACACTCCGGTGTTTCATTTAGCCGTAGTCACGTGACATCAGTGTTTTGAATCGCGCTTCGGATCAGTGTTTCGAAACATCTGCGCTTCGGGATCTCGGCAAAGCTTCGGAACATCAGTTTCACTTCAGCCATCCCTAGTTTTTTGTTGTCCTTGTCTCTGGAGATCTTTTGGATTTGTGACTTTGTCTTTTGCCTGCCTGCCTCAGTTTTGGACTCCTTGTGTTTGCTGTTTGCCCCTTTGGATCCCTTTTGATTGGTTTGTTCCCAGCCTTTTGTTAATAAATCCTCAGTCTGAACCTTCTCCTGCCTGCTTGCCTGTTCTACCTGCATTTGGGTCCTCTACCTTCCACTCACACATAACCGAACGATCTAACCAACATGGACCCAGCAGTAGTGGAATTCAAACAGTTTTTTCACCCTTTGGACTATGATGGGGAGAAGTTGCTGGGGATGTTTCGCAGACTGCATGAAAAGAACCCAGCTCTGGCCAAACACATAATGGAGGTTCGCTGGCAGGCAACCGCCACGGAGTTTGGCCTCCCCTAGGTCGATCCTGTCAGTCCACTAGAGATGTGCAACCCTTCTGTTCCCGAGCTGACGTGCAACCCTTCTGTTCCCGAGCTGACGTGCAACCCTCCTGACCCTGGGCTGACGTGCAGCCCTCCTGACACTGGGCTGACATGCAGCTCTCCTGACTCCTGGCTAGCTAGCAGCCTCTCAAACTCCCTGCTGGCTAACCGCCTCCCAGATTCCCCACTGGCTAGCAACCTCCCTGATCTCCAGCTGGCTAGCAGCCTCCCTGAGCCCTGGCTGGCTAGCAGCCTCTCTCAGCCCCGGCTACCTAGCGACCTTCCTGAGGCCCGGCTAGCTAGCAACCTCCCAGATACCAGGCTAGCTAGCTGCCTCTCTGATTCGCCACTAGCTGGCAGCCCACCTGAGTCCAGGCTAGCTGGCAGCCACCCTGAGTCCCCAAGCTCCCTAGTGTACCTAGTGTCCCGAGCTCCCTAGTGTCCCCGAGCTCCCTAGTGTCCCATAGTGTCCCCGAGCTCTCTAGTGTCCCTTCCCAGAGTTCCGGCTGTTTAGCAGCCTCCAGTTTCCCCGAGTTTCCTAGAGTCCCCGAGCTCTCCAGTGTTCCCAAGCTCTCCAGTGTCCCTTCCCAGAGTTCCGGCTGTTTAGCAATCTCCAGTTTCCCCGAGTTTCCTAGAGTCCCCGAGTTTCCTAGAGTCCCCAAGTTTCCTAGAGTCCCAGAGTTTAAGCCGGGATTCCGGAGGCTAGCGGCCCACCAGAATCCCGGTTTGCTGGTGGCCTTCCTGATCCCCGGCCGACTGCCAGCCGCTCTGAATCGGCCATGGCCAATCCCCCTGAGACTTTCCCGGTCTCCAGTGCCTCGGAGACCGCCCCAGAGACTTGGAGACTTAAGGATTCTGCCTTCGTTGCCGGCCGCGTGAAGGCTTCTGCCTTCGCTGCGGCCCCCTGTTCCCGGGGCCTCTCTGTCCCCTGCTACCGGCCCCTCTCTGTTCCCTGTCCCGAGTGGCCCCTCTCTGTTCCCTGTCCCGAGTGGCCCCTCTCTGTTCCCTTTCCCGAGTGGACCCCTCTCTGTTCCCGGTCCCTAGCGGCCCCTCTGTTCCTTGTCCCTAGTGGCCCTCTATTTCCCCCAGGCCTCTCCGGCCCTCTGTTTTCCCCCAGGCCTCTCCGGGCCTTCTCTGTTCCCTGTGCCCTGTGTAATACAGTAGGCTATGTTCACGTTCGTCCAACATATGAACATGAACTATCGTTCAATGAACACGTTCTGTCACAACACTGCCAGGGTTACCCATGTGGCTCAAAGAGCTGTCATCATACATACCTTAAAACCCTTGTGTTGTCCTTCGGGTCACCTCAAGAAGACATTTCTTTTTGACAGATGCTGGGGAGATTTTGTAACCTTTTTTCACGATAGACCTTCTCTCAGACGATGCCCATCCTTGAAGCTTACTTGCGTTTGAGACCCTACTCAGCCAGGTAAACTGCAGTCTTTTTAAGGTTAATACTTTAGCCTTTGAACATAATGTGTGTACATAGCATGTCCATCTCTGGAACTGACAACTAATATAATTCTTATGATTTAATTTATATACTTATTTTGTTAACTTATTTTATTTCTTGTTTTGTTTTTCTCTTTTTTTTTCTTTTTTTTCAAATTAATGTAATACTTAATACCATTATTATTATTATTATTATTATTATTATTATTATTATGTTGTAGTTTGCTGTTTGGGGGGGGGGGATGATGGAGGGTCATTGTTAATGCTGTTTGCATTGTACTTTGTGCTGTGCTGATCTCTTTTGTACTGCCCTCTATCTCTGCAAGAAAAGAAAATGAAAATAGTGTATAAAAATGAGTGATAAATTCCATGCACACTATAAACATGAACATAACAGAGTATATTCATCAGTTATTTCCCCCCCAGCAATATATAAAATCCATTGAGGTGTCCTCTCCCTGTTGTTACATGAATTGTCTACACTATATAGTTACTGGTCCAGTGAACTAAGTCTATAATTTGGGAGGATTGTACAATTACGATATGTTCTTAAAATTGGACAATCCTCCCAAATTATAGTCCCAGTTTACTGGACAACACAAATTGTGTGCTAAGTGCCAAATACAATGCACATGGAAGAGGACCAAAAATATAATTGGAAAAAAATGAATCCACTAAAATAATTTAAGGTGCATTGGTCCATTATAGAAACACATGTACAGCATTTTATGTATTGCCCTTAGTAACAGAATTAATTTAAAACACATTTGCGACTACATCAGCCTTTTTTCTAATTATTTCAACTGCCGTAATATATTCACCAAACTTCTAACAACAATATGAACAGCAGTTTTCATACAGCAATATAACCGTAACGATGACTGTCACATGAATAATTATTAAAAAAATAATGTTCACAACTTTAAAGGTCCCATGGCATGAAAATGTCACTTTATGAGGTTTTTTAACATTACTATGCGTTCCGTCAGCCTGCCTATGGCCCCCCAGTGGCTAGAAATGGTGATAGGTGTAAACCGAGCCCTGGGTATCCTGCTCTGCCTTTGAGAAAATGAAAGCTCAGATGGGCCAATCTGGAATCTTCTCCTTATGAGGTCATAAGGAGCAAGGTTACCTCCCCTTTCTCTGCTTTGCCCGTCCAGAGAATTTGGCCCACCCATGAGAGAGAGAGAGAGACATCATGGCTTTCAAACGAGCAAAGTGGCAGTTGGTCAAGGCCACAACCCCACCCTCCACCTTGCCCCCCCTCTCTCCTCCTATATAGCTTCAGACACAGAAATGGCACATACTAAGGAAAGCTCATTGTGGGACTGGCTCTAGTGGCTGTAATTCTGCACCAAGGCTGAATTTTGGGAAAGAGACTTCAGATACAATATTAGGGGACCACCAGGAGTGGTGTGTTCATTAGGGCGATATGGGCGATACTGCCAAACGGGAAAAGGAAGGGATTTTTTTTCTAATCAATTATATCACGGCAACAGTAGTTATCAGTGTTCTAATCTAGACGTCTGATCTGCCACTAAATGTCCAATCAGGCTAAAGTCGTGCTTCAAATGGCCCCGCCCCTTTTGGGGCGATTTCAGTCAGGTTGAAAATCGCCCCAGAAGTCTCTCATAGACTCTCATGTAAAATCTTTTTTTTTTTCAAATATCAGAGCTTTCAATACAATCTCTATGGGTTCCGGGAGGGCTTGCACTTACGCGCTTTCGTCATACGTAACATAACCATGAACGTAACTAAGAAAAGAGCGGGTAGCAGCGTCAATCAATTCACGTACTACTGTCAAGATGGCTAGCGTTCAGTGCAACTCGATTGTCTCTTTGAAAGAAGTTCCTTTTTGTCGGCGAACAAATCAAGATAAATTGGCAACGAAACAATTAGGACCTCCCAGACCAAATTTAATAATTCAACAGGTTTCTACTAAAGAGGGAAAGTCCTACACCCGAGGATTTTCCAAAAATTGGTACGAACGAAAAACCTGGCTAGCAGGCTGCGATGTAGCTAATGCAGTCTTCTGCTACCCCTGCTTACTCTTTCACCCTGAAGGCGGCACGGCAGACAGCACCACTTGGACAGCGACTGGTGTAACGGGCATGCACCATCTTTCAGAAAAGATTAAGAAACATGAGCTGTCAAAGACCCACATGGATAGCTGTTTGAGATTGTCTGCTTTGGGGAGAGTGAACATTGCCACTCAACTGGATGAGGGATACAGGCTAGCTGTCCGCCGCCACAACGATGAGGTTAGCAAGAACCGCCACATCCTCAGCCGGCTACTCCAGTGTGTGAAGTTTTGCGGAGTGTTTGAGTTAGCTTTGCGAGGCAAAGATGAAACTGAGTGCACCACCAACCCTGGTATTTTTCTTGGACTTGTCAACTTTGTGGCACAATTAGATGAGGTGTTTGATGACCATCTTAAAATTGCTAAAGTTTTCAAGGGCACATCAAAGACCGTTCAAAACAAGCTACCGGAGTGTATGCTAGCGGTCATGAGGGAACATATTGTGGAGGAGGTGAAGTCGGCGAACTTCGTAGCTATCCAAGCTGACGAGACCACGGACGTTTCTACACAGACACAGCTGGTGCTTGTGCTGAGGTACATAGATAGCAACCACAAAGTGCAGGAGCGCTTTTTTGAGTTCCGTCCCATCTCGGAATCAACCTCAGTCTCAATCACCAGTGTGCTTTTGGAGAGACTGAACGGTCTTTTTGCCGACGACGAGAAAGTCAAACTCATTGCGCAAGCTTACCATGGAGCCAGTGTGATGAGGGGAGAGAAGGCTGGTGTGCAGCAAAAGGTGCGTGAGCATTTCAAGAATGCCCATTACGTGCATTGCTATGCACATCAGCTGAATTTGATCATGCAGCAAGCTACTTCTCGCATCAAAAAAGCGAACATTTTCTTTTCCGATCTGAGCGGGATTGCAACTTTTTTTTCCCGGTCACCCAAACGCACCAGCATTCTTGACCAGACTGTTGCACGAAGACTGCCCAGACCTTCATCCACACGGTGGAACGTCAAAAGCTGAGTCGTGAACACTGTCTACGAGAATCGAGACGACCTCATAGAATGTTTTGAAGCCATCCGGACGGGTTCGTTGGGTTCATTTGACCAGCCCACCGTGAGAGAGGCATCTGGCTACTTGAGGATGCTACATGATGAAGATTTTATTTTTTTCCTGGGGCTTTTTCACAAAATCATGCCCCATGTTGACATTCTGTACCAGAAGCTACAGAAGAAGGACATCGATGCTGTCTTCATCAAACGTGCCCTCGACAGCTTTACAAGCAGTGTGCAGGCCATAAGGTAAGATTAAACAATATCATTCGATCTTTCTCAAAGCAGAGCTTTATTTGAAAATGTATGCATGAAAGGAGACTGCATTTGTGTTTGAAATTACATTATTCTCATTATATATGGCCAGTGGTGTAATCTAGCTTATTTTATATATTATGTGTACTGTACAGTGGTGCTCATAAGTGTATGAACACATTCTAAAGTTGACTAAAAAGAGGAATACAAAAATAAAAAAATCATCTTTTGGAAATTGATCTTAATGACTTAATTAAAAAAGTTGGAAAATCCTACCTTTAAGGACACCAATTTTCTTTTCTTTTTTATTCCTCTTTTTAGTCAACTTTAGCATGGGCTCATAAGCTTATGAGCACCACTGTATACTGTGCTGAACATCCAGGCTATGTGAGACACAAAGGCTAACTTAAACACTAAAGACTTTATGCATCCCTGCCCATTTTAAGTGGAACTGAAGTATTTGTACTATACATGGATACATTGCATATACCTGTGCATCACATAGACAACAATACTGTACAAAGCCAACAAACACATTGGTCTGTTTGCCTTCAGGGACTCCTCTCAACAGCAGCTGCAAGAAGCAACAGGAGCCAAAAGACCCAGAACAGCTTTGAGAGAAGAGGAGAAGCAGAGGCTGTCTGAAGAGGTCTGCAACACCATCCTGGATCACACCAAAGAAAGGTTCTCTTTCTCTGGCCACCTTGTGAGTGCTACCTTACTGCAAGCAGACATGTTTGAAAGGTACTGCCATTCATTTCCTGATGAGGCTCTGAATGCCACTGTGAATGCATACCCCATGCTGAGCAAGGCAAAGCTCAAGACAGAACTCTCTCTGATCTATGAGAATCCTGAATTCAAGGGCTGCTGTGGTGCACTGGCACTGTACCAGGTTCTCATGAGCTACAACCTCCAGGAGACGTTCTCTGAGACTGTGACTCTGTTGAACATCCTCATAACTACTCCCATGACAACAGCTGAAGCTGAGAGATGTTTCTCAACTTTGACACGAGTTAAGACATTCCTGCGAAATTCAATGGGCCAGGAACGTCTGAATGCACTGGCCATGCTTTCCATGGAGAGGGAACTAGTCCTCAGCATGCCTGATTTCAATGAGAAAGTCATTGACCGCTTTGCTGCATTGAAAGAGAGAAGAGCACAGTTTCAGTACAAGTAATGTAGCCTCCCTCTCTCTTTGTCCCTCCCTGTCTGTCTCTTTAACACACACACACACACGCCCAAATCAGTTCACAGTTGGTGTTGTTTAAAATACTTATTTTTCATTCTCATTCAAAAAAAGTAAAAAAAAAAAAAATCTGTTCATGTTCATTTTTACAAATCTATACAATTGGCCAGAATATGGTTGTTCATATTTACAAATCTATACAATTGGCCAGAATATGGTTGTTCATATTTACAAATCTATACAATTGGCCAGAATATGGTTGTTCATATTTACAAATCTATACAATTGGCCAGAATATGGTTGTTCATTTTTACAAAGCCATACAGATAGCTGTTTACCTTTTCTAGAAATTATTTTCAAATTCTGTTTTCAGGCAAAATGTCTATCACTGTTCATTTTCACAAATCTATACAAGAGGGCAGAATATGGAAGTCTATAAAAATTTCTTATTACCAATAACTTGCATCAATGTTTTCAGTAGCCTCTATCAAAAGCTCCTGCTTGCTTGTTGTGAATTATGCTCAGGTGCACATATTTCCAATTCAACCATGAGGCCTTTTTGAAGTAAGTAATGTGTATATCAGAATTCTTTAGTTAAACTTAGCAGCACCTCATCATTCTGGTTTGGTCTTCAATGTGTAAAGCCAAGATGCCCAGACCACACTAGGTCAAGCCTCACTTGTTCATTCCCCTATTTGGGACAACGTTACTTTGCTTTTATTAAGTAGCACTTTGGTCATATCCTACATTCCACAAAATGTAGTTCTAAAGATCCACTTCTCTCAACAATTTGTCTTCTTGTTATTGCCATGCTGTTACTATTTATTGTGTAAGTGTGGATTTCTCTTTTACTCTTAAACATTATTTGGCTGCACTACCATTGAAATGTTGTAAATGTGGTAAAAGCTCTCAATCTGAACAAATACCAAGATGCTGTATTTTCAGCTGATATTTCATTTGTTTATGGAAATGCATATTGTTTATGCAGTGTTGAGGAATGTGAAAAAACACCCTTGATTATTTTTACTGTGATCATTTATTTTGCTTTTGTAAGCCAACACTTTTGAGATCAGTCAATAAATGCTTCTGGTATTGACTTATATGCTGCCCCTGTCTTCATGTTGTTGCTGGACAAATCTTTTTTTAAAATGTGTGTAGGTCACCTAAATCATCAGAAAAACTGATGACCCCTTGCCCCCCCTGAGAATTTTTTCAGGAGCCGCCACTGGGGACCACTAAGGCCTATATAAAAGCATATATATTTTTTTAATTTTGTGCGCCTATTCCCGAAACCCTTAAAGGTCCCATGACATGGTGCTCTTTGGATGCTTTTATATAGACCTTAGTGGTAATACTGTATCTGAAGTCTCTTTTATATAGACTTTAGTGGTCCCCTAATACTGTATCTGAAGTCTCTTTTATATGTTATATGTTGTATTTTCATGCAGGCTGATAACAATACGGTAAAACCACTGCTGAGTGAACAGAAAAGGCTCCAGGATTAATAAATCCTGGCTGTTAGCCTGGTCAGGAACAGGCTAGCTGTACAGAATAAATCTCCATGGTAACTTAGGTGCCTCTGCTTTTGTGAAACCGAGTCAAGGCTAAATTGAGCCAGGATAACTGGGAAATCCCGGCTTAATCCGCTATTTAGGTTTTGTGAAATAGCCCCCTGATTTAAGCAACGTGCATAAACAAGTACTCAGACTCGCGGATTTCAATTTGAGACTAATTAATGACTGAGGATGTATTGCAATCTTGACTTTAGCACATCAGTTGTGCATACATATCCGTGTACTAGACATATTTTAATTTGTAATAAAAACCTGACTTACTGACACACACACACACACACACACACACACACACAAACACACATATATACATATACATGAATTAACTACTTTGCAATTGATTTAATAAACTTAGCCTATATTAATATTCTTAATATCAGCTTAAACTGAACTTTATTCAAGCATCCCTTGGCACGCAACAGTGTGACATATGCACATTAACCAAAGGCTACATTACTAAAACCGGCTACCGGTTGCTGGTCAGATACTCATCGCTGTATGTCCATCTATGATGTCTTAAAGGAACAGTCCACTTTTCCTTTCACATGTCATGAAACATTAGTCTATATCAAATAAAAATGCTGCAAACCTGTCACTAATATCGCTCAAAAATCCACAAAAGATAAATGTATATAAGATTTCTGATGGATGTAGAAGAAGAATGCTGCTGAACATGTAAAACTCTGGCATTAGCATATTAATAATGGCTCAGTGCATTGCTGCCTCAGCAAGTAGACACTGCTGAGTCCTGGGATCAGGCAGGGCCTTTCTGTATGGAGTTAACATGTTCTCTCGTGTTTGTGTGGGTTTCCTACGGGAGTTCCAGTTTCCTCCCACCATAAAGACATACATGTTAACTCCTGCATTGCCCTTAATGTAAGTAATGCTACTGGCATTACAAGTGGAGTTGGTCCCTGGGCGACAGACTATGGTTGCCCACTGCTCCTATGCAGAGGATACATTCTTCATGTGTGTGTAAATATGCACTTGGCAAATGAATAATATATTTACTTTATATTACATCATTATACTATTACACAGCAACATGGCCACTGTTTTCCCTAGTGTTTTTCCATGTATTGCTTTAATTGATATTAAATTCATAGCAAGAAACAAAATACAATGAATATAAATAAAAAATATCATGGACTCTTTCCAGAGGAACTTCTCAGTACAGAAAACATTTTGACTTATCTCACATTATGTTGCTATGTATGTTAGCAGTTAGCAGTGTATGGCTAATAGGTAACTAATGTTAGCATTACTACTCACCAGAGAAATATATAACACAGGCATTACATCATTCGCGTAAGTTCTACTTGTTATTCCCTGTAACGTATTCAAGTTTAAGGAACTATAATCGTTGAACCACTAACTCCACACTTTTTTTTCTTACATTTGTCTTCTCTACTTTATGTTACTGTGACTCCTAATGCTAATTCAATTAAATGTTTATGGCGTAGCAGGGTGTAGCAGGGCACCGAGCAGGACCACGGCTACAGCTGCAACGATGATTTAGGGGCCACCCTAATCCAAGGAAAACTGCGGGGCGAGAAAACATAAGGGCTCCGGGGAATAAGCTCCCCAGAGCTAAGTTAGTAACAAGCATTTCTGGGACATGGATGCACACAGATGGAAAGAGAGAGGAGAGAGGAGTTCTGGGTGTCAAAGGAAGACCCCAGCAGTCTAAAACTATAACAGCATAACTAAGAGCTAGTCAATGGCAAACCTCAGCCAGCTCTATAAGGGTTGATAGATGAATCTGACGACTATGAAGAGAAGCAGAGAAGAGAAGGGGTGCCGTGTCTTTAGATATACACCCTCCCCTGCCGGTCCAGGCAAACACTGCAACTCCTCACTCCCTAACTATAAGCTTTATCAAAGAGGAGAGTTTAATATTTACTCTTAAATGTGGTGACGGTGTCTGCCACCTGGCTCTGGCTCCCATTCTACTTTTAGAGACTCTAAAAAGTACAAGTAACTGCATTCTGGGAGTGCAGTGCTCTAGTGGGACAAAGGTACTATGAGCTCTTTAAGATATAATGGTGCTTTACCATTAAGAGCTTTGTAGATCAGGAGAATGATTTTAAATTCAATCCTGGATTATACAGGAAGCCAATGCAGAGAAGCTAATACCGGAGAAATGTCTGTTCTGTTCTTGTCAGCACAAGCGCTGCAGCATTCTGGATCAGCAGAAGAGTCTTAAGGGAATTATTTGAGCAACATAGTAAGGAATTACAATAGTCCAGAACTTGAAGTAACAAATGCAACTAGTTTTTCACCAGCACTCACTATAATAGACTATTTTGAAAAGGCAAAAACTATTAATTGGCAAACTCCATCCTCATTTTTCTTTTGATTTTTTTAATGCATCATTTGAATGCAACATTGATAAACGTCATGGATAAATTTGGTAATTTGGTGATTATAATTACAAACTGGTGAGTCTATAATTACTCCAGACTCAATGCAAACTAAGGGCCATTTTATTCTTTCCAAAACGTTAACAAATCAAATGTTTAAACAAGCTTTTACTTTTATCATCAGTGTTTTTATGACTGCTTACAAAGCCTTACTTGTCATCAGTACTAGTTTAGATGTGTAACCCATACAACTGAGTAAAGGTTTTGAAAGAACTGAATTGTCTAAAATATATCGTCATGCAACCTGCTCCACAATATACTGTATTGCTGCTGCATATTTTACATGGCTGAAAGCCACTGACTGGAAACTGAATAATATTTACTCTACTCTTTATGTGTCATGTTAACACAGATGGGTGGAACTCATTAGAGAACATGCCCATTTGGGATCTACTTGTTGACGAAAGTAAACATTGATATTCATTTCAAACAAGATGCTAATCACATATTAGGTGGCACTACAGTGAGATGTGGCAGTACTTCCACGGAGGCAGATCTATTGTAACTTTTACAAGGTAAGATTTACACTTTAGATCCTCCACAGAAAACATGAAATTACACTGTAGTGACTAACACTTTTGTTTGCATAATTGTTAGATTTGAAGTATTTAGGTCTATTGTTAATGCTCCAATGTTATTTCAGATTTTCCAGATTTTTCAGATGTATGTGTTTTCTTTTGATAGGTTGTTACTGTTAATTCAAGTGATTATGTTCTACACTAATGTAACAAGGATTCAAAATTTCTTCATCCTGGGATTTCCTGGACTTTCACAGGAGTATTATGGACCTGTGTCAGCCCTGCTTTTGGTTCTCTTCTTGGCTATAGCTGTAGGAAATATTTTTATTTTAGTGTTTGTTAGATGTGAGAGGTCTCTTCACAAACCCACATATCTGATATTTTGCCACTTGGCACTAACTGACTTAATGTTTGGGACTGTTACTCTGCCAAAGATTATATCAAAATATTGGTTTGATGACAGCATTATTTCATTTTATGGATGCTTTGTACAAATGTACTTTGTTCATTTTTTGGGGGCGTCTCATTCTTTCATCCTGATGGTGATGGCCCTTGATCGCTTTATTGCAATTTGTGCTCCACTGCGTTACACAGCTCTTTTCACAAACAACACTGTTTCTGTGCTTTGTGGAATATCATGGATTTTGCCAATGTCGTGGATGGTGGGTATAGTTGTAGATACTCTGAGATTGCCTTACTGTAATTCAAACATAATTATACAGTGCTATTGTGACCATTTAGCAATAGCAGTGCTTGGATGTGAGGACATACGAGAAAATCTGGCATTGGCATTAGGTGGGGCCATGTTCAGTTTGATGTTGCCTCTGGCTTTTATCATCTTCTCTTATTTTGTCATCATTGTTGCAGTTATGAGAATGACCAGTTCTAACAGCAGCCGCATGTTGGCTCTGTCTACCTGCTTGCCACAGATTATCATCACATTTCTCTATTACATGCCAAGATGCTTTGTGTACCTGGCAAATTTTGTGGGATTTACATTCAGTGTCCCAGTTCGCATAGTTGTTGTAATGCTGTACAGTATTTTACCTGCTGCTATTAACCCATTAATATACTGTTTTCAAAACCAAGGATATCAAAGAACACTTGAAAAAGAAATTAGTTACTAGGAAAATTAATAGCAGCACAACTGGATAAAATACAATACATCATCAATCAAGTGATAAGTTACTTTTGCTGCTTCATATATGTCACTTCCCTGTGAGCTTTAGAATCAATTTTGATACTTTGCTTTTCACTATTAAAGTACTGAATGCTCCTACAGTAATTATGAATAATGAAATCCCCTATGAGCCCAACGCAGCCTGAGATCTTCAAGCAGGGGTCTCCTGATTGTTCCAACAAAAAGGCTATGTTAGAAGTTTACTGAGGCTTTTCTTCTTGGCAAGGAGCCAGATCAGAATCACTTCATACCACGTCTTAAAACTCACTTGTACTGGAAGGCTTTTTTATTACCAGCCTAATGTTTTATGTCTTAATGTTTTATTTATTGTTTTATTCGGTTTTCTACTTTTATATTTTCATGTCTTGTTAACTCATACTTTGTTTGCACATTTGTATTGTTTCTAAGGTACTCTGTTTTACTGTAAAGTAAATTGTACCTTTGTTTCATAAGTGCATAAATAAAATGTATGTTCCAAATATAAAATAAACACATTTTCTAATAGCATCAAAATAATCACATTTGTTTCTCCAATTCTCCATTCACACTCCACAAGGACACTAACGCTTAAACATAACTTAAATTTTGACAGTTCTATAAGACTGTAACTGTGAATTAACACAAAGAACACAGTTACTCTTTGGTCTTTGGGAAAGTGCCTTTTCTAAAATTAATGTTTAATTAAGTGCCATGCTATACGTGCAAAAACTGATCCGCAAACAGCATCCTGAATATTCATGTCTGAAAGAATGCACAGGTTACTTAAGAAACAAACAAGACTGGACATATAGAACAGCTAGCGACATATGATTATGAATTAGTATGACAAACTTTAAATATGCTTGTCTTTACATGGGTTTTATACATTTAAGCATCATCACCAGAAACAAAACACAAAAACATGATAAATTACCCAAGTGAACATAAAAAGATCAAGAGTTTTGGTTTAAGTAAAACATATTTTTTCTGCCTGTTCAGAAGCTGGTCAAAGTCCCTGTTACGCTTGAATGATAATCAGAACCCAAATGCAGACAGAAGCTGAGCCAGGGGTGTGAATTAAACAGTTTTATTCAAAGTAGGCTACTCAAGAGGGTGGCAAGTCCAGCAGGTTAGAGGCGGGGTCCAGTGGTGGTGGTTCCGGTTCGGTGTACGCCAGGAGTGGAGCGGTAGCAGGAGTCAGGTTCCAAAGGCAGCGGGAGGCACAAGAAAAGGAATCAGGACAGGCAAACATACAAGTAGGCTTAAACTACCAGGCAAAGGTTTGTCTGAAGCGAGACTAACTTTGGCAACATCGTCTACGATCTGACGCAGAGTGAAGGAAGGACCGGTATATGAAGCAGAGGTTGATTGTGGCAGATGAGAGGCAGCTGGACACCTGACTCCCGCACACCAGACTCCACTGCTGCAATTAGGACAGACAGAGGGGAGGGAAGAGGACAGAACAGAGAAGCTACCTAGAGGCAGCAGGCCTAACAGTCGCAACTAAAAGTTTGGATTTTCATGTCATTCTTTTACATTGTTGTTGAGTTTTGGTGCATCAAAATTATTTCAAATAAGTAACCGACTGCTATATTACAATTTTCCCACCTGACCCTTTTGCGACATATACAAAGTATATAATTGCCATCAAATAATTTCCTCCATGTCACTTTGCATATCAAAGCCATGACTGGGGTCAGAGGGTAGATATGCTATATCCTCAAATACGGGAGCATAGCTGCTGGAATGTAGATCCATATTTAAAAGATTTCCCCATTGCTCAAACATACTTGAGGGAGCACTCTCAGCCGTGTGCTGACCTGCAGCAGAGTGACAGGAGTGTTTTAAGAATGAGCTGACAGGCAAGATGCCTTGTTGTCTAAAGCTGCACGCTGACAGGGATGACAGGTCATGTATATATGTCCTGGCGCTGATGGTAGAAAACTGTCCGCACTCAGACTCCGAGCAGGTGAATGTGCTGCCTGTTTCACTGTCAGATGACGCACCGATCATCGTGGTGGACTTGTCAGGTCCAAACCCTGGGGATGCTGCATGTGACATTGTTTTCTCCCGAGGAGTGTATAGTTTACCTATTTCCTCAAACGTGAGACATTGGGCCGGTTCCAGGAACTTTGGTTGTTTGAACCTCTTCTGGTAACGAGGCGGTGTATGCTGGGACTGCTCTGCATCAATCTTAGTCAACAACTGCTTGTGTAAGAAAGACACATTTTGAGGCTTTGTAGGAATTGTTGCCCTCTCTTCTTCACTGAAGCATTCTTTCTTAAATCCTTCTAACAGCATCCTCAAATCTCCCCACTGTTTAGGATCAGCTTTCACACACTTTGGGCTGTACATATGTTTGTGGCAGCTGAGCGTCAGTGAAACAGTGTCTGCATGAAGTGCACTACAGATGCTGCCGATTTCATAATACTCCAGCTCACTTTTTGGCACCTGCTGAACACTTAACAGACTGGCATCACCGTAAAACTCCACACTTAACCTCTGCTGATCAGCACTCATTGGGTCGTGTTGTTTCTCTATTTCTGCAGACACAGCATCTGTGAGTGTTCTCTTGTCATCAAAGCAAAACGCTACATTGTCTGTCCCTTGCTCTGTCTTCTGTGGCGAGCTATCTCTCTGACACTTTGCATTCTGTCGCCTCACTCTGTAAAGGGCAACACACGTTCCTATCACCAGGATGGAGGTTAGAGGAAGAATCACAGCTATGAGCCACAGAGGAGCGCTGCCCTGAGCCTCAGAGCACTGATTACGGCTCTCTGTCGTAGAGATGCAGATATCACAGGCGTGCTCAGAAACATTATGTAAACAGATGCAGGACCTGTTGTGCACAGCAGGTCCAGAGAGACAACGCCTCCCGGCTGTGTCCTCCTCAGAGCAGGGCGAGGGGAGGCAGACACCCGGAGAGCTGCAGCTCGACTGAACAAGGGTCGAGCTCGGCGAGACGTCCGCCATCACACTGAGTCCACTGACAGGCAGAGTGTACCCGCTCACGTTGAGATACTGTACACATCCAGTGAACCCTGCCATAAAAAGAATGAAGATCGGTGTTACTCAAAGGGCTAAAAAAACATGTCAGCTGACCATTTCATTTATACTTGTACTTAGAGTGATCTACTTAAAGAGCAAGGAAAACTTGGCCCCTTATTTTAGCAATTTGCTACAAGTTTATTATAGATGTAAAGAGAAAGGATTGAATATAGCACAAACTGACATGCTCTATTCCCACACAAAACAAATAATCCAACCTGATGAAATATCATGTATAATAATAAAGCAATATGTTGCCATGTTAGAGCCCCATCAGCTGAGGTTCACCCTCTTAAATTGTTTTACTCCAGTGTATATGCTGCAAAGATTCCCTTTCTTTCAGATATTGGTTTTATACTGTATCTGTCTACATGCCTTATACGATACTCCTGCACATACACATGTGGTGTAATCTTGGCCTTGATGATCTTGCATGTACTGTACTGTAGTTACAGTATGTGTCCAGGATGCATTCATTGCTGACTGAAAATAATACATTGTCATTTTGACTAATTATTTACTTTAAAACATTTTTTAGGCATTTTTATATCTGGTTCACACATTAACACCTGGTTTATCAACAATGAGCACTGAATATTTACCTGACTGTTGGAGTTTTAAATCACCTGTCAGAAGTGCACCACAAATAATCTTTTCCACACTGACAGGATTGAGATCCATACTGCTGTCAGTGATGTTCAAGACTAATTTACTATCCAGAAGCAGAAAGGTAATCTGTCCATTGCTGAACAAGGAGAGGACATGCCAGACCCCGTCAGCCACAGAAGAGTCCACAGTGAACTCTGACTGGTGTCCTGACAGTGCGTCTTTGGAAATGTACACTGGCTTTCTGTCTTTTATCTGAATTAGACAGAAAGAACAAGCAATTTCACACTTCAAACATGAAACCAAGACGAGTAAATATGTGGATGAATGCATTCCATACCAACCTTCAGCAAAGTGTATCCTGTCTCTCCAACAACAAACAATAACACACCATTATCTTGGGTCTTGAACTTGATGTCAATCACTTTTTGGTCTCTGGTGTTTCCCTTTTTTTCATTATCCAGAAAGTCTCGTAACAGGTAGTCTCTCTTGAATCGCTCCTTGATGACATACTCAATGTAGTCATTCCCATTAAATCGCAATACAAGCTTCTCTGACATTTCTATTAAAAAAAGACGGAGCATGAAAACAAATGTAATAAAGTTAAGATGAAAATCAAACAAAAATCACTCCTGTGTATTTAAAGGTATCTTTACCTTTAACACAGTTGCTTCCAGTAAAATGGCTTTTGCACTCGCAAAGGTAGTCAGACCAAAGGTCATGGCACACGCCGCCGTTCTTACATGGGTTGCTATGACATGGGGATGGTGTTGTCCGAGGACACCTTAATAAAACAAAAATGAGTTACTAAGACAAATCTATGAAATATAGACAGACACAAAAGTAACAGAGATGTTTTTCTGTATTATGCAAATAAGTTGATAATGTAGTTTTATAACATGTTCTTTTTATGTTTTTTATTAGATGGGGGCAGTAGAGAGGTGAGGGCAAATGAGTTGGGAGAGAGGGGGTATGTGACATGAAACTAAGGTCCGTTGCATGACTCGAAACAGTGATGCTGTGACCATGAGGTCAGCATCCTAACCCCTACACCAAGACATCAAGACCAGGGCCTGAAATTAACACCCAATCACGCTGCTGAATGCTGGCAAATTTTGCCATTGGCGGGTGAAAATTGAGTGATTCGCTAGTTGTTTTTTTGCCACTGTTGTTTTTTCACATTTCAACCAAGTCCGTCATTTCCTTGGATTTGAGCTCAAAATTGTGGCGGCACATTACTGGGGTTAAGAGGCCAGCTGAAGCAAGCAAGCAACAAAAAGATAATAATAAAAATAGAGGTTTTAATACCAAGTGGACAGTTGGTGACAATGGCAAAGTTCTAAGATGAAGGACAAATGTACTTGCTGTGTATATGGCTCAAAGAAAAGGAAGTAAATCCTTTTGTTATCAGGACTAAAAACCTAAAATGATTTATTCAAGTCATTAATTATATTAATTTCGTTAATAACTTGATAGCACTTGAATGTGTATTCTTAACAAAATGTTCGTGCATTTCCTGTATTTCACCTTCATGAGGCAAAAATAAATTCTGATAAAAAGCCAAACACAGCTGGTAGCCAAAAAAGGTAACTTCAGGCCCTGACCAAGACGCCCTGATTATGTTATTTAAATCATAGAACCTCACACTTTATTATTATTATATTGGGAAAGTGAATTGTGTAGGCTATATTAAATACTTACCTATCAAGGATGTTATATGTTGCAAGGGCCATTGAAGGTCTCAGCAGGATCCCATTTACATGAATGTTACGAATACATCCAACGAAGTCATGGGTTTTTATCTGAGCCGGATGCAGTAAAATAGATTCAAATGTCCTTGTTCCTCCAAATGTCATATTACTGCCAACATCTAGTGTTCTGATTGTAGATGAATACAGAGAGAGGTCATTAATAGACAAAGATTAAACACAAGGTCAAAAACAGAAATTATGAACTGTGGGTTAGTAGTGATTATTATATCACTGCTACCTCTTTAAGCTACTGCCGTCACTCTGTGAAAAACAAAATCCATTGTTCTCATCATCTGTGCAGTTGTCCACATGTAAAGAACCCATCTGTTAAATGCAAATAGCGCACATTAGGTTTTTTTTCAGATTGACTACTCTCATTTCCAACTTAAAAATGCCATCTCATTAACCTTGTGTATGTGCTGACATATTTCCAACTCACATTCCCAATCCTCCTGGCAGTGACACTGTGGAAATATCCATCTGCCACATGCTTGTTTGTCTGCAGCCTCACAGGTCCTGAGCCCAGGTCATACGAGAGATGCATGGCCCCATTCAGTATCTCAAGTGCAAAGAACTCCCTGCTGGAGGATCCTCCGGGGTTGTACAGGAGCAGAGAGTTTCTCTGTACTGTTGCAAACTCTAGAGAGATTAAATTAATCCTGCGATCCAACGGGGGAAACTCCATGAACGACAGCTCCTCAAAGCCATAACTGTGCTCCTCACAGTGGGCTCCACTGACTCCTAAAAAACAACAATATAGAAACATAGTGTTTGTACATGTTAATAAGTAAGTTGTTCTCATTTGTAGCTTGGAAAAGTTAGAGTATAGTTCATGAAATTTAAATGAGGAGTTTAAACATTTTGCAAATTACATTTATTACTTGCAGAAGGTTAGATGAAGCAGCAGCTAAGCTGGCTCTGTCCAAAAGACAACAAAATCGACCAGCAGCACCTTAAAGGTTACCAATTACAACGGAAGTGCAAAATTGACAATGTGTCATTTTACAGGGGGTTATGTGCCGGACTATTTCTTGGACAGGCACAGAAGAGAGCTAGTTTTTATGAGAGGTTGTTTTGTGGGGAGGGTGTGTTTAAATGTGGGGAAAAAGGAGTTACGGTAAATTTCAGACAGTATCTCTTGGAATGCACTCATAGTGAAAAGTGACAGAAATTGTGTGGAAAGAATGAAAAAAGAGACATCGGAAAAGCTATTCAACCATCTGACAATCACTTCTAAAGGAGTATATGGGTGCTGGGTGTCTCCACAGGTTGCCTAGCAAAGGCTCCAGGGAAAGAAAGAATCTGGCACATTACAAACAAAATATAATGGGTTAATAACAGACTTTATGATTTTGTTGCCTTAGAACAGAGCCAGGCCAGCGGTTTTCCCATTTCAACTCTTTGTGCTAAGCTAACCTAACCAGTTGCTGACAGATATGAGAGTGGTATCAATTTTCTTATCTAACTTTCTGCAAATAAACGTAAACTTTTGCTTTAAAGCTCCTTCTTTATGCATTATTCTTACCAAAGGGACAATGACAAGAGAATCCTGTCTGTGAATTGATGCAGCTGCCCTGAGCACAAGGGGTTGATTTACAGTGGTCTATGAACTGCTCACACATTTGCCCTAGAAAAAACAAACAGATAAAGCCCAGACTTTGAAGAGATTCTGGAATATATTCATGCAGTGTAATAATGTTATTTTGGTAACACTTTATAATAACAGTACATGAATCATCATGAATTTGTGCATGACTTCACGCATGAAAAAGCATGAATTTATTCATGTACTTCATGTATCAGTAATGTACAATGATTAATTGTATCTCATTCATGACTTAATGCAGGAAATATGTTAATTCATGCATCAATTAAGGTATTTTAGGCTAAAGAAACTGAATTGTAGGGTTGTTATCATGATTAACTAAACATTACTCCTTCATTACTTCATCGTGTTTGTGGCCCTTCAAATAAAGGGCTGACCTGGTCCATCTTTAACATTAAAAAAATAAGATGATGAATTGTGGCGTATGCAGCAATCATCTTTGTGACCCCTCAAAAAAAATATCAAGACATTTCTGGAAATTGGACACTTGGAAGTTAGTTAATTCATAAATATCCTACTTGAGTGAGCATTGTTCTCAGGCATTACTGTTTAAGTGTCTCTGCAGTATACTGTATTTTGTGTCAATGTAGTGACCTCAGTATCATTTTGCCAACCCAGTCCTTTAATTCTTAATACATTTAATTTTATGCCACCATTAATCATATCTTATTTATCAATGTTAAAGATGGACCAGGTCAGCACTTTATTTGAAGGGCCACAAACACAATGAAGTAATGGAGAAGTAATGTTTAGTTAATCATGATTACAACACTACAATTCTTCAGAACATATGTGCAGTGATGTGACTAGTCAGTTTGTTTTTTTAAAGAAGACAGAACCATCATTAATAAATCAAAAATCATGATGACTCTAACACCTTAATTGATGCATTCATTAACGTATTGTTCCTGCATTGACTCATGCATGAGATACTATTAATCCTTGTACATTACCAATAGTTCATGAAGTACTACATGAATTAATTCATGCTTTTTCATGCATGAAGTCATGCACAAATTCATGATAATTCATGTACCATTATTATAATAAGTGTTACCGTAATTTTTTTTTAAATACACCAAATTCTACCCTCAAATCCAGGCACACAGTGGCAGTGATATCCATCCTGAGTGGGAATACAAGTTCCTCCATTTTGGCACTTCACCTTCAGGCATTCATCTACATCAGCAGAGCAGAAAGAGCCAGAGAAGCCACTCTGACAGTGACAGTAGAAACTTCCTGGAGCATTCACACACGTGCCTTTATTCTCGCAGGGATTCACCTCACATTCGTCAATGTCGTCTTCACACAGTGTCCCGGTGAAGCCGGCTAGACAGGTACAATTAAAAATCTCTTTCTGCGGTGACACAAAGATGACCGCCGAGCTTTCCAGGACAACCACATCCTGACTGATGTAAGTGTTTTTGTTGCACGTCGCCCCATTTTGACAAGGGCTGGTGAGACATGGATCACTTGTGATGTGAGAAATCGTCACATTGCTCTGAGCCTCCAGTAATTTCTTATGGCCTGCAGAGATACCAATGGCCACCTCTTTGCTAAGATATTGACCGTTGTAGTTTTTCACCGCAGCCAATAGTAGGATTTCACTGCCAATGTGTTTGATTCCAAATACATGAGTCTTAGAGGCCTGTAGGTTAAACAGACTGTCCAGAGCTTTCACAAACCGCAAATACTTATTAGACATAAACTCCTCCATTGAGGATGATGACACATAGAACAATATGCAGCTGTCTATAGAAGCATTTGTGAAACCTTTGTAGGTTACATAGATGCTGTTGTTGACTGGGAAGTGAAGCTGGTCTGTAGCTTCGATAGTGATGTTGATTGTAGCCTCGCCTTGAAAAGGAGATGACCACAGCTCACATGTGCCATTAGATATTGTAAACATATTAAGTGGTCCACTTTTGATGGTGCAGCTGAATGTATCCGACTCATCCTGATCCTCAGGATGGACATTGCCAATCATGCCTCCGTGGAAGGAACTGCCAAAGTATTTCACCTCGATGAAGATATTTCTAGGCTGTGAAGGGTTATCGTTTTCATCCACAATCTTGATGTGGATCATTGTTGTGGATGACAGCGGAGGGATCCCTGCATCCCTGACAGCCATCAGGACTCGATATGCAGAGATTTGTTCCCGGTCAATAGTCCGTGTGGTGAATAAAACTCCATCAGGAGTCAGTGAAAAAACACTGCCTGTTGAAGGATTTACCAACCAGTAAGTAAAAGGGCCCTGGTTTGGGGGCAAATCAGAATCAGATGCATTTAATCTGACAACCATTGTGCCTTGAGGCTGATTTTCCTTCACTTGAGCCTCAGTAATTGTGAGTTTGGGAACGCTGTCATTAACGTCGTCAATAATCACAATGACATTAGTAGTCCCAGTGGCTGGTGGAGAGCCATTATCAGTGGCTGTAACAGTCAGATTATAAACTGGCCATAGTTCTCTGTCAAGTGGAGAATGTACTGAAATAACACCACTGGATGGATCAACGGCAAAAGAGAAGTTTGTGTTTCCATTTGCAATACTGAAGAAGAAATGATTCCAGTCCAAGATGGAGTCCTCATCCAGAGCACTAACAGTTACCACAGATGTCCCAACGGGGCTGTCTTCTGCAACATTGGCCAAATAAAGTGCATAAGTGAAAACGGGTGCATCGTTCGTGTCAATCACCCTGATGTGGACCAAAGTCTCGTCCACATCCATGCCAGTGATAACGCCAGAGTTCTTCGCCAGAACTTTTAAAACTACATGACTGTTGCCTTGTTTTCTCAAACTGACAGTTGTGTATATTTCTCCAGAAAGTTTGTCAATTTCAAAGCCCATATATTTGTTTTGACCAAACGTCAGGTAAAACACCTGACCTTCAGAGCCTTGGTCATAATCTGTAGCTATTACTTTTCCAATCCTTGTTCCAACGGGTACATTTTTAAATACAGAAAAGTTATATTCTTTTTTCCTGAATGTAGGTGTGAACTCATTGACATCTAAGATTTGGATGACAATGTGTGCCAAACTAAATAAAGTATGGCCACCAATGTTTGAAGCTTTGATTGTAATATCAAAGATCTGCTCTTGCTCATAATCAAACAAATCCAATGTGGTGATAGTGCCATTTCTTGAATCAATTGCAAATTTATCCACATGGCCAGCAATAAGAGAATAGGATATTTGTGCACCTGAATCAGCATCTGCAGCCTTCACAACTAGAACGTTTGTTCCAATTTCTGAGTTTTCAGGCACTGACGTGGTGTATTCTGAGGACGAAAAGACTGGAGGATTGTCATTTACATCCATAACTACCACTGTAACATTTAACATGCCAGTTTTAGAGACCCAGCCTCCATCCAGGGCTTTGATTTGAACATGATAAATCATTTCTCTTTCAAAGTCAAGCTCTTTGATCAGTGTTAGTAGCCCAGATTTATCTCCTACAGAGAATGGTAAATATAGATTTTCTGTGGTAATGCAGTACACAATGGCACCGTTGGGACCATAATCCCTATCTTCTGCTTGAATTCTCCCAATAACAGATCCTACCGGCAAGTCCTCAGGGACAGAGAAAATGACATCCAGCTCTCTAAAGCTCGGAGAAAATTGATTCCTCCCAGTTATTTCAAAAGTGATGTCAGTCTGTGATGACAAAGGGGGGAAGCCCTGATCTTTTACAAGAACTAATAAAGTGAAAAACAAATGTATGCTCTCCACCAAACTTTGAGTTAACATTACTTTTCCATTGTCTGTTTGGATCCAGAAGAAATCAGATGCATTACCTCCATTCACAACATATTCAATACCAACGCTGATGTTACTGACATCCTGATCTATTGCTGTAAACTGGACCACCTCAGTACCAACAGCCATGTCATAGGGGATAGCAATCAGAGGCTGGAGAGGTAAAAACATTGGTGGGTGGTAGTTATATGGTTCTAATCTTACTGTGACAGTGGTTTCACTGTACAGAGGAACACTGCCACAGTCAAATGCAATGACTGTAAACTGGTAGATTTCAAAGGCAGGATTATGTAACAGCAGTGGCTGCTTCGTATAGATCTCACCAGAGGAACCGTTCACCCAAAACTGCTCATTTGGAGGTTCAATAACATACAAAATCTCACCGTCTTGCCCCATGTCTGCATCTGTAGCAAGAACCTGCAAAACAAACACCTCTTTATCTTTTGTTTCAGGGAGGACAACGCTGTAAAAATGATCAGAAAATACTGGTCTATTATCATTGACATCTGCTATGACTATAGTGACGTCTGTGCTGATGCTCCATGCTGAATCGTTTGCATTTACTTTCAAGATATAATGATCCTGCATCTCTCTGTCCAGAAGTCTTCCAACCGTGATACAGCCAGTGGTGAAGTTAATATTAAATGGCATTTCATCAATTTGGTCAAGTATGGAATAATTAATTACTGCATTGGGACCAGTATCATCATCAGTTACGGTGACTTGTATAACCGTGTGTCCAACAGGGGAATCCTCAGATACCTTTGTAAGGAAAATCTGTGAAAAACGAGGTGCGTTGTCATTTCTGTCTAAAACAACTACAATAACGGTTGCTGTGTCTTTATGAAGAGGGTTGTTTAGCTCTGCAGCTTCAACTGTTAAATTAAATTCAGGGGTATTTTCTCTGTCTAAACTTGCAGTGGTGCTCAATAAACCATTCTCAGGGTCAATTGTGAAAAACTTATCAGTGTTTCCTTCTGTTATGTTGTACTGTACTGTGCCGTAGCTGCCTAAATCAGCGTCAATGGCGAGAACATCACAAACCCAGGATGGCGGGGAGTTCTCAAACACCTCACACCTGTAATCAGCTTGGGTGAACTGAGGGAAGTGATCATTTACATCACTGATGTATATGTGAATTTCTGCAAATGATGAGAAAGGAGGCGAGCCAGAATCTCTGGCTTCTATCAACAAAGTAAACTCCTTTTTGTTCTCATAATCCAGAGGGTTCTCCACTGTCAACACGCCACTCAATTGCTCCACATGAAACATGTCTTCAAAGTTTCCAGAAGCTAAATAAAAAGAGACAGGTTCAGCCCTGATGCTCGCTGCGGAGACAACTGCCACTAATGTTCCCAATGGCTCATCCTCAGAGAGGGAATCGCTCAGAACATCCACATTCATCTCTGGAAACTCAGAGAAGTTCTGAAACCGGATACTGATCGTAGTGATGTCAAATTTAGGATTTTCTCCAGCATCTTCCACATGTACATTGACAATGATATCTTTCATTCCCTGGAGAGCACTTGAAGCGAATACAGTGCCGCTGTAGGGGATGGATGGAAAACAGATCTGAACTTTGTCCATATAGCGAATAATGCAGTTCTGCGTTCATCTCAGTATCTGCATCTGTTGCTCTTACTGCACAAACGACTGAGCCTGTAGGAACAAAAACAAAATAAAACTCTCAATCCTATCAAGTCCATGTTATCCAGGATGAAATATTTAACTATCAAGTGGAAGTAAAAGCTCTCACCTTGAGCCATCTCAGTAGGCACATAGGCCACATAGGGGCTGTTCATAAACTGGGGCCAGTGGTCGTTAATATCTCCAATGAGAACAGTAACAAGCACTGAGCTTGACAGAGGCTGAGTGGGATGCTCATCACTGCCAATCACTATCAACCTGTAAATGGCTACTGTCTCCCTGTCCAGGACATCGGTTGTAAACAGCTCTCCAGATGTTTCTTCAATGGCGAAAGGCACATCAAGGTTCTCCATGGAATACCTAAACGACAATAAAGTATGAATGAACATAATCTATATAGAATCCAAGTTGCTCGTATGTAGCATCTTCAGCAAATACAGTACACAAGAAAGACAAATGTGTGAGAAATGTTGATCCTATTGTGACGCTGCTATCCTCAAAAAACATGATTATAGACAGTACTTCTTGACATTGCTCTCAAATTTTGAGTGACATTTTACCTTATTTCCCCGCTGACACCCTCATCATTGTCAGATGCAGATATCATGGCAAACACAGTGCCGGTGGGACTGTCCTCAGACACTATGGTGTTGAAGACTACCTCAGTAAACTCTGGACAGTTATCATTGACATCATCTACTATGACATGAATGGTTAGAGTTCCTGTTAGAGGCGGCAATCCTGCAAATGACAAAGTAAATAGTGGTTAATCAAACAGTTTGAAGTGGCATTACACTGACAGTAAAACGATTACAGAATATCATATTGTAAAGTGATCACATTTAGCTTTGGCCTGAATCACCTGAATCAACAGCAATGATGGTAACCAAGTACAATGATTCCCTCTCTCTGTCCAGACTGTGTAAAATTTGAAACATGCCACTGGGAGTGATGGAGAACAAACCATCACTATTTTCTTTCTGTATGAAATAGGTAAGCTGGCTGTTGACGCCTAAATCTTCATCCAAAGCTGATACCTGGTTGAAAAAGACAAACAATCGAGAAATAACATAAAATATTCTGTAGTTAACATTCAATAAAGTCTTTGGTTAATAAAGAGCCAGTAGCACCTGACGTGTTAGCTGAGCAGGGTCCTCCTCATTCTCCATCACATGTATGGTCAGTGTTTGTGGAGAAAAGAGGGGTGCAAAGTCGTTGACATCCAACACTGTGACGCTGATAGCAGCAGTAGCAGATCTGTGTTTATTCCCCTGATCCACAGCTGTTAGGGTTAAGGTGTAGTTTGAATCCCTCTCCCTGTCCAGTTTGTCCATGACTGTGATGACACCTCGAACCACGTCCACCACAAAAGGTCTGGTCTGGGTCAATATGTATCTCACTTGTCCATTTGTCCCGATGTCTCGATCAAGAGCCTGAACCTGACACAGACTCGTTCCTATGGGGATATCCTCGCTGACTGTCAAGCTGTAGGTGCTTTGAGAGAACTCAGGGTCATGGTCATTAGCATCCTCAACGTGCACCGTGAGATTCATAATGGTGGCCATCCTGGGGGAGCCTTTATCAGTGGCTGTTACAGTAATAGTCAGGGTGTCTACCTGTTCCCTGTCCAATTCCTCCTCCAGGTATATTTTGCCACTCATGTTATCAATGCTTAACACGCCACCAGAAGTGTTGTTTAAATAATATAAAACTTCCCCGTTGGATCCAATGTCTTCATCCACAGCATGAACAGCCATTATAACAGAATGAAGTGCAGTGTCCTCTGGTATACTGACTATTTTTCCTGACACAAACAATGGAGCATTGTCATTGACATCATCAACCACCACACTAACATGCGCTGTGCTGGTGAACTGTAAAGACACAGGCTGGACACAGTCATTGGCTGTCACAGTCAGATTGTAGAAGGGTTGGCTCTCTCTGTCTAACTCTGTGTTCAGGCATAAACTACCAGCTGTGTTTATGAAGAAAACTTCCTCTTTATCTCCACCGGCCACTCTTAGCTTCAAGTCTCCATTGTCACCTGGCAGAGAGGAAAAGATAATACATGATGTTATCACAAATTATGGAATGTCCTCTTAATGGCTTGGTGTACTATTTATAAATCAGGGAACA
Source organism: Perca schrenkii (assembly GCA_025617405.1). Lineage (NCBI taxonomy): Eukaryota > Metazoa > Chordata > Actinopteri > Perciformes > Percidae > Perca > Perca schrenkii. The sequence goes on along the minus strand of CM046789.1, from coordinate 40,260,028 downwards.
AAACGTCGCACTTTGCACATGACACACTGAAACACCTGTTTGCTGCTAAGTATGCTAAGAATATAATTTAATCAACTACTCATTTGCAATAAAAAAGAGGCTAAGAATAGGAATTAACTGGCAAGTGTGAAAGAAAGGCTCTGCCAACAGATCACTGGCAGATGTTTTTGAAGTAAGGACTTTCTTTTTTTAAAGGTACAGACTTTAGTCTCCAACTAAACATAAGATTTAGATTTTCAGGCATTTTCACAATTAAATAAATAAACAAACACAAAGATAAATATTTCTGGATTGGACTTCCCAAATGTGGCATGTCCAGCTAAGCTATTGTTCATGTTGTTGTCTTCACCACAAAAGACTAAACAACAAGGACACTGATGAGGGCAAGCAACCGGGACAAAGTATCAGCAAACATGATTCAAAGTACATGAATACGTTAAAAAGAAAAGAAAGAGGAAGTCTAATAAAATGAAATGGAAAAAGGGCTGGGTCAAAGTAAGCTGTGCATTCAGTATCCTAATTGGATTTGGCAAAAAGACTTGCTGTACACACAGATCAGTAAGGCCGACTTAGTACCAACATACCCACCAGTGTTGAAACAGAAGCAAACAGGAGAACACGGCACAGCTCAGGTAAAACATCAGCACCACTTTCACCTATGCTGTGCATTAGCTCCTTAGCCCACTGTCAAATATTATATTATGTATCTCTTTTTCTCTGCAATTAAGTAATTCTACAACAATTAATTAAACATTCAAAAGTGTTTTTAGCTATAATTAAATTCAAATAAACTATATATGGTGAATCCTTTCCCCAACAATGCTTATAGGACATGCAGATGCTGTTTTAGATAGGTAAGGTGCATTAAACAGCCTGTGGCACAGACAGACCTGTACCAGATGGGAGGCCAGTTTCTCAGTCATGGCCATTAGAGGGAGTCATAGGGAAACACAGACTACTTGGTTCCTACTGTATGAGAAAAACAGCTCATGGGGAGAAAACTCATCTGAACATTAAAAAACTTTGCAAACTACATATCTGCATTTTCACAACTTTTCCCAGCCATCAACAAATATTTCTTTTTTACAACAATGTTTTTTAATCACTGTTGCTGTGCAAAATGTTGATCATTTTAGGGTTCTTTTTGACTGTTAATCATGTTTGGCATTGCATGTTGTTGACACCTTTGATCAATGATAACTTCCTTGTTTTCTGAAGATGCCTTTATGGTCGCATATATGTACAGTATATGTATACATGCAGCCAATGGCTGTTCAGTTTGGTCACCTGTTGCAGATAGCCATCATTTTAAGATTGTGCTGCTTTGTGTCTAAAGAACATCAGATTCTGATTGATAGAAATGTTGCACAGCAACACTGAATCAAACAAATAAAACATTGTGGGAGCAAAGAACAGTGTGTGGATTCTACTCTGCCTTTAAATGCCACAAAGGCCATACAAATGTGACATCTGCTGAATGTTGGATAAATGTTATATTTCAATTGAACTTTTGCACTTACCATCATCTTTATCTGACACATTTAAAAACAGGAAGCAAGTGCCAACCCGTGCGTCTTCCAGCAATGACGCAGAAAAGGCATCCTGACTGAAAACAGGGGTGTTGTCGTTTACATCTAACACATTGAAGTACACCCTGACACTGGAAACCTGTGAATCCCCCTGCTGCACCACCACAGTGAGTATGTAGAATCTTTGTACTTCGAAATCCAGACTGCGGGACAATAAGAACTCCCCTGAGAAGGGGCTGAGGAGGAACAGGTTCTCTCCGTCATCCTCCTGCACTGAGTATGTGATAGGCGTGAGACTATCAAACACCGTTTCCACCTTTCCCACAACTGTTCCTGTCAACACACGGATAATGCACAATCACTGAATGATCTAGTGACTGTAAAATGAAAAGAATACATTTGGCAACATTATTGTCAAAAACAGAAGGATACTTCTACCCTAAAAATTAAAAATGAGGATAGTACAATCACAAGTTAAATAATTACAGAATATAAAAAAAAAACTGTCATGTAATAGTCTTTAAAAAATTAAGTTAATTAACATTATGTATTTGTGCCTAATTTACATGGGGAAAGGCCTCGCTGCACAGAGGACTAACCTGGTAGGGTGTCTTCTTTCACTTCAAATGAATAAACCGTTTTGGAGAAAGCCATCTGTGTTCCCCATCTGTTATGGGAGTGTAAGCCGACTGTGCCATGCTTGGGCACGGAATTAATAGATGTATAATACCAGGAGGGACCTAAGACGATATCTGCAAACTGTCCCTCGATGCTCCCATTCACTGTATTTCCAGATAAAGGTTCATGAGAGGATGTAGTATTAAACGCCTGAAGAACCATGGAAACAAGAAAGAAATCACTCTTGCTTACTTGAGTCTTCAAAGTCTTCTAAGTTTCAATGTGAGTTGAGCATGTTTAGTCTTAGTTTCTTAGTTTCTTTCTAAGTGAAATGTGCATAAATTGGCAACTTAAATGATAGACAGAGATACTTTATTGTCCCAGAGGGAGATTTGTTTTTACAGTCTGTACAAATTACACACATTTAAATGCACTATGAGTTGATAAATTATTAAAATATCAAATGTGATTAATTTGTTTAAACATAAGTTCTAATCAGTTGTCTCTCACTGCTGCAACATAGGAGCTAACAGGCCAACTTACCAGAAAATGAAACAATAAAATGGTATATTTTCTGCAGTGTCGAGTAGAGTCCATCATAACGTTTGCTTCCTAAGTGCAGTCCTCATATTTGCAAAATCGAGTGAGAAAAGAAGATCCTCCTGGAAACTGCAGAGCATTACTTTCACACAAGACCAACAAATGGAAAACTATGAAAGCTGTATCCATAGTGATTACTCAATCTTCTGAGCTTGTAATCCTAACTGACACACCCCTTTGACATCACTCTATGCAAATCCTGAAGGAGGAAAAAAAACTCTTTTAAAGCTCCAAAATGCAGCAGATTGAAAGTTTGTTGTTGTTATATGTAAATGCTTTCCCTAATGCTTGATAGTTTTTTGGAGTAATTGTTTTTTGTTTGTCTGATTTCTCACAGTTTTCTGTTACTTTTCTTTCCTTTTGTTTTTAATTACTACTCATACATTCTCTGTTATGATCATTTCTAACACTAGTGATGTTTGGGCATGGATGTGGGGAAGGGGTGGGGGGACTGTATGTGAGTTAATGTGTATGTTGTACTGTAATGTCTTGTCTTTTGTATTGTCCAGTTCTACCGAGGACCCTCTCAAAAATGAGATGGCACATCTCAAGAGGTATTCCTCGTACAATAAATAAATAAATAAATAAATATGTATTTCAGAAGAAGCATGGCTGGCAATCTTCCACATGTCCTTGCTTTCTTTATCAAATTAATTTTGTAAGTAAAAAAAATCAAAGAGTAATAATATACATTACCATGCATTACTGAATCTGAAGTCTGAAGAATGAAGTCTGTTTTATAGTCTCTCCATGGATTTCAGTTCCTGGATGTAGAGATGAAATGCACTCTTTGAACAGTTGCCTCCTCTAGAGGGAGCCTTTCTTTCTGCATGTGTGACAGGGAATTAATTCAAAAACTTCAAAGTGTTCATTCAATGTGTGAAAGGAGCGGATAGAAAAGAAAACTGCTGCTCTGAAACACAGGTTTCAAACGACAGCTGACATGACACTGTGGCACAGAATGTTAAAGCTGAATTTGGATTAACAGATTGTTAGTGTACCAACATAACTATAACAGTTTCTTGGAGCAATTGTACATAATTAATTAGAGTATATGACTAGCATTGCCAAAACAGTTTCTCTTTGATTTTCAAACTGAATTTACAATGTTATGGGATTACATTTATGGTTTACTGAACTACTGTTACTATAACACATAATATAACTGGTACACATGGGAACAGGACCACTATCATCACTGCTTTTTCCCCCAACCCTAATGTTAACTAAATGCAGGAACACTGAGGATAAAAGCCTCTTTCTGTGTAAGAGCCGCTAAAAGGAAACCACCGTGGCTTCATTAATATTTTCCAAAAACACTTGTGAGAAGACAGTTCTTTGTATGGCAAAGGTCAATAGTGCTGAGAAAAGTCTTATAAATGGACATGTGAACCCCCTTTAAGTGACTGTGAGGCCACTGTGACTGTGAGACTGTCTCCAATTACACGCAGAGGAAACTCTATCCCAGCAAAGAATCACAAAAGGTCCCTGCCTGGACTCACTGGGGAAGTGCACACACCAACCACAAAAAGAACTTTTCTCTAGACACCAGTGAGACTAGGATAGACGCACAACTCAGACGACTCAGTTATTGTCAGCTTTGAACATGAAAATGACCATGGTCCAGTGATTGATGATTTTGTTGCTTGGTGTGAGAATGCTTTCCTTCATCTAAAAATTACAAAAACTAAGGATATGTCCATTGATCTCAGACGTCATCCCAATGTCCCCTGTAGTAGTGTTAAAGAGGGCCAGGACATAGACATGGTGCCATATTACAAATATCTGGGCACCTTGATTGACAACCGGCTTAAATTCGAACTGAACACTGCTTCTGTGTGCAAGAGAGGCCAACAAAGACTCTTTGCACTCAGGAAACTTGCTAACTTCCAGATGGACAAAACATGAATGGCTTTTATTGAGTCTGTCATGAAATTGTCTATCATCTGCTGGTATGGAAACATCACCATCAAGGATAAAAATGCGCTTTTAAAAGTTGTGAATGTGTCCAGCAAGATAGTGGGTGTGAAGTTCAGTAGCCTTACAAACAGATTTTAAAAAAAGCCATGTCTATTTGCTAGGAAACCACTCACCCTCTGTACGGAGAATACTTGTTATTACCTTCTGGCTTATGTTTTAGCACCCCCTTGGCTCTTAAACAGAGACACAAAATCTCTTTTATTCCTCTTTCCATTCAGGCACTCAACTCAGCTAAGAGGAGGTGAAAGCCCTTGTTTATACTAATGACCCCTTTTATTTATTTTTACTTATCTTTATTAATATTATTTATTGTTTTGAGTTCTTGTAGTTCTTTTTTTACTTTCATTATCACTCCAATACAACTCTGCAACTATTTATTCTTTAAATCAGGCTGAAGCTGCTGTTTTTATTTGTGTTAATTGTGGTTTGTGTTGTATATTCTTCATGTGATGTCTTCCTACTGCATACAAATTGCCCTTTTGGGACAAAGAATAAACTGAACTGAACTCTTGATTTCATCTCTTGGATGTGGCCAGTATAACTCAGCCAACAGTTGAAATTCATCACGAAGAAGAATCTACTAATTCTTATTAGTCTTATAATTATTAGACTGTTTGTCTTCTTGGATTGAATTATAACCATTCAATTATATAATATAATGACATTTAGGTGGGACAAACAATATATGCACTGTGTGTTGTATGTTTGGTACAGTCTTTTTCTAAAGTACTTGAAAGCAATACTTTAGTATCTAGTATCTTACCAGAAAATGACTTTGGTATTAGTTAAAATCACCTTTCAGAATATTACTTGAGTATCTGATATTTACTGTACTTAATTATTACAAGTAAAAGTAAAAGTAAAGAAAAACTTTGATTATGAACTTTATTGTGGCTTCTTTATATTAAAGGTCCTATGACATGCTGCTTTTCGGATGCTTTAATATAGGCCTTAGTGGTCCCCTAATACTGTATCTGAAGTCTCTTTTATATAGACCTCAGTGGTCTCCTAATACTGTATCTGAAGTCTCTTTTATATAGACCTTAGTGGTCCCCTAATACTGTATCTGAAGTCTCTTTTATATAGACCTTAGTGGTCCCCTAATACTGTATCTGAAGTCTCTTTTATATAGACCTTAGTGGTCCCCTAATACTGTATCTGAAGTCTCTTTTATATAGACCTCAGTGGTCCCCTAATACTGTATCTGAAGTCTCTTTTATATAGACCTTAGTGGTCCCCTAATACTGTATCTGAAGTCTCTTTTATATAGACCTTAGTGGTCCCCTAATACTGTATCTGAAGTCTCTTTTATATAGACCTCAGTGGTCCCCTAATACTGTATCTGAAGTCTCTTTTATATAGATTTTAGGTTAGGGCAGGGGGGAAGCCTGAGGGTGGAGTTAGGGATGGGGGGAATATTTGTTTGCATAAAATCAATGTGCTATTGTATAAGTAAGGGAACTTTAAGTTCATATAGTTAGTTCAAAGTTAAAAGTTTTAAGTTGACTTATTAAAATGACAATGTATATTAAATTTGTTATAAAATGTATAGATCATGGCCCAATGCAAAGGAGGGGGTAATTAAACCTTAGCAAAGTATGCTCTTTAAGGAAGGATCCTTGGGAGGGAATAGGTTTAAGGGTTGTAAAGGGATAGGGGGGGTCAAAGTAATAAATGTCTGGGGGTTTGAGTATGAATGGATGTTTGAATGTGTGTTTTTCTTAGTTTTGTTTTATCAATTTATGTTGGGTTCAGATGACGGTGGCTGGAGGAGCATTATAGAGAAGACCCATTAGCTTATTACTCTATGGCTTATAAAAGCAATGTACAAAACCTTCCGAATACAATACAAATTGCGACCTGGAATGTAAACGGGTTACAGGAAGGAACTAAAAAGCATAAGGTCCTATACCAGTTAGGGAAATTGTCTTCTGACATTGTCTTTCTTCAGGAGCTTCATTTTACAAACCGGACAGATAGAATACCTTAAGAGACAATGGGTAGGAGAAGCCTTTGAAACAACACTTACATCTAGGAGTAGAGGGGTGGGCATTTTAATAAATAAAAGGTTATCTTTCAAACTAATTTCACAACATCCAGATAAATATGGCAGGTACTTAGTAGTTAGGTGTGAATTGTTTGGAGAGATTTTTACTCTAATAAATGTCTATAAACCTCCTATATCTGATATGTCCTTTCTAAGCAAGATACAGACAGTCTTAGATAGTGCACCGACAGGGGTCATTATATGTGGGGGAGATTTGAAACAGCAACCAGAAAGGTAAATCCACCAAATAAACTCCTCAATTTCTTATTTACTAATGACCTTCAGGATGTATGGAGGGCCATACACCCTAATACAAGAGATTATACATATTTTTCACATGCGCAGAATAGTTATAGTCGAATTGATTATTTGTTTATATCAGGGAGTGAATTAGATAGAGTCGCAACGAGTAAAATCAACGATATTGTAATTTCTGATCATGCTATAGTGACATGCATGTTGTCACCAAAAGAAAACATAATGTCTCACAGGATCTGGAGAATGAATAGGAAATATCTAATGGATACTGACTTTCTGGAATATGTCAATAACCATATAGATCTATTTATAGAAACAAATGTGAAAAGTGGGGATTCCCAGGACAGACCGGGTATTAACATAGTTTGGGATACTTTTAAAGCATATAAGAGGAGTTATGATCAGATATGCATCAAAAAAGAAAGCGGAATTTGAAAGGGAACTAGATAAAGTGAGAGAAGAGATAAAATTATTCCAGAGAGCACATAAGACTCAAACAAATAGCAGTAATTATAAAAAACTACAAGAATCCAAATTAAAACTGGATAGACTGTTATTTAAGAAAGCAGAGGATTTTAAGCATAATTGTAACAGAATAAATTATATAGCTGCCAATAAATCAGGAAAGCATTTGACCTCTTTAATAAAGAAAGTTTTGAAAAGGAAACCTATAGTTTTAAAAGATGTAAACTCAAACAAAATCCATACAAATAATCAGGTCATAAATAACGAATTTAGATCATTTTATGAAGAATTATGTACTTCAGAAATAAAAGACCAGGACGCTCTTCCTTTCTTAAAATCAATTAACCTAAAAAGTCTTTCTCCTGAGCAAATTGAAGATCTTAGCAAGGATATAACCAACATAGAAATACAATCTGCTATTAAAAACTTTTCCCCTAAAAAAGCTCCAGGAATGGATGGTTTTCCTATAGAATTTTACACCACATTTTGGGCTAAGATTGATTCCCTATTTACAGAAGGTGCAAAAAAATAATAGTCTTCCTGAAACAATGTACCAAGCGATTATATCTGTTATACCAAAACCAGAGAAAACTTGTGAAGTACCCTCTGATTATAGGCCTATAAGCTTAATAAATTGTGACAAGAAGATCATAACCAAAATTTTGAATAATAGACTGGTACAAATTTTACCAAGTTTAATTCATTACGACCAAACTGTTTTTATACAGCATAGGGATTTAAGAACTAATATCAGAACTTGTATCTCCCTTACACAATATGCAAAGAAACACCAAATAGATCTAACATTAATGGCAGTTGATGCGGAAAAGGCTTTTGATAGACTGGAATGGTCCTATTTGTTTAAAGTTTTAGAGGTATACAATTTTCCATAAAATTTTATGAATATGATTAGAACCCTGTATAAGTCTCCTAAAGCATATGTATATACAAACGGAATTCTATCAAAACCTTTTTTATTAACTAGAGGAACTGCCCAAGGATGCCCTCTCTCACCATCATTGTTTGCATTAGCAATTGAACCCTTGGCTCAAAAAATTAGAGAGACAAAAGAGATAGGAGGTATCGAGATTGGAAAAAACAGTTTAAATTGAGCCTATTCGCAGATGATTTATTACTCTACTTAAGTAATGCGGTCACCTCAGTTCCACATGTTATGGAAATAATTACAATCTTTTCAAGGATCTCAGGTTACAAAATGAATATTACAAAAACGGAGCTCTGGGCAATAGACTCTTGCAAAAAGGACTTGGAGAATCTCACACAATTTCGAATACAGAAAAAAAATATAAAATACCTTGGAACTTATATTAGCCATGATAAGACCCAGTTGTATAAGGATAACTTTCTTCCACTTGTGAAAGACTTTAAGAAGGATGTTAGGCAGTGGCAAGAAATAAAAGATTAATTTAATAGGAAGAGTAAACCTCTTTAAGATGATGTGGCTACCGAAATTCTTATTTAAATTTCAAACTATTCCTATAATGCCTCCTAAAACTTTTTTTAAAGAGGTAAATTCAATAATCTCTTTGTTCATTTGGTCAAATAAAGCATCTAGATTGAAAAGGAAACTTTTGTATCACTCAAGAGCAGAAGGGGGTTTAAATCTCCCTAACTTAGAGTTGTATCATGTAGCAGCTCAGTCATTTTATATTGATCGTATAATAAATAAAACAAACGAAGATCCATGGATAGATATAGAAAATAATCAATTACAGTGCAACAGCTTACTGTTGGCGCTTTTTTCTAAGAGCAATATCAAATCAACAAATTTTGTTATTAATAGTACATTAAAGGCCTGGAATAAAATAAAAATAAATTCTTCATCAAGAAATGGGGCTTCCCAGGCATATACCTATTTGGAGCAATCCCTCAATAAATATACAGAGTACGCAACTATACTGGGAAACATGGATAAAAGGTGGAATAAAGCAGTTGTCAGATGTCATAAATCATGATATTGTTGCACCTTTCGGTGAATTAAAAAGCAAATATAATCTAAAAGATACAGAATTATTTAAGTATATGCAACTGAAAAACTGGATTATCTGTAATTTTGATTTGGAAAAGAATATCAGCCCTGAAATATCTAATATTTTTAGCCAAATAAACAAAAAAAAGGAGGCTGATCGGCTCTATGTACAATTTACTGATAAGCATAGAAAATAGTGATACATTATTACAAAGTATATACAATAAATGGACAGAAGACCTAGAGGTTGATGTTAAAGGAAAATGGAAAGAAAGTTTGTCACTAACGTACAAATTAACTACTAACGAAAATCTGCGTCTAATACAGTTTAAGATAATGACAAGAATATATTACACTAGAGATAAAATAAACAAGTTTGATAATACATCATCGGATATATGTCTAAAATGCAATTCATATGGTGACTCCCTTATGCATGCGTTTTGGTACTGCAAAGGCATAAAGAAGACCTGGGAGGGTATAGAGATTTGGTTATCTAAGTATACTAATAGAGAAATGATATTCTCCCCAAAAATATGTATTTTTCAAGATATAGAGGGAATAAGATATCCAACTAGTTGGCAGATACTTTTTTCCTCTCTTATCTTTAAAAAATTGATCTTGCAAAATTGGAAAAATAAGGAAGCACCTTCAATAGAGAATTGGAGTATTGAAAGATCAATGTCAGAGGACAAAAATAAAAATAAACAATTTGATAGCCAATGGAGACAAATTTATGATGCCCTCTAGAACGTGTCTTTAGAACCCCGTTAATTTATTTTATGTGTGTGTGGATGTGTGGGTGGGTGTGTGTGTGTGTGTGGGTGGGTGGGAGATCTGGGTGGGTGGGGGGGTGTGATTCGGGTGGGTGTGATCTTGGTGGAGGTGGGTCGATAAAATCAATAAGAATTGAGGGAAGTATACTATATAAAAATAGAGAAGAAATTTTGATGAAACTTTTTTGATGACATTTTGAAATCTGTCTTTTATTGATTTATTTTTTTATTTTATTTTTTATTGTTTCGCCTTGTTTGATGTATTTCCTGGAACCGGATTATGGTGACCCACAGAAATTAATAAAAATAAATTAAAAAGAAGTCTCTTTTATATAGACCTTAGTGGTCCCCTAATACTGTATCTGAAGTCTCTTTTATATAGGCCTTAGTGGTCCCCTAATACTGTATCTGAAGTCTCTTTTATATAGATCTTAGTGGTCCCCTAATACTGTATCTGAAGTCTCTTTTATATAGGCCTTAGTGGTCCCCTAATACTGTATCTGAAGTCTCTTTTATATAGACCTTAGTGGTCCCCTAATACTGTATCTGAAGTCTCTTTTATATAGACCTTAGTGGTCCCCTAATACTGTATCTGAAGTCTCTTTTATATAGACCTTAGTGGTCCCCTAACACTGTATCTGAAGTCTCTTTTATATAGACCTTAGTGGTCCCCTAATACTGTATCCGAAGTCTCTTCCCCAAAATTCAGCCTTGGTGCAGAATTACAGCCACTAGAGCCAGTCCCACAATGAGCTTTCCTTAGGATGTGCCATTTCTGTGTCTGTAGCTTTAAATGCTATTGAGGAGGAGAGGAGGGGGGGGCAAGGCGGAGGGTAAGGGTGTGGTCTTGACCAACTGCCACTTTGCTCGTTTGAAAGCCATGATGTCTCTCTCTCTCTCTCTCATGGGCGGGCCAAATTCTCTGGGCGGGCAAAGCAGAGAAAGGGGAGGTAACCTTGCTCCTTATGACCTCATAAGTAGCGAAAATTATGACCTCATAAGGAGCTAGATTCCAGATCGGTCCATCTGAGCTTTCATTTTCTTAAAGACAGAGCAGGATACCCAGGGCTCGGTTTACACCTATCATCATTTCTAGCCACTGGGGGACCATAGGCAGGCTGGGGGAACGCATATTAATGTTAAAAAATCTAATAAAGTGAAATGTTCATGCCATGGGACCTTTAAAGCATAATATTCAGGGTTTCCACACCTTCTTAAACATCAAATTCAAAGTCTGACATCAATAAAGACAAAAACAGAAACAATTTTCTTTTTTTTGTGAGGAAGAATCTTTCACTCCAACATACAAAACATTTCTTGCAAGTAACCAGAGATGTATTACCCTAGAAATCTAGACGCACCCTAGCGGCAGCAAATGTAATTTGCAGCTAGGGGGGTCTAGCAACTCTCCGTTGGCTTGCAAGCTGGAAAAACCAATTTCTGGTCAGGCCAATCACATCGTGTATAGAGTCGGTGGGTGGGCTTAACATAATGATGGCAGAGTTACAACAACAGTTCCGTGTGAATTCCCTGCTACTTGAAAACAAAGAAGATGGCTGCTGCTGCTGGCGAACAGCGGTCTTTGGAATCGGCTTTGGCCGCGACTCTGGAAGACTTGGAGTTAAGCACTGAAATCATTCTTAAAAAAGGAAGATGTGTTCGGAGTTTTACCGACCGGATACGGCAAAAGTTTAATCTATCAACTTGCGTTGCTCTGGTTGGCTATGAGTGCAGAGGGAATTTGAAAGACAACCGTTTATCCCGCCCCTCGGATTGAGCCCTGCCAATGGTGAGTTCCCAGACCCAACATCTTTTAATTAATCGCGATTAAAACTTTAATCGTTGCCCAGCCCTAATAACGAAGTAAAGTACAGATACGTGAACATTTGACTTAAGTACAGTACTGTAACAAGTATTTGTACTTTGTTACATTACAACACTGGTTTGGTATAAACCTAAATTGTGAAATGAAAAATAACTATTAGAACCTCATGTGAAGTCATGTTTAGCCAACAGTTCAGTACAGTACATTACCATGAGCTATAGAAACAGGCAGGTGTGGTCTCGCTGAAAAGAAAATACTTTGTCTGCTGAATGATTTAGGTTCTTCTGGATGTATGACATAGACTGTAGAAAATAAGTCTATGATGAATGATTTTAAGAAATGTGAGCATTTTTTGGAAGGCAATCTTTTGTTTGGCTGATTTCATGCCTGGGACAAAAGACAAAGTTCTTTGTTTTACAATGTACTGTATGAAGGTATGTTCAGTTCTTTGTGTGTGTCCTATAAGTCTATGTGGGCTGGGCACTACGTGTGACACAATACCTATAGTTTAAACTTTTAACTGCATATACTGTACAGTTTACTTAATTGTGGCGCCACCTTCTGGTGGCCACCTCAAGGTTCCACAAACCACATTACAATAAACAACCAGAGATTACACTCACTTTTTAAGGCTATTGGCATAAACACAATACAACTGTGGAAGCCTAGCACAAGATAGGATACAAATCAGGCAGTTAGATAACACACAGTCTTTGTACCTCACACTGTGAACTTCTGCACATTCGCTAAGCATTTATAGCTTTAATATAATAAAAACTGCAAAATATATTGCATGTTTTTTTATAAATACTTTGTCACATTTTTATTTTACATTATTCTGTTTTATATCTGTTTCTTGACCTTTGCAGTACTTGCTTTTTATTTTCTCTGTTTATTGTTATGCCTCAAAACACCAAGGTAAATTCCTATGTGAAAACGTACTTGGCAATATACGCCCACTTGTTTCTCGGTAAACACAAAACTCCTGCAGGGCACGGATTCATTAACTCTTTTGAAATCACAGACATTAAGCTGTTTTTGGAACTAATAAACTACATAAAAGCTCATCATTGTAGCACAATGTTTGATTTGAGTTCATATGTTGCTGCTGGCCATTACCAGAGTCCAACTTTATATTGTTTATCCAGAGGCAGCTTCACTTCAGACAATGAATCAGAAATTGAGTAAAAATCTGGTTACCATTTAGTCCTCATTTCCAGTTTAGAATAGCTTTTCCACTGTACTGTTGAAGTATAATTTGACAGCCGAAATGAGAACAGGAAACAGTTGTGTGTTATGTTGCACTTATTCAATTGTGCAGCCACAAGCTATTCTTTTTAAATGAAAAATCTCAACCCCCAGAGTGTTTGAATTATTTATGTGTTCACTTGAACAGCTACATGTTCTACACATTGGGTCTTTGATAATTGACAGGTAGCCTTGGGAGATGTTAAGATAACTTAAATTAGAAGAAAAAAAACAAACTTCTTAAAAAAAAAAAACGACCTTTATTGAAGACATTCTTGAATGTCAACAGCTGTTTTTGATATTAGAGTGGTATTCAAATTACAATAAAAAGACATCGGTACAGCACATAAAAAAATATTTTTCAAATGAAGAAAAATACACTACCAACTCAGAAATCTCATTTGTGAGTTGTAACACCTAGACTAGTTTCTTTCATTTCGATGTTTAGGCCTCCTAATATGGCAGGGGATAAAGAACTACCACTAGAAAATCTCAAACTTAAGATATGTAGTGTTAACTTTACAAAAAAAGAAAAATAACACTGTACATCTTAAAAACATTAAATATACACATGTTCTTGTCAGTCTGACTCATATTTCAAGATGGTGTATGGAGTATATTAGGGTTATATGGCATAAACAAAACTTCAGGTCCCATGCCTAGGCAACCTATTCATCGTCGTCATCATCGTCGTCATCTTCCTCTTCATCATCGTCATCATCGTCGTCTGCTGCAGCAGCAGATGCCGTTTCCACTGTACCCTTTGTACGGTAAGCAACGATATCCTGTGGAGAGCCCAACAAAGTGTTTTGGCAATAGATAGAGACCTACTCTTTTACATGCTTCAAAGTAAAATAAAACCTTGAAAACAAAATGTGATTTATTTTTACAAAAACAGCTTTGTCTATTTACCTTGTCATATTTCTCCTTCAACTTGGCAGCCTTCCTCTCATACGGCTGCTTGTTCTCTGCTGATGAGCTGTTCCACATCTCTCCCAACTTCTTTGCCGTGTCCCCAATGGTGAGTCCAGGATGCTCACTTTTTACCTTGGGACGAAAGTCTGCGCAGAATATGAAGAATGCAGACCTGTGGAGAAAGTTTTTTCAAATAAGATATCATAATCCACTTGACACTTAGTGTCATAAGAAAATGGTGTGGAGCAATTTGATTATGATACATACGGTGGCCTCTTGGGGGCATTGGGGTCCTTGAATCGCTTCCTCTTCTGGCCCTTGGGGGGATCATAATTCTTCATTTCCCTCTCATAACGCACCTTGTCTTGTTTGGCCATATCTTCAAAATTGCCTCTTTCTTTCTGTGACATTGTCTTGGGGAAGACAAGAACAGTTTCAAACAATCTTGAAAACATACACTTCTTGAAAGAAAATATTGGATTCAGAGAATAAAAAAAGAAGATTCCAATATTGGGAGTCATTTATTTTTTTAATGAAAAAAAGAAAAAAAGATTCAGATATTGAGAGTAATTTATTTTACCTTCCATCGCTCAGAGCATTTCTTGGAGAACTCTGCAAAGTTGACAGACGCTTCAGGATGTTTCTTCTTATGCTCCTCTCTGCATGTTTGCACAAAGTAGGCATATGAGGACATTTTGCCTTTCGGCTTCCTCAGATCCTTTCCCATCTTGGATCGCTAAATAGAGAAGAGAGAAAACATGTTTTGAGATAAATTTATCCAAGTCTAATCATACAGCAGCATTGGCAATATTTAAATATCTCCCTAGTCAATTGGATGCCTCTTGCTTTGTCAGTTCCATCTATTGTTTATGGGGGGAGGAGGGTGTCCGGGATGACTAATAAGCTATTGTATTGTAAGGCCAAAATGATGCTTCCTTTAATACTAGCTACACTCAATAACACGTTAGTTTACTGGTACTTTACTTCCAGCATGAATTCATGGTGATATATTACAGAGTTAACGTTAGTGAAAACAGCACAGTGCGTTAACGTTGCCTCTACTATTTAGTAACGTTAGCCTCCCATTTAAATACCATGTAGCTAGATAAATACATAAAAATTAGCTTCCGCCGCCTTTGACTGTTCGCTAGCTGTTAGCCATTGTGGCTCCGCTCTTGCTGTGTGTCCTCTTGATTTTCGCGTTAGCCTTTTAGCTAGACTAGCTAGCTTTATCGAGCTGGCATGACACAGTGCTCATTTCATGAGACGATTATTAAAATGGCTGATTTGATTGCAAACAATGGCTAGCGGACAGCTATCACACCCCACCCGCCTCTTAACAGGCCTCATATTTAACCTCAATGGCCTGTATGGATAATGCAGATTAAATGATTCAAAGTTTCAATAAAAGTGGCGATGACGGCGGAAAAAGATGCTGCGCCTGCATCACTGCACCCGGCGGGCTGCCTCAGCACCAGTCAGCGGTATTAACCTACGTTCACCTTCTAGCTAGCGTTAGCTTTAATGATAGCAACACGGCCAGACCAACCAGCCACCATTACCATGCTAACATATAGCAGGCTAGCTATGTCGGCTAGCTCATACCACATTAGCGGACGTTACGCTAACCCGAGCGTAGTCGTTGATTTGGTCATTGGGTTAATCTATCGCCCCTTGTTTTTGGAAGCTAATGTCAGTGTTAGGTAACTACGCAGCTAGTTAAGTTAGCAAGATAGTGTTAAACATCAGCAGGGGCTTGATACCGTGTTAGCATCTTATCCAGCTCAGTCATGCAACGCAACATATACGTTAAGGTTACAACGCCGTTGTATACTGTGCAAACCTTATCATAGGCCACGGCTTCATTCATAACAAGTACATACTAGTCGTGTTGTTAATAAGTGACGTTAGCGTTAAACATGTATTATGCTTACCCCTGAAGCCAGCTTTACGTCGGTACGTATCAAACAATGGAAGAAGAAGCACCGTCCGTCGGTGCGCGGTCTCTCGGCTGTGAGGATGCCTCTGTGTTTGTCTTGTGTGTCGGGCTCCGGCTGTTGAACATTGGCTGCCGTCAACTCCTTGGAGTACCTTATTGGACACTCGCTGTCTCAGTCCTGCTTGTTGCAAGTAGTACAGTTGGTTGTCCAAAACACGACGGGGCGGTGGCGCTAAACTTGAATGTCGAATAGCCAGCGCATGGGAAAGATTTAACGTAACGTTATGCAGGTATAGCAAGTATATTCAAATTGAGGTGGTACGTTAGACAAGCGCAGTCTTGTTTGTGGAATAAATACCCATTGTTAAAGTAAAAGTAATACTACAAATGTGCAATTAACCCATTAGTATCAAATATACATAGGCCTAACTAATTTAAAGTGTTATAGGCCTAGGGCTATATATTTATTACCGCATTATCAACGTATAAGCAGCTGTAGCTGGTTAAGATGGATCTTATTTTATTTTAGGATTTATATTTATTTTGACAGGTTTAAAGATTCAGATTATTTAGTTACGTAGTAAGACTAAGTCAGGAGTGAATTTTCCTTCTCTAAAATATATTAGTAGAAACTTACATATTTGGAAGATATTTATATCATGACTTGCAAAAAGATGAGTTTCCTGAAATAAAAAGGAGCAGATTGAGTGCAACAATGTGAAGTAGGCTACTGTATACAATCCATCATTCTATAAGATAATGATATGTTTTGTATATTTGATGTTTATCTGCAGAGTAACCGTAAAGTATAGCTGTAAATGTACAGTATTTCTCTCTGAAATGGCCAGAGTTGAAGATTATAGCATAGAATCAAATTGTACCACTGTCAGTAACAAATGTCAACCATATTGGGCATTGTTTAATTTTTAATGCAACATCTCCCCTACTGAGCAGCTGACAGTGGCCATTCAAATGTTGCAGGCTAGGTCTCCATAACCACAGCACATAGAAACAGCCTGCAGCAGGGATCAGCAATGCCTCTGCACATGAGAACAATACCTGGAAGCCAAACGTTCTAATTGTTATAGACACACAGGGTAAAATTTAGGATCCACAGTTGTAAATTAAGTTTTTTTTTTTTTTTAGCAAGCCATCAATAAAGTGAACTGTCACCTGCAAATGGAAAGGTTTTCATTACACCGAAAACAACTACTGTAGCACAAGGTACCGAAACAGTGGTCACCAATGGCAACCAAAGGTAATGTTAAACCAAGGATATGTAAAGATTGAAATGTGTTAACTAACTTGAAAGTAACTTAATTTTGTAACTTAAAAGTAACTTAACTTAGTTTTAAATTGCAAAACACATTATATTTGATTTAACAGGCATGTTATTATTTTCTTATATTTCTATTATCTTGCTTTACTGTAATATGCTAGGTTTCTTAAATGTTGCGTAATTAGGCTATATGATCGACTGTGGTACATTATACTGTAGGCTTTATTTTATTTGGAATAATTCCATGGTATTCTTTACGTAGGGCTGTTGCAGAGTCATGTTTTGTTATCACTCCTGTAGTTATACTTTAAATCTTAACTTACAGCATTGTAATTATTATTGTAGAAGTGTCATTTCCCTATTCATGCCCCCCTCACCTTGGGGTAATTTTGATTCCTACCTGTTGTGAGTGTAAGCAAAGGTGTTATTTTCACTGGTTATCCAAAATCCTATTTTTGTCCCCCTCACTTTTGTAGTTTCAGGATGACGTTGTTACTAAAGTCTCTCTGATTGTTCTTTTACTGAAAAAAGAAAAACTAGGACTGAACATGAATCAAAAATAAGATAGTCAAGCACAGTTCTCTTTATAGTAAAGATGCAACAATTATCTTACAGAAAATATCAGGTATCTTTTAAGGAAACTAAAAAAATATTTTAAGTAGGGTCACAATACAGAGGTTTATGTATCTTTGCATAATTTCTTATTTGCTCGATTGATGTAAATGTGTTTTTTACTTCATAGTGCACCCTGCTCATTAACTGTAGCCACAGCGCTGTGAGTTTAGGTCTGGCAATGTGAGATTACCTGTAGCCCAGAGTAACTGTTGAATACTAGATATCAAGAATTCAGGGTTGCAATCTAATAGTCATTTTCTTCTAGAGGGAAAACAGTGGTGGGATCCATATGAAACATCTCATAGAAGACAATTTGTCTACCGTCCAAACTCAGCTGCAGAGATTCTGTTGTAAGTTCTATTCATGGGCTTCTGATAAAGTTCTGAATATGCATGCAGAATTTGCTTGTTTCTGTGTATGTGTAATTGTACGTCTATGTTGATGCATATTTAGGTGCCCAACGTCAACTTCATTTATAGGCTCCAATTCACAGTCTAGACCTTTTGGTTCAACTGTGTACAACAAGGATTTTTGCTGGAAGCCAGCCTGCAAACCTGAATGCATTCGCACAGGAACTGCCTCAGGGCAGAGAAGAAACAACCCGCATCCCAGTCAGGTTGGTATTTAGGCTGTGTTAGCCTCAATTTTACATTCACAGTCAAATGCCATGCTTGACCTCTCACAGTGTATCGTAACCTTTAAATCAAGCTATTTTCCCCAAGTCTTTCATCATGTGGAGGCTGCCTAGGGACGCCACACAAAGCTCTGAGTATGTCAGCTTTCCTTGGAAATGTCCCCCATCTGAGGAGGAGATCCGTAAGGCCTTGACAGCACAGTACAGCTCCATCTACAGATGTGACTACATGGGTATGCCTCAAGGTAGGACAAGTCTGTTGGTTCAGTCTTGTGTATATGAAAGCATGTCAGAACAGCTGAACTGCTGACATTCAAGCACTCAGGTGTGTCCAAATGAAACAATAATAATATTTCTCTCTATAGCTCATTTTCCTTTTGTTGTGGAACTTCTTTGACAGGACGTGGTCATATTAAACAAGCAGAAAGAAGACTTACACCTCTGCACAGCAGGCGTGAAATGCCGCTTTCTACTGATACAGAGATGAGGGACAATTACCGCCAGCCAAAGCAAAAACCTGAACTGCTGGACAACTACTCTCACTACAGCTGCAGCACACATCCTAACATGGCCTGTCGTGGTATAGGTACTGGATTCTAAAAATGAAATACTGATGTGAACACAGTTAAGAGTGCTTGCAATTTACCAAGCCTAATGCTGTCTATCAATTGCTTATCCTCTGTGTGTTGCAGTTCCAACTGTTATGCAAAGGCACACTCAGCAGAAAAGATCCGATTTGACCAACTACGACTGTGGAAAGAGAGTCACTGATATCACATGTGTGATAAAGTCTCTGCTGCCCCAGGAACTGCAGCAATTACACAGAATTTTACCTGAGGAGGGTTAGCATCAACTAATGCCTTTGAATGTTTCAGCGTTTTGACAGGTTGCTTACTGATTTTTATTTGGACAGACAGCTAGTTCATGTTTTGTGTCTTTTGGCTTTGCAGAAAAGGAGATTGTAAGAACAGTTTTGAGTAAAGATGTGTACCCAAACAACAATGAGAAAGTGTGTAAACTCCCAGCGGTTGGGCTTAAGTCCTGCTCACCAGAGAGGATATCAAGCTGGCCAGGACCTCTCTGAACCTCATGGCTTATATTAGTTGTTTCTTTATCTGTCTTTGTATTTTGTGTGTTTTTATGTAATTTATTTTCATGGTAGGGGTAAAACTGTAATAAATAACATGACATAATATAACCAATATACATAAATTAACAGAATTAGATTGCTGTCATTTTTGTGTGGAACTTGTGTGTTGTGATAATTAAACATCTGCCTGATGAAAAAATATTTGTCTGCCATGTTTCACCCCCCCTCCTTTTTTTCTGCTATCTGGCGTTATGCAGTATGTTCTATCTGCACAGAATATGACAAGCACTAAAACTTTATTATCTTTTGCTTTGTAAAATACTGTTTTGCAAGTCCTTCCAAAAGGAATATTATATTTTGGAATAATTTATTCATGCTCTTGGTAGTTGCAATTCAACATTAATGAGATGAATTAAACAATGATTACCTGAAGATTGCTAGTAGGGTAGCTCATTATGACAAGTAGGAAATATCCATCAGAATGGACTACTTGTTCTATAAATGCAGTTAAAAGTAGGGAAGCTTATTCTGTCAGGTAGGAAATATCTATCAGAATGCACTACTTCATCCATAAATGTAGTTTAAAGTAGAGCAGCTCATTCTGTCAGGTAGGAAATATTGCAACCCAGTCTCATGGCAGTTCGTGAAATAGTCACGTCATTTAGTCTATTGATTTGTGTACATTGACACGTTTATCAAATTTTTTTGTGGTGGCCAGCACGTTTTTTAAACTAATGTATTTCAATGGAAAGCACTTTTTGTGATCACAGCACGACTAGGGTAGCGAGTAGCCTAGTATGAAATGCTGAAATTCCGCGTAGGGAGGTTGGTCGGGGGGGTGGATGGGTCAAACACAGGACTTTCACCCCGGAGACCGGGGAACGTTTCCTACGTGTGACCTTTCCTTTCCTCGTTCTTTTCCTAAACCCAGCTGTCCCGTGTCCCTCAGAGACCGCGATCATGTCCCGGCGTGTGACCTTTCCTTTCCCCTTTCTTCTTTTCCTAAACCCAACCTCCGTATAGATTCCCATTACGTGCTGACCACCACGAAAAAAAACCGAGATAAACGTGTCCATGTACACGAATCAATAGATTACAAATTACATGACCATTTCACAAACTGCTGTGAGACTGTGTTGAATATCTATCAGAATAGCATACTTCCTCTATAAATGTGGTTAAAAGTAGGGCTCATTATGACAGGTAGGAAATATCTATCAGAATGGACTACTTCCTCTATACATGTAGATAATGTATTAAAGTATAATATAAACAGTGCAATTTATTGTTTCTTTTAAACAAGATTGAATATGGCTTTAACAAAGCTATTTCTCTCTTTGTAAGTGCAGCCTTCTGTCTTTAGTTTTGCAGTCCCAGTTGTCACTCTTGGTATCTTAGTTACCATGGGGCCACCTACTCTGCTCAGGTGTAATGTTAGAGCGAGTGTCAGGTAGACTAATGTGAGATCTGTCTTATTAACATCTGTTTGGGTGTCTGAGGAAATGTGCTGCACTAAAGTCTGCTTTTTACATCACATCAACCTTTAAGATACACCATCTAACAAGGATGCCATTTGGCAAAAAGACCCGCTCTTCTTCAGCTTCAGGAAGATTAGAAACCCAACATGTGACCAGGTAATCTGCTGCTTTGTTGCTCTCCTTACCACCAGTATCAAATCACACGTCTTTGTTGAGTTTTGTTAATACCAGTTTTATCTTTATTTCTAGAGTTTTAATGTCTGGATAAGGGATAATGGGACCATAGGTTGAGGCCTTGCCTTGTCATATTCAGACAATGTTTACTGTTGTCATGGTGCTTGAGTTGCATCTGTGGCAACACTGAGCAGTTACCATGTAGTACAGGAAGTCTGGTCACCTGGAACTTACACTCCAAATAGATTGATGAGTAGTTTACACTTAAAAAAAAAAGTCTGTAACCATGTTGGCTACCTAGCGTCAAGTAATAATAATGATCAACAATAATGATCTTCTGATATACATTTAATGAGTGCCGAAAAACAATGTTTACCCATAATAACAATGCACTATAGGAACGGTGCATGCATTTAATCAAAACAACATCTCAAATCCTCCAGCATCCTGTCTGAACTGTGGAGTGCAGGGGAGAGGACGAGAAGCACTTCTGGGCCAGGCTGTCGGGGTGAGAAAGTCACAGATGACTTCTCAGCATCAAGACGAGGGGGTGTCAGCGAGGACAGACAAGAACAGCCTGAATGGTTGGTTCGAGAGCTGCTGAGACAGAACAGGCGGAGACACTCTGTCACACTTGGAGATGAGGTTCAAATCAAGAGACGACAACACAGTATTGACTTAACTCTCAGACTCTGCAGCCTCAAGGTACACAACATATATTTGTTATATTAAATGTGAAATCAGACAAGTAAATGTGAAATATTTCAACCTATCTCTGCATCTGAAAAGTTATAGTAAATATGGATTATTTCACTGCCATGGATTTCCCATTGAGTCTACATTCTTAAAGTTGCTGCATTTAGCCTCAAGGTGTCACTAGAGTGCTACATTGGTTCACTCACCATTATAAAGACTCTTTCCAAAGTGCTTAAACTCAACTACAGCTGAAGCACATCTCACTCACAAGGTGAACGGCAGAATAAATGTAAGGTAATGTCAAAAGTGCCATTTTAAATCAAGTTGATGATCAATTTACTTGCAGCATGACAGCGCATCGGGCAGGACAATCTGTCCCACAGCCAGGGATGCCCATGTTTCAGGCCAAAGTAAAACCAACATAGTTGCTGGGCCAACTACTTAAAAGGACCCCTATATATTCAAATTCAAGCTTTCACGCTGACAGGAATGATGGACTGATATAGGAGGCTGGAGTTTCAGTTGCAGATGTCAGTCACACTCCTGCTTAATGTAATGAGCAATGTGCCATGACAGATTAATGTTCTAATAAAGGGATTTGGAAAGCAGTGGAGGTGATGTGAACACCTTCTGCACTTCCATCTCTTTGACTGATAAAACAATTATCTCTGCAATTCAGCAGAGATACCCTCGACTCTAGTAACATCCATGAGGAAGTAGGCTGTTTATCCCTGTTATTTATTAATGATAGTCTAGTTTGAAGAGTGTCATGGATCAAGGACCCGTTGCTAGGAAACCGTGGCAAATTGTAGAGAGGCCATTAACACCATGAGAGCATGGCCCATCATCAGGCCTTGAGCAAGCATCTCAGAGACATATCATAGCCAGTGATGGCTTGCAGTGACCTTTACAGATAGTCATTAATACTCAGAGGTGGAGCCCTAATAATGTGTGTTGATAATTACATAGTATTAATATCTCCTCTCTAGCACTCAGACTTTGTGAACTGCCTGGTGAGTAGACTGAAAAAAATTGGAAGGAGCATTTTTACCAGTAAAACTTTATTACTGGTATTATTGTGCTATTTTCTTAGAATTATTATTATTATTATCAACCTGTAATATTAATTGGCTCATGTCATCATCATATAATGTCCCCATTCTTCCTTTCCAATAAGATTGATGAGACGATATCACTCAACAACCTCCAGAAATTGAAACAAGCATTTGAGGTACTGTATGAAGTACATCTTTTTTAAATCACACTGACAGTCTGACTATTCATTTCTGGAAGATTTAATTGTATTTTTCCCTGTAAAGGATTTTGAAACGGGTGGCTTGAGATCCATTGATGCGAAGAATTTTGGCCATATAGTAAAGAAGTGTTTGGGTTTGCCGAAGACAGTAAGACAGTGTGACATTTCTCTTCATATCTTACTCTCTCTCTCTCTCTCTCTCTCTCTCTCAGATTCTCACATCTCTGCATTCTCTGTGTCTCACTTCTTTGCAAATGACAACAAGCTTACCTGAATAATTGACAATAAACGTTATTGTTCTTTATTCTTTTGTTCTTTGAATTTCACAGAGCAATGCACATATTCAAGGGTTATTTAAGAAGATTGATTATTCAGGCCAAGGAAGGATTTCATGGGTGAGATGAAATTCATATTTGTTTCTTATGGAGCATGCAGCATTTTATTAAAGAGATTGCCTTAGTTATGACACTTCTCTTGCATGCTAAAACCAGGAATAAATTGCAATAAAAAGTTAGGCCACTATGATGTGACAGGGTTATTTTGACAACTGTAATGCAGTAAGGATTTGTAGCAAGTGTAACTGGAACTCACTGGAACTCATTAGCTTTTCTAATGCCAAGTTGACTGTGCAATAACACATTTGTCTTGTGTTGACTCAAAGGAGATTGTGTCCCAAGTGATAGTCTGCATTGTATTCACTCTTGACTCTTAACTTATTGATCTTGTCAGTGTTTTTTCTTCAGCTGGATAATTAGTCGATTTTAACAGGTTTTATGGATTGTAAAGCTGAAAAATAATGTCCTGGTTTGCAAATTTTAAAGAAGTGATTTGAAAATATTTCCAGTTAGTAACACTTGAGTATGGTTTGTTTTTTAATTTGCAGAGTAAAATCTGCAAAACTGCACTCGCAAGGGTGTATTTTTCCCTGGTGATAGGGGATACACGTCCGCCTCACTTATCAAAATCCTATTTTTATGCTATAATTGAACATGATTAAAATATTAAATATAAGACAGTGAATGACCTATCTGTCATAAAGTATGACAAAAATCAAACAAAAATCTGACTTTAAATAAGGTTAGTAAATTAATAAAAGCCTACAGCAATTACACAGAATTTCTGATTTTGATTGATAGAATTTATCTATGGTTATAGAAGACCATCCAAAGTGTGTGTAAACACTTATCTCCAACATGATCCCTGATGTCACCACCATTTCTACTGTTACTACTGTTAATTTGAAAAGCATGTTGTGGTCATTTCTAGATTGACATGCATAGTTAAAATGTAGGAAATAACATCATCATCTACACGCTTTCATTTTTTTGTTTTATTTTTGAAGCCTTTTGTCTTGCCCGCACTTAACTAAACTTAAGCCCTTGCAAATAACCATGATAACATTTTTTGACTATCAACACTCAGGATAGTCAACCTGAACATTACCTGTTTAACACAAATTCATGTGACGCAGGGCGAGTTCAGCACACACATGATGCAGGAGTACAAAGAGAAGCAGGAAACTGCAAGGCGCAGTAAGCAGGTGGCTTTCACCCTGCCAGCCACGATGAAGGCGTTGGGTCATGGCATCCCCATCGTCAACATCCACTCCACCCATGATGGGACCGTCGTAACAGTGCGAGAAGACGGGGTTGTTTGCTACTGGAGCCCTGAACTCAAACCACTGAAGACCAAAAACATGTTTGTATGTTTTAACTTTTGTACATTTACCTGAACACTTTAAAGACAAGTCTGGTGTCATTCTATATTTTTCTTATTGTCAGCAAATCCCTAGTCTAGCATTGCTAGACCTATCTCCACAGCGATGTGGAGTAACGTCTGGCTACACCACAGATTCATTCTGGGATAGGAGAAAAAAACGCTCTGGCTTGTTTGCGTTTCTTTAAACCAATCACAATCGTTTTGGGCACAGCGACGGTGCCTCTGCAAAATAGTCTCAGGAAGGAACTTGTTTTGGTGGAACATTTGCACCCCACAAAAGAAAACGCCACATACAATATTAAATGAGGTTAACTGTTCACACAATACAGTAACGTGAGCTATATAAATTAGCTGATACATGGTTAAACCTCATTTCTTACCAGTGTATCTCCGTGTGTACTTTGTCCACAGCAGTCCCATCAATCGGTCCCAAAACCTCCCAGTTAGAGAGGAAATCTCGTAAACATATTCTTTGTAAATCTTTACAATCAAATAACCAAGCAGGCCTGCCTTACTGCACGTTCCAATTTCTTTACAAAACTTGCCATTTTCAGTGTGTAGTTGCTAGCTCGAAATGTGTTGTTGTTTCCCGTAGCGAAGAGATTTTGAGAACGGCAACACACAGAGAGCGGAAGGAGAGGGACAAAGCCTGACATTTGGCGCGTGAGCCACACCCCGGATGTCATCCTGGAAATGTACTTTGCATCCAGACTAACAATTCCCATATAAAGATCAAAACCAACGTGTATTACTCCATCTTTCAATACCCTGTCTGTGGCAGTCAAGCCCAAGCCCATTGGTTTCTACTGAATACACAGATCTGAACATACATGTAGTGCAACCACATAGCTCATCAATGTAGTTTTTGGACAACAATGGAGTATATATATATATATATATATATATATATATATATATATATATATATATGATATATTTAGTAAGCATACTATATTATATACTTTATTCATTGGCAACTTACGGCTGAATCTTCACAAATCTTCTGTATAGTCTATTTTATCGTTGTCATGATTGTGGCTTCTGTTATGTTCTGTTTCCTGTTTTATTTTGAAGTCTGTCTTGTCTCCCTTGTCTTGTCTAGTTTACTTCCTGTCCTTGGTTTTCCCTCCCTTGTGATTGTCTGATTTGTTTCACCTGTTGTATCACCTGTCCCTTGTTAGTCCTCGTTACCTCTTGTATTTAGTCTCTCTGTTTCCTTGGTCTCTTGTCGGTTCGTTGTTTTCCTGTCAGTCCTGTGTGAGTCCTTGTCGTTTATAGTTTTGAATTTGTTAGTTGTGTGAGTTTAAATAAAGAGTTTGTTCTGCACATTCGCTGGAGGAGTCTTTCATTTGGGTCCACCTGCTGCAACCCCTGACAATCGTATTGCATCAAATCTACCTCTGCCTATGAAACATGGAGTGTTTGTGACATATTGATTTGTTCATATCTTACAGAAGGAAGAACCTGCAAACAGGAAGTCAAAGTGGGCAAGTGATTTTACTCTGATGACAGAGTTCAACAAGCTGATGATCGGAACAGGGTAATATGATAAATAAAAATGACTTAAAGACCAAAGGAGTTATTGCGTACATTGATTAGGCTTACTCTTACTGCAGGTTCCAGACTATTGTGTCTCTTTGTTATCTTGCAGGGACAGAGAGATCCAACTTTATGAGCTTTCCACTCTGGAGCCTTATTGCCAGATCAATGCACTAGACACAGTGCCTTTGACATTAGATTACGGGTGAGCAACATAACTGCATGTTAACATTTGTTCCAAATGTCACAATAAGTCACATTAATGGGTTTTTTTTTCTTCCCAATTTCTCAATAGCTACACTGGCCCTGATAAATGTTGTGTTCTGTATGGAGACACGGAGGTAGGTCCTTTTGTTCAAACCTGATCTGATTCTCAAACAAGAATCATTTATTATATTCCACCAGATTAATACTGGCAGAGGTTACTTCTTTCAGGGATGTGTGACTATCATTTTAATAGCCTCTGTTGGAGATACCCTCAGGTAATTATGCTTTTCTAAATACTTACTACACACATGCATTCTTATTTCAGTTATTCAATTAGCCATTATACAAATGTTGAATTATCTAATGTTCAGATAGCATAATGCAATTTTCATATTTTCTTGAAAATATAACAATGTATTGATCAAGTAACAAAAATATGAAATATTGAGCTTTGATAGGCAGATTTCTGGAGCAGTATAAGGAAATATGTTTTGCCTTCAATCACATTGAGTACTAAAATGTCTCCAATTCAGTAAGAAAATTGTTAATTTATTAAGTAGCTATTACTGAGAGGATGTATTCCGCTGTATATCAGATGTGTAGCTGTGAAATTCATATTTCTTTAAATTTCATTAAAGCAAATGCATTGGATTTTATAATTCCCCCAAGCTATACTGTACAAACCTTTGGGAATGTGTCATACAGTATATTAGTTGTTCCAATGAGTCAGTACTCCATTGACTGGTAGATCATTGAATTGCACCAGTATCCTGGCCAATGCCATTTCAAAAGCTATTTTGTATTTCTCTTTTTTCAGTTAAATGTGGCACATTTCAATGTATTCATGATGAAAGCACATGTATGTGAGATTGATAGAGGAAGTGTCTTTCACAGTAGGGATTGTGCACTTTTTCTGGTTATAGCAGATAACTGAGTCTATGGACTCTGTGAACTACTTACTGAAAGTCAGGTATTCAGTCAACTATCACAGAAACCATGTGGTGGAAAATGATACCTTTGCTTATATGTCCCATGCCAATCAAATAAATTATATGTATGGCACAGGCTTTGTGTCTCAGAAAATATGACACAGTTTCAGGCCTGATTGCACATTCTCTTTTTTTTTATAGATTATGGAATAAATTACCAAAGATTGAAAATATGCCCAACATAGCGGTTGACAATGCAGTGCTTTCCCCGAATGTGACATTTGTCAGATGGAAGGTTCATCAGGACTGGGTAACACAGGTGACATTTTACCTTTCCACTTCCACACTTCCATTACAAAGAAATTAATTTAAGTCAAATGACATATTACAATATCTGCAGAAGTTGTGTACCAAGTTGTTTTCAGTGGTGTGGCATTTTACATCCTGAAACAGACTAGCAAGCAACTAACTCTTCTCTTTAACTGTAGGCAAAATATTTTCAAGGTTTTCAAGCTGTTGTCTCCTCATCTAATGAAGAATCGTCCTCCCTCGTTATAGGTAAATTAATCGACCTAAAACACAAACTTATGTCTGTTCTTACATATGCATATTCTCCGTGACTGATTTAAGATTCCGATAAAAAGTGATGAATGTTGAAAATGATGATAAAAAAGGCATTTGGTCCTTTAACTCTTCCGTGTGCGTTAATTATACTGGGTGTTGAACATTACTCAGCCTGGTAGGAGAGCTGTGGGGGATGACTCATGATGACTCATCTATCACAAATTCACCAATCAATGCCAGCACGTGTGTGTGTGTTTGTGTGTGTGCGTGGTTTGCCACGTCCACTTGCCAGTTTTGTCATTTGTTCAGATAATAGCTTACCCTTTCTCCACAAAGCATGTTTGATCGATGCTCACACACATGGCCTGGCAATAAAATGCTTTTTCTTCTTCTTCTTGAGGCCGTGTGCTGCCTTTAACAGACGCTGAGCAGCAGCTGGGTGAGATCAGAGAGGCCTGCTACGAAGGTAAGACCAAGAAGGTCCAACTGAGCTGGACTCCACAGCTCCGGGCAGCATGTGACCAGACCGTTTTCACCATCTACAAAGGTGTCAAGACCTTTGACCTTTGTCAGAAGCACAGCTTGCTGGTCACTGGAGGCATGGACAGACGCATACGCATGTGGAACCCACATTTTTCGGGGTGAGTAGCCAGAAGTCAGTGGTCTTTCTTCAATACAATTAACATGACATTTAAAGGCCTCCTCCTAGTGGTTCTGTTTTTATTTTTTCAGGAAACCGACCAGCATTTTGAAAGGACACTCTGCTCCCATCATCTACCTCTGCATCTTCTCAGAGGACAGTCAGATCTTCTCTGTCTCCATAGACAGAACCGTGAAAGTAATTCATGACTCATTTTTGTGTTTCGCTGATTTTGTATGTTCTAAATCAGCGGTTCCCAAACTTTTTAGGCAACGCATCCTGACCGGGTTGATGCACCCCCTATCTTTTTTTCGATCTTTTCTTTTTATGGCCAAATTAAATTAAGGGGCTTTTGGCTTACATTGGCATGCTTTGTGTTCAGGTGGCGACGTAGATAAGAGGGCTTCATACACACCACACACTGTGGCTTTGGGCAATCTGCACCGCCAGTCCAAGTGAAGCCCAGACCGAAATAAGTTTCATCATATTTCTTTTGTTTTCTTCCAGTCTGATGCCCAGTCTCATTGCCTCTTTCCCTTACTTGCCTGGATGATGAGCGTATGTCCTCTTGATTTGCCTGTGCTCTCTGATTCTGCTTTTCGGTCTCTCTAATCTCATCTTTCTCTGTCTCCCGCTCAGTTTTTGGCCCAACGCATCTCTCTGTTTCGCTCGCCTCCAATTCCTCAGTCTCTCTCTTTCTAGCTCCTCTTTCATGACTAATAACTTTAGATGTCCCACCTGACAGTTTCCCTGATTTTAGCCAGTTGTGCATATTTGCGTAAATAAACTATTTCAGCTAGTAGGCTAGCTAGTAGGCATACATAGGTAACGTTAAAGCTAGCAATGTTACCCTACACGTACATTATGTAAAGACAGGCTGACTGGCAGGAACTGAAGTGCATTTTGGGTACATTTATCCATTTGTTAAAATGCAAGTTTTTAATTTAAAATTTATAAAGCAATGTTTTCAATTTTAGGGTTTTATTTCATGAAAAATCCCACTAAAAAGTATTGGTGTAGTTATTACACCATTACATTTTTCCTCTCGTGCACCCCCTAGAGGCACCTCAAGCACCCCAAGGGGTGCGTGCACTAGTGATGGCCAAATGAAGCTTTGTGAAGCATTGTCTTTATTTTCTGATCCCACTAGATTCAACAAAGGGTTGAGAATACACTGAATTGCAATGCCTTAGGCCTTTCTCTTCAGACCAAGAGCGCGCCATCTAGTGGGCTCAGAAAATAAAGACAATGCTTCACAAAGCTTCATTTGGCCATTACTAGCGCGCACCACTCTTTGGGAATCGTTGTTCTAAATGATCCATAGAAGTACAGCATTCATATTACTGTATATGCATTAACCACATTTTAACCAGCTTCGGTGGAAATACATTTACACAAGTTTTGTACTTCAGTAAAAGTTTGAGACACATTTTACAGTACTTGAGTTTTTACATATTATACTCCACTATGACCGGTAAAGTTACTACTTACTTTTAAGATTAAGGTTTTACCCAGACACGTATAATCAGTTTATAAAACCTGATGTTGAATTGAAGATTAAACTACAGAATAAATTACCTCCACCCCAACCAGCTACAATGTTGAAATGCTGCTTACATACATTAATTATAAAGATGCCATGGTATAATATAACACAGACAGGAGCCATTCTGCATGATAAGTTTAGTATTTTGATACTTTAAGTACCCATTATTGCCAATGCTTCATTACTTCTACTTGTAATGGAGTAGTTTGGTATTGCTTTTGCTTAGGTGAATTATGTGACTACTTCTTCTATCGCTGTTCACTGTTCCCATTTCAGATTTGGGATATTCAAGATCAGTGTTGCCTGTTTACAGCAGACCCCAAAGCCAGCGGGATTCATGGTGACATATCTGCATGCTCGTACTCCTCTGCTGTGGAATCCTTTTACATTGCAGCAGACTGTATGGCTGTGCTCTCCCTGAAGATAAGGTTGGCTGTCGTGCCTTTGTGCTTTATTCATCATATAACCCAATGTACTCTGAAGATATTTTGAAAACATATTCCTCAACTGAACTAATTTAAGAACGTTTATGAAATTCTAAAACAAAAAGACAGCTGATGCTTTTGAAGATTTGCTATTGAGGGATTAACCTCTCACTTTCACCCAAAAAGATACAATAACTACGATTTTAGTTTCTTCAGAGATGACTGCAGCAGTTTAATATTCATCTCCCTTTTATTCATTTGATTATCTCTTGCCTCTGTAAGGCCACGGCTTCACAGCCGTCTGACAGTTTCACATAATGAGACTGTAACGTGCTGCGGCTACAATGAGGAGTTCCGTCAAGTTGTCAGCTGCACTGAGGGATCTGTGAGTAAATATGTGCTTTACAGCATCACACACGCAGATGACCCAACTTCACATTTCCACAAAATGAAAAAATGAATCCAGCCTGTGTTAAAACAGGAACATAATCATATTTATCTGATATGTAACAACTGTACAATTAACTCAAAATGTTCCTTGTTTCAGGTTGTAAAAGTCTGGGATTTTGACACTGGGCGTCAGGTTTTCGAGTTTGGAGGCACACACAACCTTTCTGCCATCACATGCATGACTTTTGACCCCAAAGGGAGGAGGTACAGTACATGAAGCAGCTTGTGAATATAATATTTAGCCACTACTTCATCATCCTACATTATGTTCTTGTGTTTGCAGACTCGTCACAGGTGGAAGAGATGGCTGTTTAAAGATCTGGAACTTCAACAATGGTCAGTGCCTAAAGACACTAAAGAAGGGTATGTATTGTACATTTTCATTACTTCCTCAAAACAGAAAGTTGGAAATACTAAACTATCTAATAATTTTGAAGAATCTTTCAATCTTTCCTGTAGATGGTGAATGTCATGAAGTGTGCAACTGCATCTTTCTGCAAGTTCACAGGAATGTGTGAGTAATGATGTGATATTTGCCAAGTGTTCTTGGCTCAGTATACATTTTAATTCAAGTTGAGCTTGTGCAATTTTTTGTTTGAAGCTATGTGATGTCTGTCGGCCGGGACCGGATGATTGGCATTTACCCAGTGAGTACAAAAGACACGAGTTCTGCTAGGTTTTATTTGTCAGTTGTGTGTCAGAAATCCCATTCCAATTATTTCTCCAATTCCTCCATCCCTCCATCGTATCGCATACCATTTGCATTTGTTTACATTGTCATTACCAGCTGAACTCCATTCTGAAATAGCAAAAGATCTACTGAGAGTTCATGCTGTGTATATAGCCTGTTTTGAATTTCATTTTAGAACCAGAAAGTAGTGTGCACATTTTTTGCTGCATGACACTTCTTGTCATTGTCTGGTTAATAGGAATTTTAATGTGCTACATGGATTTTCTACCAGCAATGTTTCTGATTCAGATATAACAAAATGTATTGATATTGAGATGTTTTCTGACGTGCATCTGTATTTTGTCAGGACATACCTGAGGACCTTCATCACGTCCAGAGGCCGCAGCCTTCGTGGCAGGATGATCTGGTGATTAATGAACAGACAATTGTCTTGACGATAACTTTGAGAATAGATGTTCAGGCAGACCAAAATAATAAGGTAGGCCACTGTAGTTCAGTGTGCTCCGGCTGAGAGTTAGCATTCCCCCTGTGCCATTTATTTCAGGCGGACGAGATAACAACGTTAGAATCATTGGATGGATCCAATCGTTATCCTTCCATTTCTAAAAAGCACAGCTCTGTGTTTAAAGTGACAAGAGGACAAATTGGGTGTTTTTGTTGTGAACTGAATGCATGATGCATGATCACAAACACATCAGGCAGGTGAGCTTTGTAATTATTCAATTAGCACTGCATTCATCTCATTTGGTTGCTACTATGTATTTTTATATATAAAAATATTTTTAGAAAATCTACATTTTTCTAGTGATGGAAAGAAATGACGTATTTTGACTTAAGTACAACTTTAAGGTATTTCAGGTACTTCACCGGAGTATACTTTGTAGTTCCTCTCCACTACATTTCAGAGACAAATATTGTGCTTTTTACTCCATTACATTTTTATGACAGCGGTGGTTACAAGGATCCAGATTTTACATATAAAACATAACTCATGATGCATTTATATAAAATAATTTTAAAAAAGCTCTGCAGTACACCATTTAAACACTCATCATTGTGCATTATATAGAGGTGCTTGGCCAGTTCTTTCTAGCTCTACCTCAGTCACTGGTGCACCTTCAGGCCTGTAAAGATAAAGCTTCCCTGCTGGTTGTGTGTTCATATTACACAGACACACGGAGGACACTGTAGTCTTTGGTCCTAAGACTCCTTTTTGCTGACTTGCTAGAAATCTCAGAGAGAGATGGGTAACAAAGCCTCCTTGATCTCTGCCCTACTGTGAAGCATCGCCTGCAGACTTTTTAACTCAAGCAAGTTACCCCATCCCTTTTATTCTCCCTGTGTCCCATTTCTCTCAGTTTTCAGAATTTCTATTACAAACTGTGAAATGTTTTAGTTTCTTGCCGTCTTCCTGTACGCATGTTGTGTATATATACTAATTTATATAATTTAATATAGAATATTTTCAACACATCATTGGTGTTGTCCTCACATCACATAGTTTTGCTAAGTTTTTTGCTTTGTCTAACTCCCAGTGCAGCCAAGCTTTGGCCTGTCAGTGTACCTGTCGTTTGTGCAGGCTCTGCTCCTGAGAGTCTGAGCTCTCACTGAAATATAAAGATGCTTTTATCACTGACTCCGTTCAGAACACAAGGTGTGCAGCAAATGCCCTATGTGCACTCCACCACAGTGTCTTATAGGGTTAGCTCAGTATTTTATCCCCTGCAGTTTTTCTCCCATATGAACTGAGAGATCAAGCTGTCGAGTGAGTGGACATTTTTTTGGGAATAAAGAGGGGTATGGATTGAAAGAGGAATTTGGGAAGCACATTAATTTTAATACAGTTTATCCTGCCAGCCAGACATAAAGGTATGGAGACCAACTGTGGAAGTCTTGAGTCAGTCGACCAAGCAGAGGGGAGAAATTACATTTGAACAAATCAGAGTGGTTTGTGGTTACACAGATACCTAAATATTTAAAATTACTTAAAGACGTCTTAAATGGCAAGTCCGAGAGGGGATAGGCTGCGGCTGCAGCATTAATGGGCATAAGCTCAATATCAGGATTAGTTTAAGAACAAAAGTGTAGGCTCATGATTATTGTGTATTCAAAAAGAAACACATCTTTCTCAAACAGCACCTTAATAAATGCAGATGATTAGATCCTCTAAAATGTCACAGTTTAGTAATCCAGGGCACGTCAGATAGCTGCTAACACCATTGGCATTCTTTAAGGATTCTATTTCTCATCATTGAGGATCTATAGTTTTTATATAGTTTATAATATATATAACAACTATGCTGTATCAATAAGCAAGACTCCAGCAATCCTAGAGGCTCTGTGAGGTTGTACTAAGGCAGTGGTGCGTCGAGCTAAATGCTAATGTGCATTAGCATGCTGAGGTTGGTATAAGCTGGTATAACGTTTACAAAACTCACAATCTTAGTTTAGTGTTGTTAGCTTTAACATTTGCTAATTATCACTAAACATAAAGTACAGCTGAGGTAGATGGGTGTCATTAGTTTTGCAGGTACTTGGTCACAGAACAAAGTATGGGACAAATTAACGTGTTGTCCTAATGCCTGGTGGCGCTAGTCAAAATGTCAGGGGATCACCAAAAATCATGTG
Organism: Perca schrenkii; assembly: GCA_025617405.1. Classification (NCBI taxonomy): domain Eukaryota; kingdom Metazoa; phylum Chordata; class Actinopteri; order Perciformes; family Percidae; genus Perca; species Perca schrenkii. The sequence continues at coordinate 40,225,279 of CM046789.1, read as the reverse complement.
GATTTATCGTCCAAGCACCATGGATAGTTGTACCGAATTGCATGGCAATCAATTAAGTAATTGTTAGGATATTTCACAAACAACTAAACTCATTTTCCTAAACATTTCTACTATTCTAAATATACTTTTTTACCAGGTAAAATCACCAACTACAATAATGAATGCAGCTTAATGCTCTCAACACTGTCTCTTTAGTCCTCAATAATATCACACAGACTAGAGTTCCTTTATCTGATTTGACCAGTATAAAGTGGTCCGACTACCTCTGACAGCAGGGCAGTTCGCTCTCTACATGAGCTGTAGGAGGGAACATTGATTCTAAGTATTGCTGTATGATGATTGTAGGAGGTGCAGCTGAGTCCCCTTCCATCTCTGTCATTATGGTTATGGCTGGAGGTTACACTCACCCCCAAAGAGGCCCATTAACAGAGCAGAAATAATGCATTACAGAGGCCAGTATGGAACGTGACGCCTTTGTTTATCTACAGAGCCCTCTCTTGGAATTGTTTTTCATTAATGGCCTGCAGGAGGAAGATCAATGGGTTGTTCTGTAGATATTAGTGTCTTTCCTCTTTCTACCGAGCCTTGGGTTCACTGTGATTTTTTTTTTCTGTTTCTCCAGATGGTCAGTGTTGTGTTGCATCTCATTAATATTTTAAAACATGTCCCAGTTCAGCTAAATTTTGTGCTTGGTCTTTGAATATATTGTACAGTAATTTCATTAATCAGTGCCTATGTCAAAATTGCCATCTGCTTTTCCTGATTTGTGTACGGTTTCTTGTTGGCAGCATGGCTCCACGTAACATACTTCAGCATACTCGCACAAGATGGATTGCTTTGTATCAATGTGAAATACAGTGGCAGGAGTCATGTTTGGCTTGTTTGCTCAGGGGTTTGACATCAAATCAGTTGATTTAAAATGTGTGACACACTTTGCCAGAGTGCTGTAAGAAAAAGCAAGACTTCAATGAAACCTCTTTGATATTCATACACAGTCAAAACATTGTTCACCCACCAATCTCTCAACTGTTGAATAAGACTCCTTGAAGTTTTGGTGCACACCTCTTTTTACTTATTCTGTGTGTTGTGCAAACTCCTTGATCATTTCTTTAATTGGTATAGTTAAAATAGTGGGAAATATGCACTATTTCGCTTTCATTTCCCTTTTTGCACCGATCAAAGAAACAAGATATCCCATGTTAATTAGTGAGCTTTAGAGGTGCTAGCTTTTTTTGTCAATAAGGTTCTCAACAAGTATTTATTTAAGGTTCAGTACCATTAGTTCCATATCAGGCTTTATCTGTTAGAAAATACTATTTGGTTTTGAAACTTTCCTTGCCAGTGTCATCTTTGAACACATTTCTACAGTTGGTTAAAAACATGCTAGCCTGGGAAAACCCTGACAAACTTCTGGCAAATTTGAGATTTGCTCTGCAAGTCAGCCTAGCCAAGAGCCCATTCATGGCCATTTCCAAATTTCGGCACCAATCACAACCGTTGAGGCGGGCTTTACACAATGACGATAGCGCAGCGACGGCAAGCAGCTTTTTGCTTGCAGCAACCCGTTGATGCCGCTCGCTGTCGCTGCTACGTCACCCGGATCGTTGGTCTGATTGGTTGAAGGACTATCCAATTGCGCCCAGAGGCATTTGAGTGGCATCCGTTGGTGACGCCCCTTTGGAAATGGGCTGTGGATGAACGTTCCCCAGACCCACACTCAGTTACAACTGAGAAGGGTCTGGTGTCATCCAGGCTAAAAACATGCTGAAGTGATAGGAAATGTAATACACTATCTTTTTTACGTACAAACAAAGACAACAATCTTTCATAAATTGGAAACTAATGGAAATAGAACTACTGTGGTTGAACTATTGAGCTTCTTATCCTGTTTAGAGAGACTCACACTTTGTCTTTCCTCAGAAAAATGGCCATAAGGACGACATCCTTTGTGTGGCGCAGTGTCCTCCATCTCTCATCGCCACCAGCAGCTATGATGGAGAGATAATAGTGTGGAATGTGGTGTCTGGACGTATACAGTGTCGGTTTGTCAGTCCTCTTCTAGCTGAACACCAAAATGTTGAAGGTGATTTTGGAGCAAAGTGAATGACAAATATAGTTAATAAAAACTCTGATGTGTTCAGAACATTGCATTTGTTTGATGTTTTTTTTGTCTGTTACACAGGACTGGATACAAGTGTTCCAAGCATCATTTTCCTAAAGAACTCCAAGTTACAGCACTTTTTCTCGACTACAGCTCTGCTGTCGTCTGGAGCCATGGGTCAGTGTTAACAACAGCACTGATTACAGCGCATGATTGCATTTTACAACCTTTCACAATGTCTTTCAATACACTGTTAATTATGTGTTTTCTCTTTTTAAGGTTGCATAAATCTCTGGAACGTGCTCAGTGGAGGAAAATTTGTGGGCAGCTTCAAAGCTGTAAGATACTGTATTTAACTAAACATTTCTTGGTTTCACTTTTGGATAGGCATAGGACTCCAGTTTCCCTGTTATTACTTTTATCTTCAAAATGTAAAATGTGCTGAAATCCTAAAGAAAGCAAGAATTGTGTTTTGCGGCTAGCAAACATACAATGTTAATATTTTTCACAAAAGACACAAAAAAACCTTGAAGCGCCCATATTATGCTCATTTTCAGGTTCATAACTGTATTTTAAGGTTGTACCAGAATAGGTTTACATGGTTTAATTTTCAAAAAACACAATTTTTTTTGTTGTACTGCACAGCTCTCTCTCACTGCTGTAGATCCTCTTTTCACCTGGTTTCAGTTTTAGCTACAGAGTGAGACCTCTTTTCTTCTTCTTCTTCTGTACTATCTTTGATTGCACTCGCACATGCTCAGTAGCTCAGATGTAGATCATGTCAGCTAGCTAACTCTAGAGACAGTAAAAGAAAGCTGTCAGTACCCGATCCGTTCCACCGGCTCAATTCTACTTTACTTGTGCTCATTCAAAATACAATCACTCAATATTTGTCTTTATTGTTATTACTGTAAAGTCTTAATTTAGCTGTAGCCTGCTTTTCAACGTAACCAGGGGGGTGGTGCCTGTTATTCCGAGGTGGCATGAACGCAGCATTATCATCTGCGCCTACGTCATGGCATACGTGTCATCTTGCACATGCGCAGGACGGATCGTGGCGGTGGAACGGATCGGGTACTGACAAAAGCCTGTTTCTCCAACTTTGGTCAGTTACAAGGCAGGATTAGCTGGGAGACTTCTAAATGAGGACGCACATGTAAGTAGTTCTTTTGTAGATTATGGTGAACTTGTGTGTGTTGTAGCAGTGCTTTGCTATTGAGAACAACGTAGCATGCTAGCGTTAGCATTAGCGTTAGCATGCTAGCGCTAGCATTAGCATGCTAACGCTAGCATTAGCATGCTAACGCTAACGCTACGAGCTAACGGTTGTGGTTAGCCAGCTCATTTCGGACTGTGACGTCACAGTCAGAGCCGATTTTGAACAGATCACTAGGAGACTGAAGGCAGGGCACATTCAGAAACTGTATCTCACTCAAAACACCATGGATGGATTTTTTCCAAAGTTTGTATGTGTGTGGAAGCACCAGAGACACAAAAGAACACCCCAAATCCCAGAAAAAGTGATTTTTTTTTTTTTTCATATTATGCTCATTTTCAGGTTCATACTTGTATTTAGAGGTTATATCAGAATAGGTTTACATGGTTTCATTTTCAAAAAACACCATATTTTTGCTGTACTGCAGCTCCTCTTTTCACCCTGTGTGTTGAGCTCTCTGTTTTAGCTACAGAGTGAGACATCTCACTTCTGTTCCGTCTTTGTTGGGAGTCGCACATGTGCAGTAGCTAGGTAAGGACTACTAGCCAGTCAGAAGCAGAGTATGAGGGCGTGCCCTGACAGTACCTAGGTAAGGACTATTAGCCAGTCAGAAGCAGAGTATGAGGGCGTGCCCTGACAGTACCTAGATAAGGACTACTAGCCAGTCAGAAGCAGAGTATGAGGGCGGGCCCTGACAGTAGCTAGATAAGGACTACTAGCCAGTCAGAAGCAGAGTATGAGGGCGTGCCCTGACAGTACCTAGGTAAGGACTACTAGCCAGTCAGAAGCAGAGTATGAGGGCGGGCCCTGACAGTAGCTAGGTAAGGGCTACTAGCCAGTCAGAAGCAGAGTATGAGGGCGTGCCCTGACAGTACCTAGATAAGGACTACTAGCCAGTCAGAAGCAGAGTATGAGGGCGTGCCCTGACAGTACCTAGGTATGGACTACTAGCCAGTCAGAAGCAGAGTATGAGGGCAGGCCCTGACAGTAGCTAGGTAAGGGCTACTAGCCAGTCAGAAGCAGAGTATGAGGGTGTGCCCTGACAGTACCTAGGTAAGGACTACTAGCCAGTCAGAAGCAGAGTATGAGGGCGTGCCCTGACAGTACCTAGATAAGGACTACTAGCCAGTCAGAAGCAGAGTATGAGGGCGGGCCCTGACAGTAGCTAGATAAGGACTACTAGCCAGTCAGAAGCAGAGTATGAGGGCGTGCCCTGACAGTACCTAGGTAAGGACTACTAGCCAGTCAGAAGCAGAGTATGAGGGCGGGCCCTGACAGTAGCTAGGTAAGGGCTACTAGCCAGTCAGAAGCAGAGTATGAGGGCGTGCCCTGACAGTACCTAGATAAGGACTACTAGCCAGTCAGAAGCAGAGTATGAGGGCGTGCCCTGACAGTACCTAGGTATGGACTACTAGCCAGTCAGAAGCAGAGTATGAGGGCAGGCCCTGACAGTAGCTAGGTAAGGGCTACTAGCCAGTCAGAAGCAGAGTATGAGGGTGTGCCCTGACAGTACCTAGGTAAGGACTACTAGCCAGTCAGAAGCAGAGTATGAGGGCGTGCCCTGACAGTACCTAGGTAAGGACTACTAGCCAGTCAGAAGCAGAGTATGAGGGCGTGCCCTGACAGTACCTAGGTAAGGACTGTTTGGAGCAGTTTGTGAACAGTGTTTTCTGTTGGAGATGGTAAGTCCCTTTGGGGGGGACTTTGGGCTTTTTGTATTTGTAAACCTATAACATGCACAAAAAACATATATAACACAATAAAAGAAACGGAAAAAGCCAAAAAGCATAATATGAGCACTTTAAAACAACATTTTTGCTTTGCAATTATAACCCACTTGTGTTTTGTTACCTAGCAACAATGGCTCTTAACCATTTCAAGGTGCTTTTATGTTCATGTATTTTTGTTCCTTGATAATTAGTTTCTACAATTTGTTTGCCAGACATATTTTGTATGGAGTGGAATCTGGGGATATGTATTAAGTCTGTCTGCAGGGAGGGTAGCAGTTAGTCAGCCATAGCCAAATAATGAATATAAATAATTAACATGTCAGTGCTATGACTGAAAAGCACTTATTTTTTTCCATTTATTTATTATTAATTTTGCAGTCTCAATACCAACAAAAGATTACAAAACTGGCTAAAGACAAGGAAATGCTGCTGTACGCTGCTGACCGAATTGGTTACATCTATGTTTACAACATGGAGAAGTTTGCCCCTGAGCAAAAATCACCTAGAGGTTAGCTACATTATTTTCTTTCCATTGACTGAAATATGAAGAATATATGAAGAGATACTGTCATCAGAACATGCAAAATGACATGTCCTGTTTGTTTTTTCACATTCATTCAGCTGAACACTTCTGGCGTGCCCACACCAGCAGAATTACTGGGTATGTAAAATACACAACACGTTTTATAACAGTCACAAAGTCATCTTGTCTTAAGTTTCAAATTGTCGGGTAACTGCAGTCAAACAGCAATTAGACTTTGGGTGGTGTCCTAAACTTTTAGTTTTGTATGGCACTTAAAAGTCCCTGCGGGTACATCCTTAGTGTAACCAATCATTCTCAGTCTGAGGTGTCGTGGCAGCTGGAGCAGCAGAACTTCCTTCTGCTGCAGTATAGACAAACAAAGTATAGTAGAAACTGTGTGTGGGAAGGTCTTAAACAGACGATCATTATAGGCGAGATGCTGCCCGGGGTGCATCTGCCATCAGACATAGCAACAGAGTGGATGATTTAGAGTGTTCTGCCAGAAATGCCTTCTCTCATTTCATCTCATGTCTCTTTATTCTGGTCCAGCCTGCAGATTGTTGACAATGATCAAGTGGTGCTTACCTCATCCGCTGACTACACTGTGCGCCTTTGGAGTGCACATGGAGAATTCATTGGTTGGTGTCATTTTGCATCTGTCAATCCTGTCTTTCTAGACATTAATAATGTTCATGCAAACCACATTAATCTTGAGCATGGTGCAGTGCTAAAGGTGGAAATGCTGTTATTTGTGGGCATGCTCATTCCAGTGTGACGGTACACATGGCTGGATTAAACCACTAAGTGGCCTGGGGTAAAACATGAGCTGAGGGCCCTTATGGTACCCCCTTCCTCACACTCTGCATTGTGTACATGCCCTGTCACCTTTAAGTGTCCTTCAAGTAGGCTACAGTGCACACAGCAGACCACAGCTTCATTATATTTTGCCTAGAGAGCTGGTAAACAAACATTTACTCATACGTTATATGTCCTGGCTCCAGGTTTACAGTGTGGCAGTTACATTTTGGTTATCACACAAATAAAGTTAGGAATATGGACAATGTAAGCACAATATTACATAAATAAGTAAATGTATTAAGATTAGATTTTTAAATAGGCCATTAAATCAGGTAGTGATGCAGGACCTACCTAAATGCCATAACATTGCAAGCAATAAACATAATATAAATATTATTGAGCAAATAATTACCACTAACCCAATGACACAATGAAGCTGGGGATTTCAGGAGCCGTATAGTTCAACAGGAAGTTCCACTGCGCCCAGCTGTTTGTGCTAAGCTAACTGGCTGCTGGCTGTAGCTTCATATTTAATGCACAATCTACAGATAGCATTGTCAAACTCTTGTATTTCCCAAAATGTTAATCTATTCCTTAAATCAGCTACAACTCTTCTCTAAATGCTTTTTAATAGCCAAGTTAAGAGTGTGATCCCATTTTGAGACATCCACTTTTTGAAAAACTGCATCCATAGCTTCTACAAGATAACTGGGCCGAAAGCAGATAATTTTAATTTGTATATAACATTATTTTTCTTTGTACAGTAATGATCAGTTTTCAGCTTTTCCCGCTGACAGAAAGTAGACAGGAAGAATAAAAGTAAGATTCACGTCTATCTTGAAAATAGCTGCATGTAAGGAAATGCCATTAATATTTATTTGGCAAAAAAGGATAAAATATGATTGTTTTTATGTATCAATGTGGACTGTATCTGACAATAACCTGCTATAAAAATATTTAATAAAATAAAATGTCCCTGTGTGTCTGTGGGAGGTGTGCTGCAGGGCACTGCAGATAAATGATTTCAAATGGATTCAGACATTGTGACATTTTAAGAAGCCACAGCTTTGACTCTGTCACATTCCTTCAGCACCATGCCGTGCAATTTGGAAAAACATTGAAAAGGAAAATGCTGGTCTTTGTCCACAGGGACCTTTGGGCAGCCTGAGAGCTGGAGCGTCCACATCCCCTCTTCGTGGAAACATCCTGCTGTCCCCTATCAGATTCTGATTGATCCTCTGAGTATGCCTGATCATGAAATTCTGAATGTAAAAACACGTCTTTCTGATGCCATCAATCCTGACAAGACTGGGGCTCATCGAGGTGAACTAAAGGTGAGATGCATTTCTTCTCTAATCATTATCTGGGCAGTGTAAGCTACATTATATATGTATCTCTCTCTGTCTCTCCCCCCTCCAAATGTTGAACTGAACTGATCTTTGCCTGCTCCTCTTGCGGCATTATTGCAGTCAGAGACACAGTAAGCTGAGACTTCCCCCAACATCTATCAGCGACACACACTGAGGAAGATTAAAAGTACATTTTACCCAGAGACTGGCTGAGTTATAACCATTACATCAGCAAAGACTACTGTATATGAGTCTTATACCAGACTCATCTTAAAAAGTGACAGATTTATATTTAGAGTGAGTGTGTCTTCTTTTGCATTTCAGGCTCTGTCATGAAACTGTCAGGCATACTAACAAGCTATCGAACCACTGTGCTCTGAAAGGCTTTTATGCTGTGGAGCCACCAAACACCGGTGTAAGACCTGACCTCTTATAAGCAGCACTGAGGAACTGCAGTCAATTGAATAACATGAAACAGTATTGATCACAATTAGGGAACTGGATCATTGCAGCCTATACTTTTATAAAGACAGAGCAAGGAACATTTTGAAAGAATGAAATAATAGTGAGAATGAGGGCTTTATGTAATCATACCCAACTGGCTTTTTCAACAACAGACCATGTGAAGTAAATCAGTGGATGAAATGAATGTGTGAAAATGAGGATTGCAACATTAAGGGGCTTTGAACAGAAAAGAAAATTATTGAATTGAGTACTTAAGAAATCTAAATTTCTTTTGCTGAGTGCTTTTACACAAATCAATAATAATTTTGTCATTAAGGCTTCAGATTGTGAGAAAAAAAAGTACATTTTACTCAGTATTCCAAAAGGACAAATCCGGCGCAAAATGAACCTAGGGGTTAATAACACATGGGTACCGAGTCGACCGTTCTCTGGGATCTGTTTTCATGTTAATCAAATGTGACCAGTTTTAGGGCAAACCGCTAATTAGCTTATAACGCTAGTCATCGGGGCACGGATAAAGTAAAGAGAAATCTGTATTTCTATAACACTAACAAGGCTCAAAATAGCACCACACTTCCACGGTAGCATAATGAGGGTCCCTACATGTAAACCGAAGCATTGAGAACTTTGTGAGTGTACAGACAGTTTATTAAAAAGATAGTTTAGAAAGACAGTACCATTCACGTAAACAGGCGGACGCCATCTTGGGAAAACGGTCACGATCAGTCGAACACCAAACGCCGTTTTTGAGCTATGTTACTGGTTAGTGTTTCCACGGCATTCGTCATTCGACTGGTCATGACTATTTTCCCAAGATGGCACCCGCCTGTATACGTGAATGGTTCCTCATTATGCTACCGTGGAAGTGTGGTGCTATTTTGAGCCTTGTTAGTGGTATGGAAATAGCGATTTCTTTTTACTTTACCCGTGCCCTGACGACTAGCATTGTAAGCTAATTAGCGGTTTGTGCTAAAACTGGTCACATTTGATTAGCATGAAAACATATCCCAGAGAACGGTCGACTCGGTACACGTGTTATTAACTCATAGGTTCATTTTGCGCCGGATTTGTCCTTTAAGTAACCAAAATTAAGTGAAAAAATCTCTAAAACCCCATTGCACACTATCTGCTCAGCACCAAACAGCAGACAGACAAAATTGGTGACTAGGAAGTTAACATAGCTGAAAAGCCAAATATATTTCTCTTAGGAGTTGGTCGAGACCAAAACAGAGTTAAAAGGTGAACTTTCATTCATCAGGTGGACACAAACATGACTCCAAGTAGATGCTTATGTTGCTCCATGCCTGCTGGATTTGTAAATAGGCAACTGTTTGCTAACATGTAGCCGTATTAACTTTAAGATGATAATATTTCTGTGTTGTTTAAATCTTGTTTCACTTGCCCCTAGCAGTCAAAAACATATACATATAACAACAATAACAGCAGTTAGTGCAGGTTTCAATGTCCAAAAACCTTTTGTTTTCATTAATTCTTTAACTTTTACTTTCTTTATCGAAGAATAACTGAAATAAAGATATTTAACATTACTGATCCAGCTGTCTAGACCTGAATCTGAAAATATGAGAGAATTAGAGGAAAAAGAAAACGTATCACATCCTTTTCTAGTTTGCATAATACATCTTTTTCTTTGAGATATGATGTATTATCCGTGTATTAAATGTATCATCAAGGATCTTGTGAATGTGCTCTGGCATACATTGTATTATTAATAAAAGTCTGCATACTTTCAAATTTGTCATCCTTACATTTTTTCATTTATACATGCTACATTTATAACATTATGTAATGCCATTGTTTTAGCCATTCTCTACCTGCTTTATGACTTTCAAGAAGTGAGAGATCTATCTGAGGTTGGAGTTTGCCACATTAAACATCAATATACATAAGAGACAGACTATCTCGTGGTAATTGACAGTGTATACTAAATGGTGACAGAACAAGGCTTTTAGCTGTGCATTTTAGGTATGCACAAAGTGAGCCATACTGTATGAGTGCGGACTTGTTTGTGCAAGTAAATAAACTGTGACATAAATAACAAAAAAGGGAATGAGCCGTATTGTACAGTGCGTGCAAACAATTCCATTTTGTGCAGTCCCTCATGTAATTTGTCACTTTGATGTTTATATTTTGATGGGACACCATTCATAGAAGTCAAACCCACAGAAAACCTGCAATTTATCATCTACACACGCACGCACGCACGCACGCACGCACACACACACACACACCTGAACCCCTCTTTATCTTAGTTACAAAGTATGAGGCTGTGTAATTTAATGTTAACAAACAAGAGTAATAAGTATCCCAGGGTAAGTTATACACACCACATGTATTTTTTGATTACCTTCTAACTTTATTAAGCTCATAGATTCAAAGAACTGGGAGCTCTGAATTATTCAGGAATGCTCAGTGAATATAAGCACCTATAGAGGGAAGGAGAGAACTGTTATTTTGAAAGTGTAGGAAAGAAATATTCTGGGTGGGAAGCATCCTAATTATAGTTCATGGCTATCCACAAATCCACGCATTTTTGTTACACCCAGGCTATAAAAAGAGTGTGATGTTGAAGTGAAAACTTACTCAAGGACATTAAAACTATTCAATTTTCATACAATTTTCTACATATCCATGTTCAAGTCAAGTGGGTTTTATTGTCATTTCAACCATATGCACTGTATATAGTGAGACGAAACAAGGTTTCACCATGGATCAAGTGGTGTTACACATTTAAATTATATAAAAACGACATTTGAGACAGGCTACATTTAGTGCACACACATTATAGAATATACATAAAGTGCAATTACTACTTAAAGTAGAGCATTTAAGACAGACAAGGGACAGGACAGACAACAAAAGACAGGGCATAAGTATGATTGTTATAAGTTAGTAGAATATATAGAATTTAGCAGGAGAAAAAAAGTGCAGGAGTGCATTTCAGTTCAGTGTGAAATATTTGCATAATGTTGAGGCTATCATCAGACAAAACATATCTGCTTCAGTGAGAGTGAACTGCAGACACAATATCTTCTTTTGCCAGCAGACTGTGTTTCTGTAAAATAAAGTCCACAAATGTGCCCTTTCATTTACTTTCTCTGGAGACATAAATCAAGGATGACTTGCTTTTCTTGTTTTTAGCTTTGGGAGAGACTTGTTGACACTCACAAATCTGGACAGATGTGTCAAAGTGCATTTGAAGAAATGCTGCCTTCCCAGGATATCAGGAATGCTGTTTCTACAATGCACATTACAGAAAAGCTGTGAAAGTGGAACGCCCATGTTGCCAAATATAGCATTTATGGGGCTCAGAACACAGAGGTCACTTAAGTTAATGCTATTCTTTCAACTACAGTATATACAATCAAAATTAGACCATGTTTTCATTTTCAGTATTTGTTGGAACTTAAATTGTTGCACTAGTGTTTTCAATAAACTACTGTAAGTAAAGCCTCCAGACAGTATTGCTTAATCAAAATAAAGTGATTACAATGCACATATGACAGACAGTGGGCATGTTTTAATGTTCATTTTCTATAATTTAAAAGCTAAATCAAGCCACCGCTGTGATCAGGGCTGAGACATTTCTCTCATTTCTGCAGGATCATTAAGCCGTCAGCTTCATTACAGCCCTCAGAAAACCATTCCCTTCAAATGATGCATTTCATATCTGAGCAAATCTGTGACAGAAACACAATTTTACTTTTTATAGACAGATCTTTGCAGAACTCATGTAACAGGAAACTCACGTGTGACTAAAAATGCTAAAAATATTTCAGTTAAATGTAGGTGTAACAATAAGCCAGCCATGGAAAAATGTCAAACTTGAAACTCAGTAAGCATATTTACATGCCCAGTACACTTGCTGGGAATAAATGATGTAGCCAATCTGTAATAACAATGATACATGTGCAAGTTGTCTCTAACAAGTACAACTTAACTCAAAAGAAAGTGAGACAGATGTCCTGAGAAGAGGTCTAATGAGGCTAAATAAGTGATGTCTGAAGACACCTGTGTGGGTGTACCATGGGTTTGTAGGGGTCTTGCCAGTGCCACTGCTAGCCATTTTGGTGTCCTAAGCATAATTCCTTTATGATGGTCGTGGGTTTATTATGCATTGCAAACGCCAAAATATGCGTTCTCAAATGACACTATGCTAGGTAAATTCTGCTAAATGCCTGGCTAAAGACTATTAATCGTACGCTACATGGTAATAAATGGTCTGAAGTAAGAGGAATTGTTAGCCTACCTTGTGCACTGACTGTTAGTGAGAAAGTATTGACCACCGTCACGTCAAAATAAACCATAAACTACTGCTCAATATCTGAAGTAAAGTAACAGCTAGCTGGCGTCAGTTACTTGTAAAAGGCATAGTGTTTAACAGTAAAATCTCAATTTAGCTTGCACCTAAGTTATAACATATTTGAGTTTGCTAACATCAGCTAGTTTGAGGTGTATTCATAGGCTAACCATAGCAGCACATCTCCCGTATTTAAGAATGATTAAACATGGACTTACCTGCAAGTCATGCACAGACATCATCTTGCAGTTTTTTCATTTTTCTTTTCTCTGCTCCTGACTCCTGCTGTCTTTTCGAGGCCATTTCCCAGAGGTGTCAAAAGTATTCACATTCATTACTCCAGTAGAAGTATAGATACTAGGGTTTGAAAAGACTTCTGTAGAAGTTGAAGTATCAACTCAAGCTTTTTACTCAAGTAAAAGTGTAAAAGTACTGGTTTCAAAACTACTACTACTAAGTATAAAAGTAAAAGTAATGTAAGGGGGAAAAAATGCCATTAGGAACAAAAGCTTAGCCCGCCCCACAGGGGCCTATAGTGCATTACTCCACCTCCATAAAAAAAAACATTTTTCTAAAGGCCATAATGACTATAATAATGTTATATTAAAATCATACGTGCAAACTCAGAAGGGCTGAAAAAGGTGACACATCTCTTCTGTGTTTTTCAGACAACGGCAGCTACAACACCATTTAGCTGTCAGCATTTTAAGCGTGTTTACTCCAGCTGCTAGCTAACGCTAGGCTAACGTTACCTGCTGCCAACTGTAGTGTTAACTAGTGTCCCGTGCAGCGATGTTTCAGTTCCCTCTAAAGTCCGTTTTCGGGGCATCAGGGAGAAGCGGAGGCATTTTAGTGGCACCTAAATAAGGCACCGAAATCCGCATTGCTATTCGGTCCGTTAGATAACGGTCCTTAAGGCACCGGTGCCGTATTAGCACCGGGTCTGTGCAGGTGCGATGGATCGCGTACAAACCAATAGGGTGTCGGAATGGTATATGTTTATACTTCTCATCCAACCACAATCCCATTCACTCTATCCGGATGGTGCGATTTATCTGGATAGGTTTTTTTTGTGTGTATGTTTTTTTTTAACGATGACGAGCCGGAATGAAAACAAGCCGAACTGAAATATGAGTAACAAGGCTATTTTTAAAATGTAAGGAGTAGAAAGTACAGATAATTGCATGAAAATGTAAGGAGTAGAAGTAAAAAGTATGCTGTAAAATAATTACTCTAGTAAAGTATAGATACCCAAAAGTTCTACTTAAGTAAGGTAACAAAGTATTTATACTTCGTTACTTGACACCTCTGCCATTTCCAAAAAAGTTGACTTAGCCTACTCTCAACCTTTTACTGTCTATGAATCCAACAGACCACTGAGATAGGGAAGTTGAGTGTGTGTGTGTGTGTTTGTGTGTGTGTGTCCTGGATGTATTAAAAGAACGGTGTGTGTGTGTGTGTGTTTGGGGGTGGGTGGGCACCATCATTACTTTCTTGAGCAATTAAATATATCTCTTGTTCTGCCTGTTTTGTGATATACATGCCTAAAAAGTGCCTAATATTTCTATACTGAAATAATATCGGCATTATAATTATTATAACTATGATGATTTTTCATTAGGCATTTTTTGGTGGCCCATGCACAGCGGCGTGGTGGGAGCAGCGGCGCTGGGTCTTGCTCTTAATAATTTCAGTTAATAAAGTATGACTTTAGTAGACACAAGTCCTTCCCAAAAACTGAGACACTTTTAAAATATCTGGGTCAAAAAAGGGTCGATAAGATGTTCCCTGTGGCTTCTCCAAGTGCAGCGCAGTATCCCACTGAGCATGTTTCTGACTGGAAGGCACTGATGTTAAATCATTCAAAATGGTCTCTACTATACAGAGGGTATCGCTGTCAGGGACATGAACTGTGAGCCCTGACTGACATTTTTCACAACAGACAGTTTGACTTTACAAGAAGGCCACAGGTGTTATTTATAACAGTACTTACTGGTAGACCTAAATGGAATGTAGCCATTGTTAATTAATGCAATTAGTTACACCTGTGCCCAGGGGCGCCGTATAGGGGGGAAAAGTTAGGACAATTCCAAGGGCCCATGACTGACAGGGGCCCCAAAAAATAGGCAAAAACTAATATAAAATTATTAAACCATCATCATTCAGTATGTGCATTTCAAATATAATAGTAACATTGACGATCTCTTTGTTTTTACTTGTTTTTGGCAGTAAAAGTTAAATATCCCCAGTGACCAAAAAGTAAACATCCATATTGACCGACCACCCCCCTGTATCTGCATGAAATGGTTTGGTCCTGCCTTAGCGCACTCAGTGACGGTGTTTAGTTGCAGTCAGTTGATGCGCCAGGACTACAGTTACCACAATGTTGCCAAGTAACGTTATATTAAAATCTGGTTTTCAAAAAAGAAAAGAGAGGAAATAGAGAGAGAGGAAAGACAAAGGAAGAAAGGTGGGTAGTAGTCTGTGAGTGGTATTAACCTGTTGGCTTAATGTCCATAGTGAAATAAGCTACAGACTAGTGCTAGCCTACATTTAATCACCATTTAATCAGTGCAGGGAAACGTTTAGCAAGATATTAACATATTAAATCATTGTCCCTGCCCCTTTTAGCAGACTTAACAACAGATGAGTCAGCAGCACCCCAGTCTCCCCCTAACAGCCCCTCCCTGTCCCAGTGAAGAAGGTGAGCAACATTGTGTCCAATGACATGCCAGTTAGCATCATTGCAGGGAGTCTGTGGGGATTTCTCTGTCTCTCTTGCTCTTTTTACCATTACAAGAAAAGAAAATGAAATATTTGTTAATGACAAAAATTCAAACACATTAATAACAATTATTTTATCACATGATCATTATGAAATAAAATAAAAAAATAAAATAAAAAACCTACTGTCTGTACTGGATGCTGGACAGTTGGAAACAGTGAGTAGCTTACCTGAGCCTGCATGTAAGATACAGACAATAGTAAAATAATCCAGTTTGATACGTTCATTTAGATTCTAATTATGGAATGGCATCTATAGATACAGACTTTATTATTCCCATCATGAAGGGCAATTTATTTGAGAAGCTTGCACACACAAACACAAAAAAATCTATCGTATCTAATAGACAACAGTCTCCGAGACAACAGTCTCCGTCGGTAGGATTAACAGATAAAATGGCTTCTCCTAAAGCTAAAACCCCGTTCGCAGTGGTGGAAGCCCGGTGCTCGGTGTAAGACTCAATTTCTCCATTTCTTTGCACAAAACTCTCCAGAAAGTGCCATTTAAGGGTTTATTTTTCAATTTCTTTCCTGGGGGTGCATACCCCCGGACCCCTCTAGGGAGAGCCCCTCCACATAACTAATTCCAATTTAACCCCTACTTGCATGCATGTACAAATCACCATCCGTAAATATTGTGCTAGTACTAGTATTGAACTACAAACAGCAAGACAGTTGCAAGCCTTTAATTAGAGTTCTGTAAAGCTTTTGATGGGACAGTTAGGTCCTAGAGATGTGGTGACAAAAGCTGCGCAGGGGGGGCCCAATTGGATTTTTTGTCATGGGGCCCAAAATTCCTGGCGGCGCCCCTGCCTGTGCCTTTCCATGCTAGTTGTTCTACACAACTTAGAGGAGGATTTTACAGTAGGCCTACATTACATTGATTGATTCTGGTAACCTATGTTTGTTCAGCAGTGTGGTCTTTGAAAAAGCATTTAGATCATGCGATGATATTAAATGTACATGTAGGCTAGCTCAGGTGATTGAGAAGAGAAATTAGTGGCTTTTTGGTGGCTAGTCAAAACATATTTAGGGGGTGGGTTGAGCTTGGGGAATATTCTATTAGTTGGTGGACAGAAAATAAATCTCCAACTATTTTGATAATCAGTTAATAGATTAAGTCATTTCTTTTTTTTTTTAAACAAAAAGGCCCCACATTGCTTGCAGTTTCTCAACTGTGATGTTAGGCTAATTTGCTCTGTTTTACATCACTATAGCCTTTAATTAATTATATTTGAGTGTTGGACTGTTGGCCAGACAAAACAAGACAAGATGTCACAACGAAGATGAGCATTTTTCAGTGTTTTGTGTGGATGATTTATTAGTGTTATTATTATTAAGTGATTAATCGACAGAGTAATCGTTAATGAAAAATAATCCTGATCTCTAAAATCCTGGCTACGGTCCTGCCATTAAAGTTCTCTCTGTATAAATTGGAGTTCTAAACAAACCGCGCAGCTTGGACCAGTAGTTTCACCAGAGCACTTGAAGGCAGCAGCAGCAGCCCGTGCCGTGCGTGTGTGTGTGTGTGTGCGCCTGCTAGCTAGCTAGCCGAGCTCAGTGAACCCTTCCCGCCAGCAGAGCGCGTCCCTGCGCCTCGTTCAGAAAACGGGGATGCCTCCGAGCAGAGCACAAACACACCCCCCGTTTTCCGTGAAACTATGAAAAGGAAAAGCCCTGTTGTTTTTAGTCAGAAAGCCCATGCACTGCGCGCTTTCTCCACCACCTCCACTGCTCCCAGGACTCTCCCAGGATGCTGTCGAACAACCCTTACATCGGGCACAAAGTGGCAGGCTGTTTGCTTCTCCTCTCCCTCTGTAAGTACTCACTTTACTTTCTAATCTAATGTCGGGGGGGCTCGGAACACACAGCTGTGAGGGACGTAGGCTACTGACACCTTCAACAGTGAATAGTTTGTGCTGTTTTAAAAAAGGGTGAAGCTTGGGTTTGTAAAGAAGCGACAGAATACAGCAGAAGACTCGAGCTGTGAGAGCGGTTCCCAGAAGTGTTTGAGAAGTGCGGAGCCATGATGTGCCTCAACTTCCTGAGGAGTTGAAAGGCGATTTTGCACGTAGCTCCTGGTTGCCGTGTGGGTTTATGCAAACCACTGACTGTACGTTTACAATCGAGTTGATCCCAGGAAAGGGGTTGAAAGTCCTCTCCTTTTGGAATCACGGCATTTCTGATTGAAATCCGTTCCCAAATCGCGACAATCGGCGTCACTTCGACGCCGCACTAGTCTAGTGGTGTAGAGTCCAGCCCGAGGATGAATGCTCCCCGGGCTACAGCTACCGTAAGCTTTACCAAGTCACATTTCTCTCTGCCAATCTGGATGGGCACCAGGAATTTAGCAACAAAAGTAGGAGCGTAAACGACATACATTATTTATTCCTCTTTGTTGTCAGAGGAGGGACCATACAGTCCTACCAGCTAATTGAAAGAGTGTCATTGTACTTTTATTTATTTATATATATATATATATATATATATATATATATATATATATATATATATATATATATATATATATATATATAAATAAATAAATAAAAGTACAATGACACAGGAACAGCAGATAGATATATTCAGTTTCGACTCACCTTCCATGGAGTTGATTGCCATAGCCTTTTTAATGGCTTAAATGTCAAATACTTCGGGTGAATTTAATTTCACTGGAATAAAAGCATGTTTGAACCACTTCAGGGCATTGCATTCACAACTATGTCTTTCATCATTAAGAATAAAAATATTTACATGCAGTATGTCCTGCACATACAGAATCTATTCAGTGATGTCGTGTCCATTGGGTGGGCTGCAGCACATTATGTGTGGCTGCAGTTGTGGAGAGAATTACAGTGAGTGACCAATATTGCTTTGGCCCTGTGTTCCATGTGGATGTCCTCCTTAGCAGAGAAGATAAATAGATAAATGCTGAGCGCTGGAGACTCTGCCTGCCTACTATAGCTGGGACTGAAAATTATCACTGGATAGGCTCTACAAATAATTTGCTTTAGTAGGCTACTGCGAAAAAATTGCAACATATGCCTGGGTAAAAAAACATTACAGGCTAATAAAGTACCGGTATGTATGAATCTTAAACCGATGTATTATTAATTAGATTAGACCTAGGTTAATCAGTTTTAAACCTACACCTCTTTTAGTGTCATCTGCTTGCTTTACACCTGATCGTGCTTCTGTAAAAAAAAATAAAAATAAAACTTGGTTTCTTTATTTTCCAGAATTATCATTTTAAAGTTCTCTGGGAATGCAAGAAAAGTTGTCACATATTAGTTAGGATCATTTTTTACTCTTAATTCCTGGTTGCGGGTCAAAAAAATCACACAAATCTGTGTTTCAGTTTAATTTGTGTTTAACAAGGGGTGAAATGTTGCATTTTTAGTTTTCCTGAAGATGTTGCACATTGAACAAAAACATACTTAAGAGCTACTATTCAAGCTTGTGGATATGTCCAAAATACAGTGCAGTATGGGAAGCCAGAAACACTGGTGCAATCCTCCTGTACATGAGTGAAGGCTGTTTGTGTGTTTGTCACTGAGTCCAGCTTGTTTAGTTGGACATCAGAGTCTGACAAGACTGCTTGTCTGCTTCCCCTGTATGTAATATTCATGTATCGAACATCAAGGCGCAGCCGAGGTCTGGAGAGCGTCCAGTTTGGTGACATTAGGGTGCCACCTCTGCTGTTTTTCAATGGTGTCGTCGATGAGGCTTCAACACACTGTCATTTCTGATGTGCACTGGAGCGGTAATACAGTCAGGATGAGAAAGTTAGGGGCTACAGCAATCTTTCTGAGTCCTCATGGGCAGCATTTCAACTGTGGCACTTGTGGTAGCTTCACAAAGTCTGCATGTGATTTGTTGATATAGGTATACTCCACTGATATATTAGATTTTTGGGGTGGAGAGATTACTGTACACAAATTGTGGATTACGTTTTTAAAGCAGCTTTTAATGTTGTTAGGATGCAAGTGTGGTGAAACACTACAATTGGCGTATTTCTGCTGCCGAGAAATGTTCCTTGCACCTGTTGGTTCTGAATGTATCGCTTAAGTAAAATATGAATGGTTGGTTGGTTGGTTGGTCGATGACATTTTCATCAAATAGCAACAAGCAACATCTCAAAGGTTATTACTGCTTTGTCATCTTAATTTAAGGTTGGACATCTGGAGAGTCACAGATTGCCATTTAATCTCTCTGTCCCCAGATCCTAAGACACCTCAATTCAAGTGTCTTGGGGATTCACTCCAGAGTGCCAATAAGGACTGACAGATTGATATGGCTGATGATGTTAAGGGGAGAGCTCAACCACAGAGAAAGGCTCTCCAAAAACTGAGCGCCAGTTGTTTTCACAGGTTTTGGGTAGTGATTGAAGGACTGAGATCACAGACAGGAGCAGCCGCGTTGAGTTTTCTCTGCAGGCTGGACAGCCTCACTGTGGGTGAGACGGTGAGGATGTCTGTGATTCAAGATGGCTTCAGGGTCCAGCTGCTGCTGTGGCTCCCACACACTAAAAGGAGCCAGCTGAAGAATATCGGGCACCTGGTAAAGATGCTGTCCAAAGAGGCCAAACCCTTTCAGATTCAAGATGTGCTGGAGCGATTACTGTACGTCTCTAACTGGTTTGGGTGTGCTTGAGGATCCCACAGGACCAGCTGAAAGTCTCCCTTTGTGCACATGCCTTTGCAACCCTGTCCTGAATGAGCAGCTATTGGCTAAGGGACGGATGGATGGAGGTCATGATATCAACATTTACATTTTTAAAAATAAATCTTCTGACAATGGACTATCAGTTTAGCATTTGAGCTCCACTATTAGCAGGCCTGCTATCTGGCAATGGATTTATATGCAATTTTTGCATCAATGTGATCAAGTACTTTGATTTTCAGGTATTTTATTGCCTGGATTGGCCCAAACCATGACTTTCACATTTACTTTTTCCTTGGTCTCACATTGCCAGACGCTCCTCCACAGCGCTGCGCTATTCCACACAGCATTCCGGGATGGGAGAAAAACGTGCTCTGGTTTATTGGCATTTCTTTAAACCAATCATAATCGTCTTGGGCGGCACTAATCGCCGCACGGAGCAACAGTGTCTCTGCAAAATAGCCTCAGGAAGGAACTTGTTTTGGTGGAACGTGTTTGTTTAAGAGTAGTTTTAGTCGTGCAACAGAAAACTCAGATTGGACAGATAGTCTAGCTAGCTGTCTGGATTTACCCTGCAGAGATCTGAGGAGCAGTTAACCATAGTCCTCACAAATCCACCGGAGGTTAGAACGCCAACACAAAGAAAGAGGAAGGGGACAGACATCTGGCCGAAATAAGGGACATCCTTCGGAATTTTTTTATTTTTTATTAAACCGCACCTTTCAAAACACCTGAGGATGTTGCATATTATTAAGCATCCTAAGTTAAGAAAAAGATGTTCACTGTATAAAGATAGTATAGAGAGAGAGAGAGAGAGAGCGCTCCAACTGGAAGAAGTAACTGGAGTTGTCAGTACGGGTTCTAGATGGCTGCAGGCAGTGCTTGAGTGGAAATAAAAAGTTTGGATTTAATATGACACAATGCCAGATGAAGCCTGGGCTTCCTGCATGCCTAACATACAAATCAGATGCATTGTTACAATTGTATGTGCAGTGCAAACTGTGTGCCATCTGTGCCAGTTCTTTGAGGAGCTACTTTTATTGTTTGCTGCTTCTGTCACTGCAAAGTGGTTATCCATGAAATAATTATAGAAACACTTGTATTTTGTGATTTAACTTTACATCAACAAAGAAAAATGGGTTAAAGCTGCATTAAGTAATTGCTATAAATTGGGACCAGAGCAGTACTTCAGACTAACTTTTTGCCTTGGTTGCACTGGTGTGCCTAACTTTTTTATTTAGGTGCACCAGCACAAAATTTAGGTGCACCCAAATTTTTCCTTGCGTTGCCATTAGTGCTGAATGGCGATACACGATGTATAGCTCTGTATTTTTTTACAAAGTGGGCTAAATGTTCAGTTTTAAGTCAAAGCTACTTTTCACAAGCTCTTTTATTAAAACAGATTGTGATTAAAATAAAATGCAAAGACAGGGTTTCCTGTATACAGCTTCAACACATGTAAATGAAAGTTATCTGAAATAAATAGCCTAGGATATATTTAAAAAATAAATAAATAAATAAATAAATAAATAAATAAATAAATAAATAAATATATAATATAATAATATAATATAAATATATATATATATATTTTTTTTTAAATGGAAGGGGGTAAAAATCGAATCGTAAATCGAGTTTTTTAGGGGAAAAAATCACCCAGCTCTACTGCACGTGTCTCGCGAGCGTGGCGTTTCTATTGCGTCTCAGCTGCGTCTCAGCTGCGTGGATTTTTCTGTGTCCTACACACCAGAAGCGTTGTCACTACCCAAAGTGAGTAGAGTGCAGTTTTGAGTTGCGCATGCGTCACTTTGCGACAAGTGCAGATGTGAATTGCGCATGCGTAACTTTTGCGACAAGTAGCCTACAAGATGCTAACGGCATTTTGAGCTAACGTTAGCAATCAAGTAGCCTACTAGCTAGATGCTAACGGCGTTTTGAGCATACTGTCTATGGTTTGAGCTAACGTTAGCAATCAAGTAGCGTACTAGACGCTAACGGCGTTTTTAGCTAACGTTAGCAATCAAACAATGAGAGCTAGCTAATACGTTTTTTAAATGACTGCTAGCTACAACTTAGCAATCAAACACAACAAAGGCTGTCACTTGAATGGCGTTTTGAGCTAACGTTAGCAATCAAACTATCATCAGAGGTGGGTAGAGTAGCCAAAAATTGTACTCAAGTAAAAGTACTGTTACTTCAGAATAATATGACTCAAGTAAAAGTAAAAAGTAGTCATCCAAATAATTACTTGAGTAAAAAAGTACTTGGTGAAAAAACTACTCAAGTACTGAGTAACTGTTGAGTAACGTCTGATTTATTTTTTAACATAAGCATTCAATCAGACGGACAAAAATACAAAATAATCATATTTAGACAAATTATAGTTCATCCAATCAATTAAATTAATTTAAATTAATTAATTAATTATAAAATAGCTTAAATTAAAATAATCCAGGTAAATTCAAGTACTTAAAAAATAATATCAATAAAATAATAATACATAAAAAATAAATAAGCACAAGTAACACACATTTCCAAACCTTTACACTTTTTTTACCAGACTCTGCAGGCAGAACTAGAACAAGGTAATGTAGCTGCTGTTTGGTACTTTTACTAAGGTAAACATGCTTTCATTCACAAAGGTGGATCACTTGTTAACGGGTTCAATCGCCGTGGTAACTTATGCTGGACGCTTAACCTGGTCGGGAGCAACCGGTGTAAAAGCACGCCTACTGACCAATCAATACTCCACTGATAACGGCTTCACCGTTCTTAGAAGATCAGGTGGAGCTCGGTGCGCGGAGAGAGAGGGGGAGAGAGAAAAAGAGAGGGGTGTACTCATACAAAAAATATTTAGAGACCGACCGCGCCGTTAACATTCCCTGATGGGTATATTTGCCGTGTGTAATGCGCACAGCGGTTTTATGTTTTCTATATTTTTTATTTGCTCTCACTGCCATGGTTGCAACTGAAATAAAAGGCTAAAGCAACGACAGTTTATGGAAAGTACAAGTGTAATTATGGTCAGATCTTGTGCCTGACTGGTGGGGAAGTGATATTGATAAGAGTTGTGCGCATCTACAGCGTCGGCAATTTCTTTTTTTTTTGCCAGCTTTCCTTCCCGTTTTAGGAAGCAGCGACTGTATTGCGTTTTGCCTGTAAAACCATGTATGTGTTCATTTTTATGTAGAATTATAGTTTGCTCTTCTTATGTAAAATATGTGGCTATTGTTGGTCATGTTGTTCAAACATCACCTCTTTTATGTGAACAGGCGCCGCTGGATTGGGAAACCCTGGGTTGGTTGAACTAGTTGATAACCAGCGTCATGACACAGTTTATGCGGGACCGCGGTGGTTAGGTTAGGTGAAGCCGGGTAACTGAAATAAATCCAGGGCATGTTGATCTTGCTTCGTAGTACAGGGCGCGGTTCCTCCTCGTCTGTGACGTTTCTGTCATTGCCATTTTTGTTTTGCTGCGACTGTAAAAGCTAACCCATCCCGCTGCTAGGTTTGAGCAGTAGGGTGACGATCCTGCAACTACGTTTGATTGGGTGAAACACAGTCACGTGGTAGAGGCTTTAGCGGAAGTCTCTCTCTCTCTGTCAAAATAAAACATTAAAATGAGGCGTACGCGGGGGGGATAAAAACAATGACTCGTAGAATACCAAAGAGGTAAAAAGAAAAGTAACGAGCTCATTGTAGCCTAATGTAGCGGAGTAAGAGTACAGTTTCTTCTTCACAAATCTACTCAAGTAAAAGTAAAAAGTATAGTGATTTAAAACTACTCCTAGAAGTATCATTTTTTCAAAAACTTACTCAAGTAAATGTAACGGAGTAAATGTAACTCGTTACTACCCACCTCTGACTATCATATAGCTAAAACGTTTTTGAAATGATTTCGATCTTCTGTTATTGTATGTAAAGACAAACGTTTATTATTTTACAGATTTCACCAATTTCAGTAAGACACGTTATACCGTAAACAGTTTAAATCTGAGCATGCGCAAGTCACATCTGCACTCGACCAGAGCCGGTCTGACTCGGCTAACATCGGGTATGACACGTTATGCCGTAAGCCGTTTAAATCTGAGCATGCGCAACTCAAAACTGTACTCTACTCACTTTGGGTAGTGACAGCGTGTCTGACGCGGTGCTGCTCCTGCTGCTAGGTACAGGGAGGGCTGATCTCGGGACATAGCGCCGACAGAATCAAACTCTGAAAAATGGGTAAGTGGGCTGTCTGTGTAGCTGTAAAGAGCCTATACAGCCTATCTGATGTTGGACCGTCACTCACGTTGTTATCCTAGCCTATCCTACTACCCTTTATATATAGCCTACTGATTTGATTAAAGCAAGACAACATCGGCAGTATTGACTGCAAAAAATGTTACAGAATGTTTTGTTCTGTATGACCAGTGCAACATTTGAAAATATTTTCTCTGAAATTTTGTATTACATTTATATCTACATTGATGTCAAAACCTAGACTTTCAAACATCAAGATGTCATTTATTAATATGCATTCGTTTCTAAATGACATATAAACATATTTTCCTATTCTATTTTGCCTGGAAACGCTTCCAACACGCTAGCGTCTCGCGTGAAAAATAGGCGTCTGTTCTATTTCTAGCAGGCACGCGTCTCAGGCGCGTCTCGAGCCACGCCTGAGACGCGCGTCTCACGCCGGCAGTGTGTAAGCTCTAACCTGTTACCATGGGAGCCGAAATATAAACGGACACGCCACGCGGCTGACACGCTCGCGCGACGCGTGCAGTGTGTAACCGGCCTTACGCTGTTGACTGCTGTCCTCGTGCATAAATGCGCACAGTATAGCGGACAGCTCTGCTCTGTTGACAGTTAACAAAATATTGTCCTCATTAATGTATTTCTGTCACCCACTTGCAGCCATCTAACCCTTATAGCATAGAATATGTAGATTTGTAGGTCTAACGCCTTCTGCTTATCTTGCATACATGTAAAAATTATTTTCATACAATCATCCTAATTTGTGATTCATGTGGATAAAAATGAGTGGACAGTAGGGTGAGCTGAGCAACCAATAATGAAAATAAACTTTAACTGCTGAACACCTTTCATACAAGAAACAACCTACAGCTCGGTGCTTTATAATAACCGATAACATGCAGTGAGTGTTTCACATGAAACGACATCATTATTGCAGAATAAGAAGGGGGAAAAATGATGATGAAGTCCTATTTTCCACCGGGTTGTCCACGTTTATTAAGCCTGCATGAAACCTCATGTTTAGAACGCTTGGGGCAAAGTATTCCAGATGCGCTTGTTTCACCGGCAGACCCATGTCAATAACATTGCCCACGCATGATTACAGCCAAGTGTAGGATTCTCCTCGCATCGCGGTTTGTCTTATCCTAATTCCTTTTGAATTCTCCTTCACACCTTTCCTTGACCTCATGGCGTTTACCATCGGGGTTGAGGAAAAGGGGTTAGGAAAAGGACTTAGGAGGTTTTTTTTTTAACTTTTCGACCGCAGCCATGGTTTTGTTCGATGCAACACAAATTGAGGTTTGACGGGTCTGCATGACTTTAAAGTGTTTCTTATGAGCTGTGTGTCTCCAGGCTTTGAATGCACAGAAGACAAGAATAAAAGCGAGAGGGGTCATAACGGAAAGAATTGGAGTTCTTGATAAGTTTTGAGATCAATCCCAGTGTGAGCTGTCAGACTTTCAGGGGCACAAACTATATCACCTGACAAGAGCATCCATATAGGACTCTGCAAAACCCCAGAATAGGTTCAAATGACAATGTCTAGTTTCATCTAATGCCAACGTTTGAAAAATTCTCACTTTATGCAATGTCTGTGCATGGTAAAAAAAAGTCAATAGACATGGTTAAAATAGAAGGGCAAACCTTAATTCAATATTTGTGCCAAGTAGCAAACACCCATCTCCTGCATCAAAGTCTTACTTGCGAAACATCCACACACACTATACTTTCTGCCTCACTACACAAAAGGCAAACTTCTTCCTGCATTGGCATTAACATTGGCATTAGAATCACAGAATCATCCAATATAGACGTAATTTCTCTAGATATGTTGGGTTGGAGGCACAATCTGCACACACGCGGTCAGTCAGCTAACGGCTACAGCTAACCTTGGTAGGCAGCACTCATGCTGGGTTGAATGTGGACTGCAATAAAACTCTGCAGCCATCAAATTTGCATGAATAAAGCAAGATGAAAACTGACTTTGTGTTAAATTTTAACACACCTTAATGGCAGAAACAGGGCGACATGAGAATCCCATTTGAGTCCACTTTGTCACCCCCAGTAGAAGTCCAATATTTACTCATCGTTTATCTCTCATTTGATTTGCCAACTGTAGAGGGAAAAAAAGTCTCCTTGGCTTGCTAAATGTTTGACTGTCCTCACCAGCCACTCCACGCCATTTTTCTTTGCCATGCCGATGGCGTTCCTGTACAAACTCCAGTGCTGGGAGCGGCTGCCTGTGTTTTCAGAAGGGGTTGGTACGAGCTGAGTTCAGGTTTAATTTCTCTCAGCTTGGGGACCAGTGCAGCTCCAGTTTGTGTTATTCATTATTCAACCTCTTTGGAAGCCTTTAGTTGTCTCATTTTGCTTTGAACACTCACACATGGACATGGTGATTATCAGAGCCCTTTTAAAAGCTGACACTGACTGCCAATTAGCATTCATGTTAATATAATACACCTGCCTCTGTTAATGTGATTTAGTAACTTCAAAGTACTTTCATGTGTTTTCTCCATTTATTTCCACTTGCGCTGTACCTATTAAATCCTGGATGATGTGGAAAGCTCAGTCAGGCACAACCCAACTGTCAAACAAGCAAATCACTGCTTAAATACTAATATGAATCCATCAACATTTCTATGTAGTTCCTTAGAAGCAAATGGCGCCTGGCAGAACTTTTCACATTGAACGAAGAGGAATTGTAGTCCTGTAAAATAGGCTATGTACTCACTGTGCATATTTTCTTTGTACACCTATTCCAATCTGATTCCCTCCCATGGTTACGAGCACAGTGTTTCCTGGCTAATTGCGTCGGACATCTGCTTTAGTTACAAAGACAATGTTAATTGAGAAGCTTGTTGAAAAGCATTCAGCTAAACCATTCAGATATTTCAGCATGTAGAGTGATTTGCAGAGTTTCTAATCAAAGCACGCAAGTTCACCTTGGTGCAGCACAATTGAAAACATGGTTAGAAACAACAGACTTGATTATGCAGGCTGAGGAGGCGATGAGATGGAGGTGCTCCCATCAGCACTACTGACATTATGTTGGGAGTTACTCCCCCTATCCCTCTATGTGTCTCTACATCTCCCTCTCTGGGGTGAGCCATGAAAAGATGGGAAGTTTGAAGTCTGTAGCAGAATGTATTGGGTACATATTCCTGTAGGAAGCTTTGTGTGATGCCAGATGACAATGTAGTCTACTTGCTCTACGGAGCTCGTGATTTGCTGGATCAGATTTTGTGTTGTGAACTTAGGCTTCATGGGCATTAGACATTAGACAATAATGTGTTTAGTCTGATTTTGGTTAAGCTGTTTTTTTGTTACTGATAAAAAAGGAGGGAATGTAATGCAAACATTTGTGCTGCATTCATGTGTAAGGTTGGGTATCGTTTGGATTTTTACGATTCCGATGCCGAACCGGTACTTTTAAAACGATTCCTATTCCTAAACCGATTCTTGACAAAGAAAGAGGCTCTTTTATGGAGTTTTTAAAAAAAGAATTATTGAAAATTATTTAAATTTAACAACATATTAACCTTTTAAAGTACTAAAGTAAGACTAAAGTCCGATTCCTACCGGTTGCGTAGGTTTCGGTACCCAACCCTATTCATGTGGTGTCAGAATGATCAGAAAAATGAGTTTCATACTGGGAAAATTCACACTGCATTAACATTGTGAGATAGGGCATGCCTTGGTAGAGGTCTGCGCTCTTGGAGTGCCTTTCTAGTTGTATATGCTACCATAAGCTCATATCATTTGCTTTCACTGCTATGCAGACGATACACAGTTACATCTCTCCATTAAACCTCTGAAAGCAACAGGCTGGCCACACTCCAAAACTGCATAGCTGATGTGAGACTGGATGTCACAAAACATTTTGCAGTTGAACTCCTGGCAAAACAGAAGGGCTTATCATCGAAGGGCCCTAAGCATAGATCTCCGTAATCAACTCCTGCCCCTTCCTGGTCCCCTTATTCCAAATATCAAGGCCACTGCTAAGAACCTCTGTGTTATGACAGGAAGCTTTGGACAAAACGCCCAAAGACATTTCTACAATCATGTTTCAACCAGCACAGGAATATTTTCACGATTATACCTCAGAACTGGACTATTGTAAGACTTTGTTTACCTGCCTCAGTGCCCGAGATGCAGCTAAACTTCAGACTGTGCAGAACTCTGCAGCTAGACTTCTGACGTAGGCCAAACACCCTTCTCCCATCACAGTTTTGGCCTACCTGCACTGGTTACCAATTTTTTATTCATATTCTTGACTTAGAAGGCTCTACATGGCGAGGCGCCAGAGTGAATCAGTGAACTCTTAACCCTTAAATTCCATTATCCGCGTCTGTGCTGCGTTCCAGCGGCGCTGCGGCCGCCACTCAAGACAATGCCTGTGATTCCACCAGCCACAGCGCGGCCCTGAAGCAGCCCTGAAGCAGCCCTGAAGCAGCCCTGAAGCAGCCCTGAAGCAGCCCTGAAGCAGCCCTGAAGCAGCCCTGAAGCAGCCCTGAAGCGACTCTGACTAACTCTGCTCCACTAAGAATACACGCTAAGTCTATTTTCCAACAGAACCGCGGGCGTTGCACTAGCCAGGCAGGTGATGGAACCGCTGATGGAACCCCCCGCTGATGGGAACCCCCCCCCCCCGGTTACTGTCCAAAAAGGCCTCTCAGCTCTGCTGGGTTAGGCCTGCTAGCTGTTCAGAGTCTAATATCATCTTCAGAACAGTCTTCCAGTTAGTATTTTCGATCAGCTGACACTTTTTCTGCTTTTAAAGCCTGTCTTAAGACACATTTTTACAGACTTGCCTTTTTGCTATTTGTTTACAGATTACAGCTCTGTTGTGCAACCACCTAATTCTAAGTCTGTTTCAATAGTTTCACTTGTTCTACCTTTTTGAATTATTTATTTGTAAATTTATTTTATATGGTGTGCTGCTATTCTGCTGTTCTTGAGTGTTTACTTTCTATATATTAATGACAGTTTTCATGGAAAGCATTTCGTTTTGCTCTTAAAAATACGATACAAAGAAACATATTATTATGCAATAATCATTATTACTAAAGTTGTTTTGTATTATATCACTTATTTAGATTATATTGTGTACTGTTGTTATACAGGTGAACATTGAGGCTGTTTGAAATTTGATTAATAAGATGTCACTTTCTGCAGAAGGATTGTTTTTTTTCTCAGTTTCTTTTTCATGATTTCTAGGTCGCTGGGTTGATATGAAGGATCATCAGCAGCAGTTTTGTGTTTCCTCCCCTCTATTAACTGTAAACTGCAGAGAACAGTGTCCTCTTGCAGCAACAAACAAACTACATAAGAAATTGTGTGTGAAAATCTGATTCCAAATCTCTTTTGAAGATTCTGTATATCTTTCCGTGAAAATCAGTTAATACCTTTAGCTGTAATCATTACCTTTCAATGTGGATATTTACTACTCTTTTAAAGACATCTTATATGTCTCCCCTTTTGGAATAAACATGCAAAAATAATATTTCATTGGCTTGGTTGGCTAAAAACTGGCTTGCATCCATTGTTGTTTTTGGTGCTTTCATGACTAAAATAATTAGGTTCATTACACTGTTGTTCTGAACTGGTGGCTTTACTCCAGGCTTTACACACTGAAGTGTTTTGAAGTTAAATCAGCTCTTTGAATAATTTAAGAAGAGGGTTTCCTTGCAATCTGACCAAATTACTGCAGATTGGGTCATAAACGCAAAGTCGCAGAGATTGTATCCATCTAAAGATGTACGTGTACCTTTTTATATATTTATATTTTATTATACTTTATGTGTGTATATTGGATATGACCCTATAGCAGGAATTTCAACTTGATTGCTGCTTTGTAGGTTTTAATCAACACTCTCAGTTGCCCTCTGATGGCTGCTGCAACAAGTCAGGAGAGGAAATGTACAGTAACTCTTTCTCGGTTCTATCACCTAATTAAAGTCTGATTTAAAGGTGAGTGGTGTTGAGTGGGGGCAGCCTGATCTGATGTAAACGTAGCACACAAACATAGCTGTATGAATTTTTTCTTGGAGAAAACTGCTGTTTTTGATGTGTATTGATTTGAAATCCTGGGAATCTTTCTGGGAAGATTTTCTCATCTCAGAATCGATGGCAATGTAATTGGATAGAATCCCTCTGGGCTCTAATTACAAACTCGAAATAGATGAATGGTACTGTCAGAGATCCAACATCACAAAGGAATTGAGGGTTCTTCTTTTAAAAGTTTTTTTTAGATACATTTGTTTTTATTTTTTCGAATGTAATAACCCAAAGTGAGTTGTTTTGTTCAGCCCTGCCTGTGTACGGCAGCTTTTAGATAGCCTGAAGAAAAGAGGAGACAGTTCAAAAGGAATCTTTGCTGTTTGTAACAGGTCTAAAATAACATAATTTTCTCTATTTTTACAGTTCTTATCAACTTTTCTGCCGGCAGCTCAGGAAAAGGGTCACAGGTAAGAAAAAAACATGTGATTCTTTATTTCCTGTGTGCAGATTAGTCTGAACCCTTGTGCTTTTACTAGTTTCTTGATAATTACTGTTAATCGTTCATTTGCTGGTGTCCTCACCTCTATGAAAGCCTTAATTACCTGACCACTGAAATGAAGGACCATGTTTTTTTTTTTAAACGGATTGATTATTGTCCTCCACATCAGACGCTTAATTTGCTCCGGCACACAAATCTATTCGCTCTATCCTCCGTGTGACATGATTTTCTTGCTGTTGCATTTTCCAAGTCTGCAGTTGCTGCTCGATAAATAATTAACATGTTCAGTTGCTCTACTTCTCATTGGTGTGAGAAGATGTTGACAGTAAGTCTCCTGGCAGAGGTGCTTAGCATCACAAAAATGGGAAATTACTGTCCTGCTTTTTTACTGATGTCAGCCGCTTCCTTCCCTGCAGAGGAAGTTTCACCCGTTCGCTTTGTCACTTTTTCATTTTGCTCACATTCTTGTAAATGGTGTTAGGCAGTAAGTGTCATTAACTAAACCTCCTGAAACAAAGTATTCTCTGTTAAGATTGTTTGTGAGAAGCACACAAAGATATCGGCCTCTTATTTGAAAAAAAAACTTAGCTCAAGTCCTTTGTCTTTCCTGAAAATATTTGTGCCACGTTACCAGTGTGCCTTTAGGGAAAGGATCCTGTCAAAACACGGTCTCACACAATCTCCATTTTTTTTTCTTCTTTCCTATAAAAGAACGATTAGGGACAGCTGCCTGTCAGAGTGTCGAAGCAAAGATTAAAATGACATCCATTCATTCAGGAGAAGAAACTCATTAAAGGAATGAAAAGAGCAGTGTTTTTGGCAACAATGGAAATCAGGAATAAAAGTCAGTCTAAAATGTCTAAGGACATTATATACAATCTTTGTGGAGTTCATTTTTGTCTAAACTCTGACACGAAAAGCATCAGGAAAAACCTCTTTTTTTGTGTCCACTCCTCCCTTATTGACCCTGACATGGGGCTGCTTTGTTTTGTAGAGCTCGTGGGGGGTGTTGCCTCGTTACCACGGGAACACGGCAGTAGTTCGTCTCCTTCAGTCTTCCCCACATGCCCCATGTTTCTTAATGCATTCACATGCATTCTGATTTTTTAATATTGTTATTTTTTAGAGGCGTTTCCCAGACAGAGAGTATGGCCAAAGTGTGCTTTACACCTTGTATCAGACATTTGTTGTACCCAGTAATATTTGTCGTGTGTTTTTCTCACCAAGCCCGCCTGCAGAGTGGAAACCAGGTTGTGGCCCCGTTTCAGATCTCCTGAGCCTAACAACAACAACAACATTAACAAATTAGAGAGGAGCACAATTTTGTAGGCCATGAAAGCGCTCCAGATTAGCCATGGAAAGTCATGGCCAGGCAGTCATTTACATACTGTTGGCTATACAACACATACTTATAAATGAACAGATTCTAAAATGAACACACTTGATTTATTATTTCAAAAGTAAACCAGTTGCTGAGTAAAGCCACAGAGGATTATTGCCTTTATAACAAAGTTGCAATCTACTGTATGTGGGGCCTTGTCAGTGTAGCTTAAAACCGATTTGTTACAACAAATCAGCAATTATTGTTCATAGACAACACAATGCATATCTAGATCCAGATCAATAATTAATTATTTTTAGTGTTTTGGACAAAGCCAATCCAAAAAAATATGTCTCTCCAATCCATGGTAACAAAGATATTAAGATATATAAAGTGTTTTGTGAGGTAAATATCTGAGATTTGGTTCTTAGGAACTTGAGTGGCCAACAGCCATAAAGTACCTCAGGTGTTGAACACACCAAACTTGATATTTCTTTCAACTGTGCCGAGTTGTTTAGAAACATACAGTATTAATGTAGTTCTGACTAAATGATAGTTTGAATACTTCACGCTGGCCTAAACACAGAGTATGCTACACACCCTTTCATTTTGAAGACCAAGTTGGTGTTTTGATGATTTAACCCTTTTACAACGAATGAGTCAATCTTTATATTATATCCAGCAATTGTCTTTTCTTTTTTTAAAGTATAGATTGATTGATTGTTTATTGCATATGTTCTATCTTTCAGTCATTCACTGGATTTTATAAAAAAAAAATCGACTCACAGGAACAGTTTTGGCACAGTCTTGCAGAGCTTCATTGTGATTGTTTCAGCCTAAAATTACTGGCTAGTGGCTTTTTTTGTGTTTATCATTTTAATAAATGGCTGTACTCTTATCTACATGGCTTCTGAGAAGATGAGATTATAGTATTTTTATATATATACGCTACCGGTCAAAAGTTTTAGAACACCCCAATTGTTTTAGTTTTTTATTGAAATTTTAGCAGTTCAAGTCCAATGAATAGCTTGAAATGGTACAAAGGTAAGTGGTGAACTGCCTGAGGTTAAACTGAAAAATAATGTACATTTCAGTATTTTACAAAAAGGCCTTTTTCAGGGAACAAGAAATGGGTAAACAACGTAAAGCTGTTCTGCAGCAATGGAGGTTGATCAAGCTTTGAAAGTTGGGGCTACCAATTCCCACAGGTGTTCCAACTTGTCTGGATTACTTACAACCCCCCCTGTTTGTATAAAAGGATTGTTGGAACACACTGTGGTACCCTACCCTCGTGAGCATTATATGAACAGTATTGTACTGCAGAAAGTAGTGTGTTGCTATAGAAATGGTGGGAAAAAGGCAATTAACAATGGAAGAGAGACAGACCATCATAACACTTAAGAATGTTGGTCTTTCCTACAGAGAAATTGCAAAGAAAGTCAAGGCGTCATTGAGTACAGTATTCTTCACCATCAAAAGGCACTTAGAAACTGGGGGAAACTCTGACAGGAAGAGGTCTGGCAGACCCAAAGCCACAACAGAATCAGAAGACAAGTTTCTGAGAGTCAACAGCTTGCGTGATAGGCGGCTCACAGGACAACAGCTTCAAGCACAGCTTAATAGTGGTCGTAATAAGCAAGTCTCCGTTTCAACTGTAAAGAGAAGACTTGGAGCTGCAGGTTTGATAGGTCCAGTTGCAGCAAGAAAGCCATTGCTAAGACGTCAGAATAAGAAAAAGAGGCTTGCCTGGGCCAAGAAACATCGTCAATGGACTACTAGGGGTGGGAGATATTGACAAAAATGAATATCTCGATATTTTTTTTCAATAATTCGATATCGATATTCAGACGATATTTTTGAAATCCTTCTAGAAGTTAAAAGAAGCCCTGTTCGGAGGCTATTTCAGTGGTTCTCTTGGGAAAATGTACAAGCAAGATGAAATTAGGGGTGCACCGATCCGACTTCTTCAGTCCCGATACCGATGCCAGGGCTTTGTGTATCTGTCGATACCCGATACCGATCCGATACCGTTAATGAATTAATAATAAACTGTATACCTTCCACATCATACCTTCCTTCCACCATGTGGAAGACACTAAAGGCACCAGACCTACCTAACTAAACATTACTTTCCTAATTAAGACAAAATAACATAGATGTAATGTATTGAATTCTAATTTATTTGTTATTTAAAAAACAATTGTGCATTCAAATCGAAAATATAATGTAATCAAACTTCTTAAAATAAATTTAAATACATAATAATGGGCCATCAATAATGGGCCACCTTTATATAGGTTTATAATGGCTTATTCTACTGTCAGGAGTACATAGAATATCACAAAAACATGTTAATGTCATCATGTTTACTAAAAGCTTTGATTAAGGGTTTGCTTGGCTCCACGACATTATACAATAACTTTGTATGAAGGGGAATCCATGAAACAGTTACAGAAGCTAAACTATTTGTATTGTGCAAACTGCAAAGTAGTAAAATAAACTCAAATCGTATGAATAGCCTACACATAAAAACAACTTTAACACCGTTTCCCTTTCAAAACTAAATAGTTGTAAGCTAGTACTGTATAACCACAACCTTGGCCACAGGTAAGTTATGTTCTAGTAGTGTGGTTGTAGTGGGGGACTGAACGTAGCTCCGCTGTCAGCCTCCTTCGCTGTTTGAATAACGTTAGTAGGTTGGCGGACGATTTTCAGCGAGGCAAGACATCTTAAATCCAGAGTTTTAATCATTGCTCTGAACCCGTCTTTCTCAACGGTCTGTAGTGGGACCGGAGGTGGATTGCGTTCATAACGTTGCTCCGCTGCATGCTTGAAGTGACAGGTCTTTAACGTTAGCGCAGTAACGTTAGCCCGGCCGAGTAACGTTAGAGCGACGGGCAACAACAGTGGCTAAATTATGTCCGATTTGTTAGAAAGAAAAAAAACTTGGGAACAACAGACGGCTCCTCTCTTGAGCACATGTTGTTCTGGTGTATCTCCGGTCTTTCTTCATCCTCTAACTAACTTTCTTCTAGGTTCTTGTGCAGTAGCGACCGGAGCCTCTCCCAGCTTAACAGACTGTTATGCTACCTGGCTAGCTAGGCTAGCAGCTGTAATGTTACCCAGCATGCCATTCAGCGGTGTAGCTACATTTGTGAATGTAAAATTATTAGTGTTAGAAACTCTTTAAGTCTCAAATTGTTATATGCTTTGGTGTTTTATCCTTTTAAGAGAGTTAGTTGTGGGTTATTAATTGTTGTGTTATGAAGTTACTACCATGAGTGAAAAGGCTACGCAGTTAACAGGGGCCCCGGTGCTGCGACGGAGTGTAAAAAAAACAACTGGATCGGCCCGTGGATCTGTTCATTTTTTCAATCCACCGATCCAGCTATTTTTGCAATATCGGGGCCGATACCCTTTGTTTATTGTTATGAAATCATAACAATAAACAAAGGGCTCTTTCTGTAACTTATTGCACACAACCATGTCCTTATTGGAAGCAGTCCTGGAGCTGGGACAGGGCCGGGTCAGACTAGGTTCCGATAGTCCTACTTGGCTGTATAGTCCTTCTGACCGGGATTTATGCTGGGATCAGGAGTTGGATGTGATCTGACTGGCCCAGGTGAGGAAGAGGTGCAGTTCTGTGTGCTTTTTTGATGTTAGAGTATACATG
Organism: Perca schrenkii; assembly: GCA_025617405.1. Lineage (NCBI taxonomy): Eukaryota > Metazoa > Chordata > Actinopteri > Perciformes > Percidae > Perca > Perca schrenkii. Next base: position 40,189,592 of record CM046789.1, on the reverse strand, counting down.
GTCTAGTGTGTTCTTCCCTCTAGTAACACAATCTACATGCTGAGAGAAAGCTGGAGGGGAACAGACTTTAAGGACGCCTTGTAAAAGTCCCCTGTATCCCGTATCCAGGTGATCGCGCTGCAGTTTGTTCACTATGGTTAGCAGTGAACCAAACTTTTGCTAGCGTTAGCATCGGGCGCTATGTAGACGGCAGTGTGCTGTTTTCGTAGTAAATAAAATGGTCAGTATATTACCGACAGGGCTCCAGGTCAGGTGAGCCGTACTGGGCAACGATCCTGCAGTTGGTACTCCATTCATTGTGCACATAAATGCAGTCCTCCGCCTCTGGTCGTGCCGGAGTTATTTTCTCATTCTGCCGGTAGATAGCTAGCTCGGCGTGCAAGCGCCGACAACAACCTCGGTTCAGGGCTCGGTCAGGCTATTTCCTCCGGGATGTTATGAGCCGCCTGGAAGGCTCTCGTAACGGCTGTGTTGTATCGTAGTCCTGTATTGATTAGTTCAGTGTGGCTGTACGTACTTATACGTACGTGTAAATATACACCGAGAGGAGAGCCACCGCGCACCGCCATCTTTGTTGACATGAGTGAACGTCATAACACACAGGTAAGAACTAGTAGCAGCTTACTCTCGTGCGGGACGATCGTGATTTTGTACAAAAAAATACAGTCAAACAAACCCCTACAGTATTAAAATCGCTACATATAATTGTTTAGAAGGTTATAGTGTGCGCTATTTGTTTTCTCTTTAACTTCCTTCAGCTCTTTTCATGTTTGGGGGGTCGGATTGTACAAATTATGAAATATTCGATATCCCAATTTTGCATATCGTCCAGACAACAATTTGGATATTATCGTCTAAACGATATATCGCCCAACTCTATGGACTACTGAAGACTGGAAGAAGGTGTTATGGACTGATGAATCAAAATTTGAAATCTTCGGTTCATCACGCAGGATTTTTGTATGCCGTTGAGTAGGCGAAAGGATGGTTCCTCAGTGTGTGACATCAACTGTCAAACATGGAGGAGGAAGCGTGATGGTCTGGGGCTGTTTTGCTGGATCCAGGGTCGGTGATTTGTACAGAGTGAAAGGCACCCTGAACCAAAACGGCTACCACAGCATTTTACAGCGCCATGCAGTACCCTCTGGTATGGGCCTAGTTGGTCAGGGGTTCATCCTACAGCAAGATAATGACCCAAAACATAAGTCCAAGCTATGCCAGAACTACCTTAGGAAAAAAGAACAAGATGGTAAGCTTAAAAACATGGAGTGGTCAGCACAGTCACCAGACTTAAACCCCGTTGAGCTGGTTTGGGATGAACTGGACAGAAAAGTGAAAGCAAAGCAACCTACAAGTGCCACACATTTATGGGAACTTCTGCAACAGAGTTGGGAAGAACTTTCTGAAGAATATTTGATTTCCATTGTAGAAAGAATGCCTCGAGTGCATTCAGCTGTTATATCTGCCACAGGGGGCTACTTTGATGAGTCAAAAATGTAGAATACATTTTGGTTTATAAATTGATTCCATGATTTCTTTTTTAACTTAAATTGTTCATTTGTGCTATTCTTTCATTTCAGAGTACAATAAGACATTGAACTGCATGAATTTCAATAAAAACCTGGAAAAATTGGGGTGTTCTAAAACGTGTGTGTGTGTGTGTGTGTGTGTGTGTGTGTGTGTGTGTGTGTGTGTGTTAGGGCTGTCAAAATTGCTCAAAAATGTGTGTGTGTATATATATATATATATATATATATATATAGATAGATATGATATATATATATATATATATATCTAAAATAACAACGAATATTCAAACTATTCGAACATCTGTTTGCGCATGCATCCAAGGTGGCGCCGTGACGTCAAAATGATGCAATATCCGGCCGAGCCGAGGTCGCGCATGGCTCTTTTTTTCAGCAGCGCGCGACAAACCGTTTAACAGGAGCCTGAACGAGTTCGCCGACAATGTGATGCCAGGACTCTCAGAGTGACTGCAGGTCTCTCTGGTAAACTTACCGGGTTAAGATGAGTTATTTTATGGTGAATGAATTTTTTTATATATATATATATTAAGGCTGAGCAATTTTATCGATTCTGCGATATAAATCGATATTTTTTCCCCCAAGAAAGTATAGATTTTTAAGCCGCGAGTATCGATACATAAGTCCCATTCAAATCCCCCGTGTTTACCCCGTTCACGTTGCAGGAAGAGCGATTTGGTCAGCCAGCCGCTAGTGTCGCTGTAGAGCAGCCAACGTCAACTGGCCCGCCGCCAAAGCTTTTAGTCTGGCCAGCAGAATAATCATGAATTCACAAAATGTAAAGAGGAAAAAATGTGTTCCGTTATTTATCATTTCAAGCATTTAGAGAAAAAACCCAGCCCCCTGTATTTACATCTCTATTCACATGCCGGGATTCTATACAGCGATGCCCGAGCTCCACACACACAGCTGAGCCGAGATGTGTGTGCCTTAAAACACACACACAGCTGAGCTGAGATGTGTGTGCCTTAAAACACACACACAGCTGAGCCGAGATGTGTGTGCGTTAAAACACACACACAGCTGAGCCGAGATCTGTGTGCGTTGAAGGTTAAAACACGCAGCACCTGACTGGGAACGATACAGAGTTACCAACGGCCGCTGGGGCAGATGAACTCACGCTAGTCTCTTAGGCTACAATTAAACCTTCGTGAGTAGAAAGTCAATACTTATCAATGCACTCACCTGTGTAGACCGGCATAAACATGTAGAAAGCGATATTTCAATCTGCTCAGTCCACCGCGCTGTTTTACCCTAACACAGCTCTACTCTGCAAATAGCGAATTTTTACAAACAAGCTAAAACAAAAGCTGTCGGTTTTTAGTCTAACTGTTTATCTTAGGTTGCTGGGAATCTGGAAATTTTGACAAATTCTTGTAAACCTCACTGCTGGCTGAACAAACCAAACTCTCCGCTAGAGCGGACAATCTGGAGCTACTTAATATGCACGTGAATGACGCGATCGTTATGTTCGAGTGATGATGATGATGCTGGTTGTATTATTTTGCAACAACATCGTTTCATTGCAAATGAGGCATACATGACGAGTGCATAGCCTGCTTATCGGTCCATTCATCATTAAAGCTGGGCTTTTGGCTTTTCCACGTCAACTTTTCCCTTCAGCGTCTTTGACAGTGACATGTTTACCTGACAACAGCAGTTTCTTTCTGCAAGCATTTTCCACCAATCAGGACGCTACATAATACAACAATGTTTCCATAATCACAGACTTTAACCATCACTCCTCAGTAATCTGCCTCCTAGTCTGAGATCTTTTTCTAGTTAAAGAGCCAGTTATCATTATGGAGTTTCTATGTTTTTTTAGGAGTTTGCTACACTAATGCATGTAAAAATATATATATATATATATATATATATATATATATATTACATGGCTTGCTTGAATTCTAATGTAGAATGCGGTCTGTTATTTTCTTGATAACAGACCGCTGCTAAGGATAACACACCGTTGCCATGCAAAAGCAGAGCGTTGCCATGGACGCAGTTCTGTTCACTCTGGAGGACAGTTATCAATCAATCCGCTGAAAGAAGTCCGGATAATTTAGCCTATCAGCTGTGGCAAAAAGTGGGGAAACGTGGAGCAACTTCTGTCCTCTAATTCAAGCAATGACAGCAGATCTGATGAGCGTCTATCGCTAGTATCTTTCTATACCGTCTATGATCGCTCGCTACGCAGTAACAGCCGTAGGGACAACAACGCTAATTAGTTAGCTTACATTGCAACTTGTTTAACGTTAACTTACAGGTCTGTCAACATGCAGCGGCTCTGCAAAAAGGAAACAAGATGAATGAGGACATAAACGTCCACATAAATATTCCCAAAGAAGCCATTCACCGTGTCTCACTTCACCGTCAACGGAAATGTTCAGTTTAATGTAAATTATAGCAGCCGATAGCCCGCTAGCTCACTACAACGCTTCAGCTAATATTTGTGTGTCAATTCCTGCAGTGATTAAAACAGCATCTGGGTCATTTGTCCACCACGGCAACACCCCATAAAATATACGGCAGCTGGTGTTGAGTAATAGACGAAGGATTGCATTAAAAAGCTATATGTCAATGAAAAAGCTACAGAGTTTTTACGTTGCTATGGACGCAGGATTCCAACCGTAGAGACGGAACGGACTATTTTCTCTAGTGGAAGCAATACAATAGTCTTTAAATCAATAAACTCCCATTTAAATCAATATTTTGTCAAGTTATTAGTCAAATTATTGATTTATTTGGTAAGTAGCCATGTAATAAGCGGGATAATGTAGAGCGAGGCGGTTGTTATAGCGAATAGTCCTGATCACCCTGTCGGGGTTGTATTCGCTATAACAACCGCCTCGCTCTACATTATCCCTTACATATAGCATTAATTCAGTAAGAAAGTGAAAATTTCGAACAAGAATAGGCGTATTAGGTATAAATTCATTTAATTTATTTGAAAGTCCGGCCGCCAGTGTGCTGCTGAAAAAAATGTAGTTGATGATCCCTGCTGTAGACTCTCTGTCCAGTCAGAGACATATATTGTGTAATTGATGTTTTCAGTTCAATTAATTAAATCCAAGTAAATGGAACACTCACAAGATCACCAAAATCCCTCTGTCCCCTTTAAATCTTTCAGAAAATGATGTAAGTGTATCGAATCATATCGTATCGAATCATATCGTTGGCTGAATATCGTGATATTTATCGTATCGTGAGATTAGTGTATCGCTACAGCCCTAATAAATATATATATATATATATATATATATATATATATATATATATATATATATATATATATATATATATATATATATAATATATATATAATATACACGTTTGGATTTTAACGATTCTGATTCCAATTCTGATTTTCCTTTTGATTCCGGTTCTTATCGATTCTCGATTCCGATTCTTTGAGGGGTGGAGTTGAAATGGGTCACATGCTTATTTCACAAATAAAAGGAAAGTTTTACAGCTTTTTCAACATAAAATAAAGTCACACTAGAGCGTTGCTTACTGTGCTCCATGGCTGCAACACAACAAGCGCCTGGTTGCTATGGAAACCAAAACTTGCACATGTTAAATTTGGAACAGATTTGAAACCAAACCCCCCAAACAATTCCAATAAAGAAACAATTCTATTGGAATCGTAATTTTTGAAACGATTCCAAGTAGGAATCAGTTCTCGATGCACAATGCTACAGTGGTCAGCATAGAAGATATGGCTCTGACTCTGAAGTGTGTGTGTGTGTGTGTGTGTGTGTGTGTGTGTGTGTGTGTGTGTGTGTGTGTGTGTGTGTGTGTGTGTGTGTGTGTGTGTGTGTGTGTGTGTGTGTGTGTGTGTGTGTGAGATTGGTAACACTGATCTCAGAAGTCTTTAAACAACATGTCTGTAAAAGTGATAAATATGTTTTCAGTGTGATTCTGCGGCTTGTTGTTTGCTCCCTTACGGTGGAGGAAAAGATGATCATCTGTCTCAGTTTGCAGGCAGGATTTGAAACGTTACAAGTTTTGCTTTGATCAATAAAATTGCTACAAAAGGCTTATGATATGTAAAGCAGGACACGTGGTTGCAGCAGTAGTTGTCAGTGGTTGTCTCTCCGTGGCTTGCATACAGAACATGTTTTAGCATCCTCTCCCCCTCCTCCTTTTAAAGACTGCCTGGAGCTTTTGATGACTGTCATCAGTTTGAACTTAGACTGACTTGGAGAAGTTGACGAAGACAAGCACAGGTACCGTGGCGTGATTATCTACCGCTTCAGGGCTTCAAGCCTAAACAACAAGTCTACTACAAGTTTGCTAATGTGAGCAGAAGTGCCTTGATCTCATGCACTCAGAGGACTCCAAACAGTCAGAGGATGCACAAGGACGACACTAAGGAATTATTTAGAAACTTCCTGCTGAGGGTCCTGCAAAGCCAATGAATAACTTCAACTTGTTAATGTTCCTGTCACTCTGCCACCATTCGGGTCGTCTCAAGACGCATGAGGACACTTTTAAAAGAAATTGCAGCGCCACAACCGGAAGCTTTATTCTGAAAGGGGCGACTTTGCCTTCAGGCGATGTTCCTAGATGTGGGGAAAAAGCAACAACCAGTCATACGATACACATACAGTATCTCACAAAAGTGAGTACACCCCTCACATTTTAGTAAATATTTCATTATATCTTTTAACGGGACAACACTGAAGAAATGACACTTTGCTACAATGTAAAGTATTAAGTTTACAGCTTGTATAAAAGTGTAAATGTGCTGTCCCCTCAAAATAACTCAGCATACAGCCATTAATGTCTAAACTGCTGGCAACAAAAGTCAGTCCACCCCTATGTTAAATTCCCATAGAGGCAGGCAGATTTTTATTTTTAAAGGCCAGTTATTTCATTTCAGTTATATGCATCCTGATGAAGTTCCCTTGGCCTTTGGAATTAAAATAGCCCCACATCATCACATGCCCTTCACCATACCTAGAGATTGGCATGGGGTACTTTCCATAAAATCATCTCTCTATCATCTCTTTATCAGGATGCATAGTATCCAGGATACTATGCATCCTGATACTCAAGTAAAAATGCCATTAAGGACAAAAGCTTAGCCCCCACAGAGGCCTATAGTGCACTACCCCACCTCCACACAAAAAAGGAGCACCTTGTTCAATTGTATTTGTCTGTTCTGTATGTTCAAAAATATAAAACAATTAAAGCTGCGAGCAGCGATGGACGGCCCCTCGCGCCTCTGCGCGTGTCGGGGTTACCGGCAGACGGCGCTCCTTGCAACCGTGCTTTCGCGCGGCACTCAGACACCACAAATCGTCAACAGGGAAAAGGGAACTCCCTGCCGAGTTCAACGATAGCTCACACAAGACTCTACGTCATACGGTTCATTAGCTGTGAAAAGGGGCGTGGCAAAAGCATAGGGGGCGGGTCAAACCATCACCAATTAAAAAGGAAGTCTCTGCTTAATTCAATTATACCTCACACAAGACTCTACCTTAGATGGGTAAGGTTTTATGAATGGCGCGGTGGCTTAAGCATAGGGGTGGGCCAAACCATCACCAATGAATAAGGAAGTCTGTGCTGAGTTCAATGATATCTCACACAAGGGTCTACATGAAGGGTCATTAGTTATAAAAGGGGGCATGGCTAAAGCTTAGGGGGTGGGCAAAACCATCACCAATGAAGAAGGAACTCTCTGCTGAGTTCATTGATACCTCACACAAGGGTCAACCTTAAATGGTTCAAATGTTATGAAAGATGGCGTGGCTAAAGCTTAGGGGGCGGGTAAAACCATCACCAATGAAGAATGAAGTCTCTGCTGAGTTCAATGACACCTCACACGAGACTCTACCTTAAACGGTTCAAATGTTATGAATGGGGGCGAGGCCTGAGTAAGTGGGCGTGGCCATATTATAGGGGGTGGCTCAGTATCACATGTAGACCACACATTCTGAGTTTCATGTAAATCGGATGATGTTTGTCATATCAGGCAGATTTCCTGATGCCAGCGGGGGGCGCTATGACCAAAAGTAAATTTTGGCCTGTAGGTGTCCTCAGGCCCTGACCCTTGTGATTCGTGAGAAATTTCGGGCAGATACGACAACGTACACTCAAGTTACAACAACTTCTTTGTTCATCGCTAAACAGTCAAAATGGCCGCCACGCCACGCCCACACCGTCTGACGAAAAGTTTTTCTTTTAATAACTTTTCATCGTTAACCCTGTAAGACCCAAATATAGAAAAACCTAAAAAAAAAAATATTTTACCTTTCAGATGTTGTTGTAGGAGGCCTTTGATGCAGAAATTAAAGAGTTTTTAAAAAAAAATGTTCATGTACGTTTTTAGAGAAATGTTGTAATATTGCAACATTGGGCTTAGCTGGGAGCAGATAATATGTACAAATATGTATTTGTACTCACATTGTCTGAACAATAATTCAGAACAACTAAGGGTTCATTTGCAGGTTTGATTGATTACTTAGCCCCATAAAGGTATATAACATTAATAATAATCACACATTAGTCATATTTTTTATGAAGTCATTTATTAAAAAAATATTAAACAAGATAAAACTCTTTTTCTAGCAACTTCTCCATTCCTTTTTTTTCTTTTCATGACTGACTTTCATTGGTTGTGAAAGTCCCAAAAACAGTTCTTGTCCTCTGAAAAGCAAAGGCGAACATCACACTTGCTGCATTGCGTGTTGGTGTATCCTTTATCGCAGTGTCTGCAGCGTCTTCTCCCTGTCTTCCGTGGGAAATGTGCAACTAGGTCCCTGCGTACATCCAATGGGAGGTGTGCACATCTCTTGGACGGTCTCTTCTGAGCATTCAGAGGGCTTCCTGATGTCACTGCCTGTGTTGCTGGGCTCCCTTTGCCTGGAGATGGCCGTCCTCTCTTTGGAGTTTGAAGGGTTGTGTTTACCAGGATGAGAGAGGATGCTAGCTGTGCCTGAAACTGTCTCCTGTTCATTGTCTCTTTGCTAGACATCTTGAGAGCTTTGCAGTCCCGCTTGTAGAGGAGCCAGGCATTGACCACAGCGAGAATGATGGTGTGCCAGAAGATGTACATGTACCAGCGACGGGATTTGATGGGGAACTTGTATTTGGCTGTAAATGAGTCCAACAAATCCATACCTCCCATGTACTTGTTGTAGGCACCAACAATGTAAGGCCTCTCAACTTCAATGTAGGTTCTGTTGGCTTTGTCCCAGCGTTGAATCTTCTGCACAGGTTCAGGTCCAGCAAAGGATGACAGAAGTGTGACGGCCCTGTTGTCATACCATTTGACAGCACAGATGTTGTGATTCCCCTCCACTCTGACGTCATAGCTTCCTCTCCCCTTTTTTCTTCAAGCTCTTCTCATCTTCAAGGTTACAGTTGGGTAGGCGCACCTGCCTGGCTGTTCCCACATAATGAATTCCCCGATCAAGGAGCTTCACTAATAATGGAACACAGGTGAAGTAGTTGTCTGCATACATTTTGTAGTTCTGACCTTCTGGAAGTGTGGAAGCAAGTTTCATCACAACATCACCTGACAATCCAAGTTCAGATTTGGCTCGTATTCCGTTGACACTGCCTTGGTAGACATCAAAGTCACACATAATGCCAGAGATTCCAGTTCTCACCCACACTTTGAATCCCCATGGGTTTGGCTTGCCTCGCATATATTGCTTGATGCTGCTGAATTTCCCCTTGAAAGGAATCATCATCTCATCCACAGAGTTGTGCTCTTCTGGTACCACCTGCAGGCATTTCTCTCTGAATGAATCAAGCCATGGTCTGAGTTTCCATAGTTTGTCTTTCTTTTCCGTCTCAGATACTGTCATGTTGTTGACAAAATGTAATGACGTCAACAGGGATTGGAATTTGTTGCGCGGCATCACATCAGCAACAGGGGAGTACCGTGTCTCTGTCTCCCAATACATACAGGTTCCAGCCATTTGTACTAGGCCCATCTTCAGGTACATGCCAAACATTTTTTCAATTTCCTTTGCAGTGGTGTTTACAGATGTTCCATGTGTCTGAAAGCTGTACTCATTTGTGTTTTGTGTCAGAGCCTCAGTCATGTCTTTGGACACAAACTTCTGGAAGTATTCCAATGGTGTGTGGAGGGAAATGTCATCTCCTGTGATATCCAGACCAGAAAAATCAGTGTTGGGACTTATGAAATCTTTTTTCAGCCAGCGATACCTGTCACGGGGCATGGTGTGTTTGTTTGTTTTTGGCTCGATGTCCACGTGATTATCAGCCGGACAGTCCAAGGGTGGTTGGTTTTCTTTGTCCACTTGTTGACAGACATCTTCATCTGACTCTTCATCACTCTCATCAGTGTCATTGAGTTCCATCTCAACTTCACTCTCCCCATTTTGGATGATATCAATCACATCCTGCACACTGTATCGCGGCTCTCTCCTTGCTGGTGGCATTCTGAAAATAAAATATCAATTAATTAACATGTATAAATATGCTTTTTATATTGTAGTACACAACCTGAAGTAATAGATAGGATGGTGGACCAAGTGCTCAGGGTACAAATGTTTTCCAGGCAGACAATACTGTCTGCTTATTGTGAGTTGCTGTAAATGGCTTAGCCTACGCTCTCTCTTTATCATGCTAAATGAAACATGCATCCCAATCACCAGCCATTTAGTCACACAATACTGCCTTGACATAACAATACTGCTTCTTATGCTCTCTAATTATCATACTAAAAGGAAAACATGCATACCCCCATTTACATCCACACCCCACATTCAGGAACATTTTCACCTTTCCCAGAACTCAATTGTCTGTTGATATCCTCTGAAATGTTAGAACAGTCTGATCAAATTAACTAAATTTTTTAGAGATAAAACTTTTAAATCAGTCAAATTTGACCAGAACACAATACAAGGGTAGAATGTATACTGTCAATGTATAAAGAAAATACTCTGTTTCAGGCAGTGGTGAAGTGGAGGGAATACAACCTGTTTGAGCCCACTGCAACAAGCCACACTCACCCAGTGTTGTATAATTGCAACAAACTAATTTGATGCATATATTCCAAAATAACTATATATGTACATGCTTTAGACATTATAATAACAACCAAAAAAAATATAAAAGACATTTTACTTACTTGAATCTGATGAATCCAGTCCAATGAAAAAAAGAGATGTTGTTCGAAGGAAACCTTGAGAGGTTGTGTGAGTTCATGGCCCTAAGGCGGGACTTATAAACAAATGTATGATCCAATAGCATTGTGAGACTGAACAATAGGACCCAATGACTATGTAAATGTGGTAAAAAATAAGATAAAAAATAACAGTGTTTTTAAGGATGGCTAAAGGTAACGTTGTAATTTTACAACAAGGGGTGTTACAGGGTTAAGGTGTTGGGATGGTACAGACCAAGTTTGAAGTCCATCGGATGAAATCTCCAGGAGGAGTTCGTTAAAGTATAGCACCTTGACTTTTAGGCCTACTTGCTGTTGCCACTAGGGGGCGCTATGACTTTAAGTAAATTTCGGCCTTTATTTGTCCTCAGGGTTGGACTCTTATGAATCCTGAAAAGTTTCGAGGTAATCGGACAATGTACACTCGAGTTACACCCACTTCCTGTTTCGGCGGCAAAACGCACAAAATGGCCGCCCCGCCACGGCCACGCCCTATGACGAAAAGTTTTTCTTTTAACAACTTTTCATCTTTAACATCTTAAGATGGCACAGACCGAGTTTGAAGTTGATCGGATGAAATCTCTAGGAGGAGTTCGTTAAAGTACGACATCTGGAAATGGCCAAAATCGCACTAATTTCGAACTTTGAAATCAAAATGGCGGACTTCCTGTTGGGTTTAAGGTATGGCTCTAATGAAGTTTTTTGTACATCTTGACATGTTACATATGTGTACCAAGCTTCGTGAGTCTACGTTAAACGCACTGCAGGAGCTCAATTTTCTTAACTTTCTAGGGGGCGCTAGCGAGCCATTTTTGTGCGCCTATTCCCGAAACCCTTAAAATACGTAAATTGTCACCAGACTTGATGCGACCGCCAAATTTGGTGAGTTTTTGAATATGTTAAGCCCCTCAAAAAGGCAATTCATTTGACGGGAAAATAATAGAAAGAAAGAAACAATAATTCCTTCAGTTTCAATAGGGCCTTCGCCGCTGTCGGCGCTCGGGCCCTAATTAAAGCTGCGAGCAGCGATGGACGGGCCCTCGGGCCTCGGTGCGCGTCGGGGTTACCGGCGGACGCCGCTCCTTGCGACCGTGCGGCACTCAGACGCTGCAAATCGTCACCAATGAAAAGGGAACTCCCCGCCGAGTTCAACGATACCTCACACAAGAATCTAAGTCATACGGTTCATTAGGTGTGAAAAGGGGCGTGGCTAAAGCATAGGGGGCGGGTCAAACCATCACCAATTAAAAAGGAAGTCTCTGCTGAGTTCAATGATACCACACACAAGACTCTACCTTGGATGGGTCAGCATGTATGAAAGGGGGTGTGGCTTGAACATAGTGGGCGGGCCAAACAATTACCAATGAAGAAGGAAGTCTCTGCTGAGTTCAATGATACCTCACACAAGGGTCTACATTAAACGGGTCATTAGTTATAAAAAGGGGCATGGCCTAAACATCGGGGGCGGGCCAAACCATCACCAATGAAAAAGGAAGTCTCTGCTGAGTTCAATGATACCTCACACAAAGTCCTACCTTAAACGGTTCAAATGTTATGAAAGGGGGCGTGGCCTGAGTAAGTGGGCGTGGTCATATTATAGGGGGCAGCTCAGTATCACATGTAGACCACACATTCTGAGTTTCATGCAAATCGGATGATGTTTGTCATATAAGGCAGATTTCCTGTTGCCAGCGGGGGGCGCTATGACCAAAAGTCAATTTTGGCCTGTAGGTGTCCTCAGACCTGGACCCTTGTCAATTGTGAGAAATTTCGGGCAGATACGACAACGTACACTCAAGTTACAAAAACTTCTTTGTTCATCGCTAAACACTCAAAATGGCCGCCACGCCACGCCCACACCGTCTGACGAAAAGTTTTTCTTTTAATAACTTTTCATCGTTAAGGTGTTGGGATGGTACAGACCAAGTTTGAAGTCCATCGGATGAAATCTCCAGGAGGAGTTCGTTAAAGTATAGCACCTTGACTTTTAGGCCTACTTCCTGTTGCCACTAGGGGGCGCTATGACTTTAAGTAAATTTCGGCCTTTATTTGTCCTCAGGGTTGGACTCTTATGAATCCTGAAAAGTTTCGAGGTAATCGGACAACGTACACTCGAGTTACACCCACTTCCTGTTTCGGCGGCGAAACGCACAAAATGGCCGCCCCGCCACGGCCACGCCCTATGACGAAAAGTTTTTCTTTTAACAACTTTTCATCTTTAACATCTTAAGATGGCACAGACCGAGTTTGAAGTTGATCGGATGAAATCTCTAGGAGGAGTTCGTTAAAGTACGACATGTGGAAATGTCCAAAATCGCACTAATTTCGAACTTTGAAATCAAAATGGCGGACTTCCTGTTTGGTTTAGGGTATGGCTCTAATGAAGTTTTTGTACATCTTGACATGTTACATATGTGTACCAAGTATCGTGAGTCTACGTTAAACGCACTGCAGGGGCTCAATTTTCTTAACTTTCTAGGGGGCGCTAGCGAGCCATTTTTGTGCGCCTATTCCCAAAACCCTTAAAATACGTATATTTTCACCAGACTTGATGCAACCGCCAAATTTGGTGAGTTTTTGAATATGTTAAGGCCCTCAAAAAGCCAATTCATTTGACGGGAAAAAGAATAATAGAAAGAAAGAATAATTCCTTCAGTTTCAATAGGGCCTTCACCGCTGTCGGCGCTCGGGCCCTAATTATGCCAAAATAACACTAGTGTAAACTTGTAATCCACATAAGAGACATACACTTCTTATTTGCCACCCTTTGTTTTTTGAGAGCAGAGATCTTCAGCTCTGTATAGATTGCACTGAATCGTAAGTGCCATTCAGTTGTTGGCATAATGACCAGTCTTGAAGGAAAATAGCTGCTGCTTTCCTTCATGACACACTCCATTAAAGTCATCACGTCTAATTGGAGAATACCATCTTCTCTGTTGTTTGCAGGTTGGCATGCTTTCTGTCAATCATCATTTTGCAAAGATTTGTTTTCGAGCTTTCATCTGTGCTGCCTAAATAGCTGTCACTACATGCATAAGAGCTTTTCTTATTCTCCAGCATCTCAATACCTTGAGCAGTTGTTGGGCAGAAAATAAAACTCAAGGAGTGATATGTGAGTGATGTCAGAATCACTGCCTCAACTCCTCTGCAGTGACCTTATCTCAGCAGAAAAAAAAAAATCTTTTTCTGTCATTACAAATCTGCATGAATGCTGCCAGTGTGCACCTGGAGATTCCACTGCAACTGGACAAAAGCTGTGCTTATCAGCCGTACACACTCGCCTGCATCCATTATCATTATCTTTTTCTGGAACCATATTATTTGGATAAGGCTAGAGTTGCAAAAGTCTGAATATTTAATATTCAAGCTATATATAGCAAAAACTAGCAGAAGGTGTTAACAAGTTATAAACTGTGTACTTGGCTGTGTTCCTTCTGAAGTGGTACAGTTACAATTCATATAAATGGCATACCTTTAACAGAAATGCTGGAGGTGTGATGAGATGACGATATTAAAACGTGGCGATATTTAGAGGTGTGAATCTTCACTGGTCTTTCTATTCGATTACGATTATCATGTCTTCGATTCGATGCATCGCGTTGAATCAATTTTTCTACTAAAGCCATGTAGGATATTTAATTCATAGCTTTTCAAGCTTCAAAAACCAAACATTCTGCAGTGCTCTAATACTAAATACATTGGATACATAAAACTACAGCACTTAGCAAATGGCACTTCCTGAATGTGCAAAACATGACAGAATATGTAAACAGAAATGTTGTTAGGCCTACATTAAATTGTAAAAAGAAATAATCGATTATGAGCCTGCCGATTATCGATGCAGCATCGTCCATGTCCACGATTCGATGCATCGATTATTTGATTAATTAATAACCTCTAGCGATATTAATGGTCGAGGTGAAGTTATCTCGCAATATCAGTACAGTCCCTTTTTGCAGTCAACACAAATATTAATAGGATTATTAAAAGGAAGAAAAAAAGTTGAGGTTGTAGTGTTGGCTGCTGGTTCAGTGTGTCCGTCTGTTCAGTCTGCGACAGAACGCTGACGTTACTGCTTTATGAAAGATTTGACGTATCAAATAAGGTGTCGACGTAGACAGATTATCAGAACAGTATCGCGTCATATTAGTGCCAAATAATTTAATTTACTTTATTGAGTGTTTGCGATTAGTTTCTTTTGAGTTGGAGTGATCGGATTGAGTGATCATAAACAGATACAGGTTGAGATTGCAAACCGCTCAAGTAAACCAAAATACTGAGATATAGTCCAGAAAGCTGAGTAATGTTTTCATTTGTAACCAAAAAGTTTTATGTCTAAAATCTGGTGAAAAATATCTATCAGCCATCTTATGTGGAGGCCAGGGAGCATACTGTGAAACTAAATTACTTCCACAGCAGGGCTTGACTGTAACGGTTGCCCCGTTGTCCCAGGCAACCAGATTTGGACCACGGTCAACAATTTTGTACGGTCTGGTCGCTTCTGTTGGCAACAGTTTTTTTTTTTTCTGTGCTTAGCAAAACAAAGCTGAATCCCTCTGAGTACAGTCTACTGACTAACTGAGTGTCCCTGCTGAACTGTGTGAGAGGATGAAACCTATACATTACATACCAATACTAACCACTAACCTATCAACTTTATAGAACAACACACGACTGGTATTGATACTGACACGTAGACCTGAGGTAAAGAGTAGAAACTTTTAAAGGTGCCCTGCCATATGTCATTACTTTGTGGTAATGTCTGAAGGTCTATCATGGACTCTGTAACATTTTTTGTGGATAAAATGCCTTGGTTACCTTGTTTCAAGCCATTCTAGCGTGGTATAGAAAGCCTACAGGAAGACTGAGCTTGATTTCTGGTAGTTCTCATTAATATTCAACAAGCTAAGCTGTTTGAATCTGATTGGCTAACAGCTAGCCAATGAGAGCCTGGCTGTCAGAATCCTTTACCCAGCCTAACTGGGCGAGCTCATGAACATGTAAGACTGAGCAGCTTTTGTAATTGGCCTGGTTTCTCTGCTTATTTCTGTTTAGTGGCTAGAGCTGACAAAGGAGGTAGCAGTTCATTTTCACATTCACCACATAACACAAACACATATGGACATAACATATTTCAAAAAATGCAAGTAAAAACGGTTTTGTATGGCAGGGCACCTTTTAAAGATACAGAAATAATACACCACACACTCTGAGTAACCTATACTTCCATTGTTGAAAAACACTTTTGCTCGTCGTCCACGCAACTATACCATTTAGGCCGGCTACACACTGGCTGCGTGGCGTGAGCGTGTCCGCTGCATGGTGTGAGCATGGCGTGAGCCTGTCCGCTGCATGGCGTGAGCGTGTCCGCTGCGTGGCGTAAGCGTGTCCGCTGTGTGGCGTGAGCGTGTCAGCTGCGTGGCGTGAGCATGGCGTGAGCATGTCAGCTGCGTGGCGTGAACATGTCAGCTGCGTGGCGTGAGCGTGTCAGCTGCGTGTCGTGAGCGTGTCAGCTGCGTGGCGTGAGCGTGTCCGTGGCGTGAGCGTGTCCGCTGCGTGCCGTGAGCATGTCAGCTGCGTGGCGTGAGCATGTCAGCTGCGTGGCGTGTCTGTTTTTATTTCAGCTCCCATGTTAACAGGTTAGAGCTTACACACTGCCTGCGTGACACGCACGGCTCATGCTAGAAATAGAACCAAGGCCTATTTTTCACATGACACGCAAGCGTGTTGGAAGCATTTCCAGGCAAAATAGAATAGGAAAAGATGTTTGTCATTTTAACACAAATGCACATTAATAAATGACATTTTGATGTTTGAAAGTCTCTAGGTTTTGACATAAATGCAGATATAAATGTAATAAAAAAACAAAATCGATTTTCAAATATTGCACCTGTCAATACAAAATGAAATATTCTGTAGCCTATTTTGCCGTCAATACTGCTGATGTTGTCTTTGCTGTAATCAGAGCAGTATATATTTATGTTTAACATGAAGTATACTACTGCTTGAGTTCAGTAATCAATGGGAAACATCCATGTGTCCAGACAAGGCTAGCAGCAGCAGCAGACACGTTTCTGATGTGTAAAGACAGAAAATGCCACGCAGCCGCCACGCTCACGCCACGCTGCCAGTGTGTAGCTGATCTTAGAGTGACGTGGCTGATGAACAAGAGGAGGCAGCTAAAACATTTTACAGGAGGTAGAAAGCATTTTGCAGCAGGTGCACTATACAAGAACTCACCAAAACTGTACTCAACAAAATGAGCTTACCTTTCTCTCTCACCTTTCATGTCTTCAGCTATCCAATAAATAAAGGCCTAAAATGGCCAAAAAATAATCTTAAAGAAAAAACTAAATCTGGCAATATCCCGGCAAACAACTACATTCTGGACAGCAAAGAGCCTTTTTTCCAGATTTGCCTTGCGTCTGCAGACAGATTTGCGCTGTAGATTAAACCAGGCTTGCAGGAGTTAAATATTCAGCAGATTGTAATTTATCCTGCTGATTACATTACCTTGCAAATGTGAAATTTAAATCCAGCAACATTAGTCACTCTCACTTTTATATTCTCAATTTGTTAATGAAGCAAATCAAATCCAAGTGTCCATTGTAGTCTGGTATACAAAGAGAGAGGAAAAAAGAAAGGCATCTTAAAGGAAAAAAGTGTGCCATTTGAAGTTGTTTACAAGTTTCATTTATATATATCCCAATGAAATTGAAAGTTGTAGCCCCTTCACGCCACACAAACATAGAACACATACACAAACCTTTAACTCATAGATATAAAATAATTTAGATGGGTAATAGTGGCCTACTTCAGTGTTCATTGCTACCTACTTTACTACTAATAATAATTCATTATTTATTTTATATAGCGCTTTATCATAGACACTCAAAGTGCTCTAGGGTAGGGCTGGGAAATATATCGATGTTATATCGATATCGTGATATGAGACTAGTTATTGTCTTGGATTTTGTATTTCGTAAGGTCGTATGGTAAGTGTTGTCTTTTCCTGGTGTTAAAGGCTGCATTTAAAGTAAAGTGATGAACTTACCAGACTGTTGTAGCTGTTCTATTATTTACCTTTACCCACTTAGTCATTAAATAATTTCTGGAGATTATTTATCAAAAATCTTATTGTGTAAATTACATTTTTTTAAAGCACCAATAGTCAACCATACAATATAGTCACAATATCGACATCAAGGTATTTGGTCAAGAATATTGTCATATCTGATTTTCTCCATATCGCCCAGCCCTACTTTAGGGGGGGTACTACTCTACCACCACCAATGTGTAGCACCCACCTGGGTGATGCACGGCAGCCTTACGACGCTAGACGCTCAACACACATCACAGGGGACAGGATGGTGCTTGTTGCTATGGATACCATCCAATTATATAAATCCATCCCCTGAACTGTGATTTTTCAATCATAGCTTAGCAACCGTAACTACCTAGGCCTGGCAGGTCTGTCAAACTTTGGCTCCACGTGCCAAAACAGTGTAGCCTGGCTCCGCCCTCCTACGTACTTCTGCTCAATTTTCATTTCCCTTCAGTACTCCGTCTGGGTTCGCGGTATATTCTTGGGTTTTCTCCGGCCAAATATTTGGTGGTCCAATCAGCGAACAGAGGGAGTGGCTGAGAATGATGACGTTGAGGATGTGCTAGAAAGATGCGAAGCCATTCGGTCCGTTGTGGCAACGCTGCCGAATATCCAGAAGTTAAAGCCTGAGCAAGATGTTGTGGCCCTCCTCCCCACGGGGTTCGGGAACAGTTAGATTTTCCAGCTCGCTCCGCTAGTGGTGAAGGAGTTGGGTAAGGCTAACACTAGCAATGCTAATGCTAAATATAAGCCGATAGTTGTCGGTCTCCCCTCATGTTGCACAGGTGCATGACATACATCACGACCAAACGTTAGCGATTGGTTCTGGCAGATCCCGAGTGGCTCTGGGCAGATCCAATAGTTTTAAACTTCAACAGAGTACCCGCCTTCAAGGAAGTTAACACTTGTCAATGGAGAGTGGCCAGACTCTCTGTACAAATGAAATGTACCAGAGTCTGGTAGGACCAGGCTAAAAACAGTGTGCATTGAGCTCGTCATTCGAGCAATACTCGGCATTTAAAGAGTTTGGAGCCTTTCCAAAACCACAAGAGCATGAGAATAAGTAATGGACTAAACCGTGTGTTTATCTGCTCTAACGTGCTGCAATCCTCAGCATGTCTCGCTAACTACTGTTTTTACTTGTTTTTAATTGACTTCTTTTATTTTATCATATTATTTTAATGATTGATATGGTACATTTTAAGTTGTTGCTTTATGTTTTTATGTACTCTGATCTCTTGAAAATGAGATCTTGATTTTAATGGTACTTACCTGATTAAATTATATTTATTATAATAAACTAGCTTAGTAGCTACAGTAGTGAGTGTTACTTTCAAGGCCAAGGAGCAAATCATTAACTACATTATTTTGTGGGGTTTACAGGTAGGCTAATGTCAAAAAAAAGAAGCCATGATAAGCATGTGCACTGTGTATCTCCCCAATGGTGGAAGCTGGTCCTGGATGCTATCAAAGTTTAGGGGCACCTTTGGTGAAGTGTACACTCTAGCAACCACCGCGAGCATCTCAAATCAAGGACGCATTTTATCTGCCACTGTAATCTTTGTAAACTGCATATTTGATGATGTGTGCGAAGAGGAGGCAAAGCCAGGCTTGATAGGCCTTAGTGAAAGGTCAGTTACAGAGGTCCTTGGTTGCCAGGTTGAAATTGACTTCTAAAGTTACTGTTGGGCACATCATCATGCACATGGGGGGAATGGTTATTATCATTAACAGTTTAACTTTTCCCCTCCTAATTTCCAATTGAAGTCAACAGAATGCAGAAAAAGGCTATGAAGAAAATCTGGAAAGAATTGCCTGCTGACGTTCAAAGGCAGCAGACAGTCCAAGTCTTTAAGTCATCACACATTAAGAGCTTTTGCTTGCTACCATTGAATAACATTTTAATCTGTCAGTTCGTTTGGCACCATGACATGGAGGAGCAATGCAAACGGCATTTTTATTCTTAAACCGCTCAATAGATGTGAAAGCATCCTCAAAATGAAGCTGGCAATTTGCATTTTACCGACAAATCATTTTGCACCTCAGTTAATGTAAATGTGGAGGGGGAAACATGAATAATGGTGTCCTCAGGTACGTAAGGTACTCAAAGTCTTTCTAGACAGCCAGCCACATTTTCCTCACATGTCAAATATCAGACAATCCTGCAACTTTGAATCATGCCTGCCATCAGTGAACAGAAAGCTAATGGGACCTGACGGGTCACTGACATGAGTGGAGCGTCTGTGCCCTAGGGAGTGAGAGCTATAGCAGGGGGCAGGAGCTCTGCCATGTGTGTATGTGAAGAGCCTCTAAATCAAAGGCAGGCCTCAAAGGGTTGGCTTTGCGGGTGTCCTTTATTACATAACAATCCCATTACGTAGGTTTTGCATCGCTCTCAAGGAGTTTACCCATGTACACCTCGGCCGAGAAAACCTTAGCTGCTGTAGTTCTGAGGTTAAACTACATGAGCCACAATCTTTCTGTCTGTCTGCAACGGTGCTGAGGTGCCACTGACCTAAAGCGCTCAAGGCATGGTGAAACTTACCCATTTAGATAGTCAGTGTAGACTCCTAGCAATTCCTTTTTAACACCTATGGGTGTCTGATTCCCGCTGCAAATGGCTGACAGCCGGCTGTCAGATGGGATTAAAGAGAGCGTTACCTGCGTGCAGAAGCATAGAAGGCCAAAAAGAGCCGAGTTCTGTGAGCTTACAATAATTCATCTCTCGATAATTGCAAAAATGATGTTCGACTTGATCGGAGTTCACTCTTCCGCAGAATATTGGATCATTTACCAGAGAACGATTTGTAGCCCTGGTGTCACTCAACTGCAGGGATTTTTGAAGTGTGGCCAAAGAGATGGATTTAAAAAAGGTCCAATAAATACTTATTGGACCTATTGGACCTTTTTTAAATCCATCTCTTTGGCTATTTTTGACCATGTACATTTTTGGAACATTAATCTTGTTGTTAACAGGTTGTTAACATTTGGATCATAGATTGTGTCTGTAAGGAAATATTCATCTTATAGAACATCCACACTGCAGTAAAGCAACTATGGGTCATATATTTATCTATATTATACATTGGTGTTTAATATAACACCAAGGACAATATATATATATATATATATATATATATATATATATATATATATATATATATATATATATATATATATATATATATATATATATATATATATATATATATATATACACACACACATATGTATATATATGTGTATATATGCTCTCAACGACATGGTCAGCATTTCTCTCCCTCTCCCTACCAGGCCTACCCTGCTTGCTATCTTGTCTCAGTGTTGTCTGCTGTTACTTGTACTTATAGAGTCTCTCTCTGCACTGCTCCTAAACTACGAATTATGGATTTGATCAACTGGTCTCTCAGCGCACTGGACACCATCTTCTCGACGAGAAGCTCGGGTTCGGGGAACCTGACTGCCCTGCCGAACGTTCGCAGCTGGCTACACGATGGACGCGCGGGAGAGGTGGCGGGTCGTGTGTCTGGCGGTTCTTTCCGTGGAGGACATTGAAGATATCTACCTATTCGGAACTATGATAACAGGTCTTTTGCTGATTGGCTCAGGCATTGCCCTGGTTTATCGAGAAATTAAAGTGAAGACGGGAACAGAGCAAAATGCCAGGCTGCCCGTCATGGTTGAAGCTGTGGGCAGAGCTGTCGGAACTCAAATTGTGACTCTGAACTCCATGAGCCACAAATTGGATACTGTGATTATCATGGGCCCAAAACTGGATACCATCTTGGGGGAGACAGTCAGCTCTGGACAAGTTGGACAAGTTGGACGAGATCTTGGGGAAACTCACGGCTTTGGCAAGGAAATTTGATCGTTACGGAGACCAGAGAGGACATTTCAGAGAAGTCGGGAGTGACTAATCTGCCGGCTCCTCGCCCCAAGACAAAACAAATTCCAACCTTATCTTTTTCGGCTCCCGAACAGCGCTGGCCTTGGCCAAGGCCGGTGTTGGATACTCACTCCCTCGGAGCTCTACAGCGAGTCACACTCTTCATTTCCCCACCCGACTCCCACTGACACCTGTTGATTGTTGACTCGTACTGGGTCCCTGTTTCAAGGCTGACTCCATGGCAACTGGCTGTGTATCGCAATGACAATCGTGCGGACTGAGTAAACCTGATTACGGGGGGCCAGACGTAGCTTGACTAATCAGGCCTACACATACACGAACTTTGACATACATACAGATTTGCAACTACACCCCACCCCCCTACCCAGCGCCTTCACCGCTTCTTCCCCCAGTCAGGCGGGCAGGTCTGGGCCAGCGCCTTTGTTTGGCTGCAGGACCAGATGTCTGTTTGCCTGTCCTGGACTACCTCTACTCCATCACCCCCCATCCCAATGCACCCAAGATCCCACCCCCTACTGCGTGTCCTGTTATAATGTTATGTTGTGTTATGTGCAGCAGTGCAAATGTACTGTTATGTGGTGTTATGTGCAGCAGTGCAAATGTACTGACTGTGTGCTTATGTGCTGAGGTGTTTTTTCCTGTTCCCACACTGTTCTTATTTTATGAGGATAGTCTGAAAACGGCTTTTATTCCCTCTCCTCTCCCAATGTCATGCTGTATCTGTTGCGAGGGTTAGGGAGAGAGTTGTGATGGCGCCGCATATGGCGACTCGGTGTGTTTGTGTATGTTGCTTTAATGATTTTAATGCGATGTGCACTTACGATACCAAGACACATCCCCTGTGTGTAAACATACTTGGCAATAAAGCTTTTCTGATTCTGATTCTGATTCTGATGTGTATATATATATATATATATATATATATATATATATATATATATATATATATATATATATATATATATATATATATATATATATATACACACATATATATATATATATATATATATATATATATATATATACACATATATATATATATATATATATATATATATATATATATATATATATATATATATATATATATATATATATATACATATATATATATTCCAGCCTTGTGGAGGTGTACAATTTTGTCTCTAGTGTCTTCTCCCACTTGGAAATATATATATATATATATATATATATATATATATATATCAATAATGGGCCACCTTTATATAGGTTTATAATGGCTTATTCTACTGTCAGGAGTACATAGAATATCACAAAAACATGTTAATGTCATCATGTTTACTAAAAGCTTTGATTAAGGGTTTGCTTGGCTCCACGACATTATACAATAACTTTGTATGAAGGGGAATCCATGAAACAGTTACAGAAGCTAAACTATTTGTATTGTGCAAACTGCAAAGTAGTAAAATAAACTCAAATCGTATGAATAGCCTACACATAAAAACAAATTTAACACCGTTTCCCTTTCAAAACTAAATAGTTGTAAGCTAGTACTGTATAACCACGACCTTGGCCACAGGTAAGTTAGGTTCTAGTAGTGTGGTTGTAGTGGGCGACTGAACGGAGCTCCGCTGTCAGCCTCCTTCGCTGTTTGAATAACGTCAGTAGGTTGGCGGACGATTTTCAGCGAGGCAAGACATCTTAAATCCAGAGTTTTAATCATTGCTCTGAACCCGTCTTTCTCAACGGTCTGTAGTGGGACCGGAGGTGGATTGCGTTCATAACGTTGCTCCGCTGCATGCTTGAAGTGACAGGTCTTTAACGTTAGCGCAGTAACGTTAGCCCGGCCGAGTAACGTTAGAGCGACGGGCAACAACAGTGGCTAAATTATGTCCGATTTGTTAGAAAGAAAAAAAACTTGGGAACAACAGACGGCTCCTCTCTTGAGCACACGTTGTTCTGGTTTATCTCCGGTCTTTCTTCATCCTCTAGCTAACTTTCTTCTAGGTTCTTGTGCAGTAGCGACCGTAGCCTCTCCCAGCTTAACAGACTGTTATGCTACCTGGCTAGCTAGGCTAGCAGCTGTAATGTTACCCAGCATGCCATTCAGCGGTGTAGCTACATTTGTGAATGTAAAATGATTAGTGTTAGAAACTCTTTAAGTCTCAAATTGTTATATGCTTTGGTGTTTTATCCTTTTAAGAGAGTTAGTTGTGGGTTATTAAGTGTTGTGTTATGAAGTTACTACCATGAGTGAAAAGGTTACGCAGTTAACAGGGGCCCCGGTGCTGCGACGGAGTGTAAAAAATATTTTTTGCAATATCGGGGCCGATACCCGATCCAAATATCGGATCGGTGCACCCCTAATATGTATGTATGTATATATATGTATGTGTGTGTATATATATATATATTAATGTTAATTTTGACAGCCCTAATATATATATATATATATATATATATATATATATATATATATATATATATATATATATATATATATATATATATATATATATATATTAGGGCTGTCAAAACAGGGGCTCAGCCGGACAGCCCTAATATATATATATATATATATATATATATATATATATATATATATATATATATATATATTAGGGCTGTCAAAAAGTAACGCGTTAATTTTTTAATTAACTCGTTAAAAAGAATTTACGAAATTAACGCAGCTGTGTTTGTTTACTTCATGTGGCGGCTGAGAAACGTAATACGTCTCCATAAGAGCAGGCGGCGCTACTCTAGGAGGGACTTACCTGATTGAAGTAGGCCTACGCTGCCCTACAAAGGCAAAACGCCGTAACATCATGTTTGGGCAAAAATGAGTTAATGTCACTTTTGGGGTGTTTGAGACCTCCTTTATCATGTGAATAAATATCGTGAGTCAATTTGATTGTTTTAACGAGAAAATAAAAGACTATGACAACCGTAACATCCAAAACCATACGAGAAACCACAGCAGAACGCCGTAACAGCTGTTACGGCTCTTTGCCTTTGTTACGGCACACTGAAGTTGAGTTAAGGCGTTCTGACTTTGTTTAGCCAGCCATCAAGAGAGATGTTACTGTGCCGCTGTGATGTTACTGTACTCTGGCCTCGTCATACTGTAAAAGTTTGCCGCTTTTAATTGTCACCAAACTACGTAACATACACACGATATATCTTTCAAATAAAGTGGCGATGATTCAGATCTGTCAGTGTCAGTGACAGCCCGGAGCTAGCTAACTTTATAGCGCTAACGGTGATGCTGACACACCTCCTCACTTTGCGGAGCCTCACATCAGACGCCGAAAACGAATCATTAAATACACAGCTGGCATCCTACCTTTCCATGCAATCAGATATAATCCATGGAAGACATAATCCATAGCAAAGCACGTCATCTGCTGTATCCACAACAATCCATACGTGTTTAAGCTATATTTCCTTCTTGCAGGTGTTCATGTCAAATCTTACACAAATCCATAAAAACACTAAGCTAGTTATTGCTAACGTCCGTACAAAGTATGCTAACCTAAATGTTATCTGAGAATTAAAAAGTAGTAATCCAAGTCAAGTTTGTTGACTTGGATTACTAGGATCAGACCTTTAGGACTAGGATCAGACCTTTAGGGGGGCTCAGCCCCTAATGAGAATATGACACGGATACAGTGCCTTGCAAAAGTGTTAAACATTATATATTTATTGTTAAACAATATATATACACCTATGTATTCAATTATAATTAAATTATCTTTATTGAGAAAATATTTCTTGTATTTATTCATACTGTATACTGTACTGCAAAGTAACTTATCTGTCATACTGTTCAACTGTGTTAGTGTTGCCACACTATCCTGATCAAATAGCACTAAATAGGAACAAGCAAATGTCTTCTATATAATTTAAAACAAATCCCATGATGACTAAAGCTTGGTTAGGTGTTCTTATAATGGATGTAAGTATGGTGAACAGCAAGCAAATATTGATTATATGTCAGTTACTGCCTTTTGCCTTTGCATGACTCCTTGTTTTTGGCACGTGATACAAAGGCAGAGTACAGTAACTGCCAAACAAGGGTCAAAGGTCAATTTTGAACTCAAGATTTTTTGCATACAAACATTTCTTCATTATAACAACTAGTTGTCAAATTTTGGGAGTTCTACCTATAATACTTTTGTCTGGACAAAACAGAAACTTTAAAGTCATTTTTCTCAGTTTCACACTCTAGCGAGTTAAGGTCTTTTGCCTTTGCAGGACAGTACGGGCCAGTCAAGAGTTTAAACATGGACCAGTAAGATCCCAAAAGAGAAAAAAGATGATGTGTTAGAATCCAGAAATGAATGAGCACAGGCTATAAACGGGACCGAGTACTAGTTCCGACATGTTGTCTCGTCAGGAGAGATGCGCCACCGGTAAGCAGCTGTTTCGCTACATTGAGCTGCAGTTTAAGTTTGTTCGTCTGTGCTGCCGATATACATGCGCGATTTGTTTGCTTGATAACTGTTACGTTGGTCACGCTGATAAAACCTTATTTGCAGTCTGATGTTTAACGCTGTCGACTCAGTAGTATCCGTGACTATATTCCAGTAAATGTTTGAAATTGGTGCGTCTCACCATAGATATATATAAAGCCTAGATGTCTCATCCGCGCTGCTGGCCAATGGAAGTCGACGTCCGCACTTGGCGGCCATCTTGCCACAGTGAGCTCGCTCACTCATAACATTGTGTTGTAATGGTGCATTTACTTTTTAAATAACCATAACTTGATCAATTTTCTACCGATTTTCAAACTGTTTAGTTTGCTATAAACGTCAGAGATGTAGTAAATGACACTGCATCGGCCTACTTATGAATAATTATAACCATGGACTTTCATATGAAAATAACATTAAACAGAACAGATAAGTGCAATGAATATACACACGCACAAGGTATTTATGTTAAATCAATATATAGGCTACTAAAACTCAGTGTACAGAATGGCAACATGATATATATATATATATATATATACATACATACATACATACATACATACAGTACAGGCCAAAAGTTTGGACACACCTTCTCATTCAATGCGTTTCCTTTTTATTTTCATGACTATTTACATTGTAGATTCTCACTGAAGGCATAAAAACTATGAATGAACACATGTGGAATTATGTACTTAACAAAAAAGTGTGAAATAACTGAAAACATGTCTTATATTTTTAGATTCCTCCAAGTAGCCACCCTTTGCTTTTTTTATTAATAAGGGAAAAACTTCCACTAATTAAACCTGACAAAGCACACCTGTGAAGGTAAAACCATTTCAGGTGACTACCTCATGAAACTCATTGAGAGAACACCAAGGGTTTGCAGAGTTATCATATATACATATATATATATATATATATATATATATATATATATATATATATATATATATACATACATACATACATACATACATACATACATACATACATACATACATACATACATACATACATACATACATACATACAGTACAGGCCAAAGTTTGGACACCTTCTCATTCAATGCGTTTCCTTTTTTATTTTCATGACTATTTACATTGTAGATTCTCACTGAAGGCATAAAAACTATGAATGAACACATGTGGAATTATGTACTTAACAAAAAAGTGTGAAATAACTGAAAACATGTCTTATATTTTAGATTCCTCCAAGTAGCCACCCTTTGCTTTTTTTATTAATAAGGGAAAACACTTCCACTAATTAAACCTGACAAAGCACACCTGTGAAGGTAAAACCATTTCAGGTGACTACCTCATGAAACTCATTGAGAGAACACCAAGGGTTTGCAGAGTTATCAAAAAAAAGACATGTTTTCAGTTATTTCACACTTTTTTGTTAAGTACATAATTCCATATGTGTTCATTCATAGTTTTGATGCCTTCAGTGAGAATCTACAATGTAAATAGTCATGAAAGTAAAAAAACACATTGAATGAGAAGGTCTGTCCAAACTTTTAGCATGCATATACATATATATATATATATATATATATATATATATATATATATATATATATATATATGAATATTACTAATATAAAAATTTAAATTACTACATGTTTATTTTAAACAAGTTTGAACTATTATAAAAGTGACATTTATTTGCGATAAAAAATAGATTTCCCTTTACAAATATACATAAAGAAATGCTGCATGTTGAAATCCCCACCCTGTAGAGAGAACTACACTACTACTATTCAATTCATTTCAATTTTATTTGTATAGCACCAATTCATAACAAAAGTTATCTCAGGACACTTTTCAAATAGAGCAGAGAGAGAGAGAGAT
Organism: Perca schrenkii; assembly: GCA_025617405.1. Lineage (NCBI taxonomy): Eukaryota > Metazoa > Chordata > Actinopteri > Perciformes > Percidae > Perca > Perca schrenkii. The sequence goes on along the minus strand of CM046789.1, from coordinate 40,161,599 downwards.
GCACGGCAACAACAGTATTGGCAATGGCAGTCAAGCAGGACCATGGCAGGAGGCTCCACTAGGATTGATGAGAACCTGCAAGATGAGAAAACACAAGAACTCCGGGGAAGAAGTGAAGTTAGTAACATGCATTAATGGGACATGAATGTGTGCAGAGAGAGAGAGGAAGAGAGGAGCTCAGTGCACCATGGGAAATCCCCCGATAGTCTAGGCCTATAGCAGCATAACTAAGGGATGGTTCAGGACTCACCTGATCCAACCCTAACTATGAGCTTTATCAAATAGGAACGTCATAAGCCTCTTGAATGTGGAGAGGGTGTCTGCCTCCCTAACCACAACTGGAAGCTGGTTCCCCAGGAGAGGAGCGTGGTAGCTGAAGGCTCGGAGTCCTGTTCTACTTTTAGAGACTATAGGACATAAGTAAAGACGTTTTGAGTGTCTAAAATGTACTGTAATAAACAACACATTATATAACTTGCAGTACCAAAAACTAAAGTGACATTTAATCACATATTGATATATCAATATTGAATTATTGTTGGTCAATGATACACAACCCTTTGAAGATGAGCTGGAAAGTTGAAAATAGTTGGCACAGCACCATCTTTAAGCCGGACATTCTGCCCCGTTTTGTTAAAGTCCTCCCTCCTGAAGTGCTCACTGCAGAGCAGTGTCCTGTCAGAGGCAACAAAACCGTCCCTCCTCAGGGCAAGTTCCCACTGCCTCCTCATCTTTACGGTTTTGGGAAACCTTAAAAACGTGAGAAATGTACCCAGACATATAAATTGTCAACATTTCCAACCCTTTTTTTCTTCTTTCAACATTAACGGTAAGGACAAAAATACACACGTTAAAAATACACACCTAAATTATCATGTTTGGGGTAATTGTATGTATGCATATGTATGCATATGTATGTACTTTAGAATAAGACAACCACACTAAACTAGCTATAAAAAGGTGTCCCAAAGAAACATTCAGCGATTGTCTAAAAAGCCTTGGGTCAACAAGAACCTTGTAATACTATTATGTCATTGCCCTTCTGTTCCTGTGTAACACAGGACCTGTATTGTACATACATCCACTAAGTAACTAGCTAATGATTATCCCAAATATCATAATATTGTCATATCTCTCTCGTTTTGAGACTCCGGTGAAAAGAGAGAGCAATTCTGTCCCTCCCACTGATGTAAAATTGCTGGGTAGCAGCTGAACTGTAACGTTAGCTTCTCGTTATTAGCCAGCTAGGTTAATAACTACAACCACACTCACAGCTTCTTGTTATTAGCCAGCTAATAACTACA